>OX101815.2:3600000-4120000 GCA_944452925.2 Chrysolina oricalcia | reverse complement strand
AACGAACAGTCGTTACCGACCGATGATGAACCCTTTACTCCCATAAACACCTAACTATGTAGGCTTATTATGGCAAGAACCTGTCAGAAAACAACTACTCCCCTGGCTAAGACCACGACGGGTATTGAATTAAATCTAACAGCTACTTGTGCAACGTTCCTCAAAACATCAGAGGACGCAATTGCAAGTGCCCTCTATGACCAACCAGCAGAATTATGTTTTGATTTGGACGGGGTGACCACCTGCAGACTAGTTTCGAGGTTGTTGCCTCTCATCAGTGCAAGGGCAGGTCAACACAGACAGCACTGAAGCCATCTGTTCCCCGTCCAAACCAATACACACTCCGCTGATTAGTCAATTCTGGTTCACGAGATGAAAGCAGTTTCTAGGCCGCTCCACCTAGCGAGCAGAGGAAGGCACTCCGAATCTCCGGGTCGAGAGATTTAATCGAAGAAGACAGAAATTTTTGGGAGATCGTTTGCTAACGAACAGTCGTTACCGACCGATGATGAACCCTTTACTCCCATAAACACCTAACTATGTAGGCTTATTATGGCAAGAACCTGTCAGAAAACAACTACTCCCCTGTCTTCTTCGATTAAATCTCTCAACCTGGAGATTCGGAGTGTCTTCCTCTGCTCGCTAGGTGGAGCGGCCTAGAAACTGCTTTCATCTCGTGAACTAGAATTGACTAATCAGCGGAGTGTGTATTGGTTTGGACGGGGAACAGATGGCTTCAGTGCTGTCTGTCTTGACCTGCCCTTGCACTGATGAGAGGCAACAACCTCGAAACTAGTCTGCAGGTGGTCACCCCGTCCAAATCAAAACATAATTCTGCTGGTTGGTCATAGAGGGCACTTGCAATTGCGTCCTCTGATGTTTTGAGGAACGTTGCACAAGTAGCTGTTAGATTTAATTCAATACCCGTCGTGGTCTTAGCCAGGGGAGTAGTTGTTTTCTGACAGGTTCTTGCCATAATAAGCCTATATAGTTAGGTGTTTATGGCAGTAAAGGGTTCATCATCGGTCGGTAACGACTGTTCGTTAGCAAACGATCTCCCAAAGATTTCTGTCTTACCCTGTATATTATTGCATTTTTCACTTTTATATCGCTTTCAGATAATTTTCAAATAATAGTTCCCTATACCTATCTCCAGTAGTTTCCGAGAAAATCATTAATTTCCTTATTTTTTGTGCGAAACATAGCTTCAATTAAATGTTTATTACTGCAGTATTTGGATACGTAGAAAGCTGAAATTTCGGATATAGTTTGACAATGTCCTGTGTATTAGGTATGACTACGGATATTCGTTCTTCATTATACAGGGTCGTTGAAAATTTGTGATTTTACCGATAGCTACAAAGGTGGTAAAAAGTGCATTTTTTCAAATGGGACACCCGGTTTATCATCAAATATCCTGAAAGGCAATTGAATTTCCTTCCAAATGATGTATCATGTTCCTATACCTAAAGAGTCAGGTTTCCGAAATTTTCCATAAAAATTCGATTATTTTGCCATATTTTGTAAAGGATAGATATGAAAGGTCATGGAACATGTCATTACGAAAATTCGAAAATTAGTACATTAAAAATAAAACGTTTGCGCGTTCATTACCGTAAATTTGATTAGAAAATAATCAAAATGGAAGACAATAATTATTGAAATGAAGTTTTGATGAAATTGTTTATTCTTCATGGTCAATGTGATCAATTATAGCAAGAACATGCAGAAGGTTGTACGAAGAATGATTAATATAAAGGGTATTAAAAATGCAATACCTTTTTTGGACACCTGGAAGATAGATAATTTTCTATACTTCTTTCTGTCAGAAACTCAATTGAATTCAGTGTTTTTCAAACTAATAGATTGTTTTGCTCTTTTCTGGTCACGGCATACTACGATTATTTCAATCGGGAATTATTACCTATTTCAATCGGGAATTATTACCTATTTCGAATCGTTATACTAGGAATTGAAAATGATGGATTATAATGCATATTAAAACGAAGATATTTCGAATCTGTTTTATATTCACTGTTAGTGCAAAAACATGATTTCAAGAACACGCAGGAAATTCAATGAATGAATAAAAAAATAGGAGAATCAAACGGAATTATGCTGTTTGGAAGTGTTGAGGCGCCAAGAAGTGATCCTTCAAAACGTGTTGATTTCTGTGAATGGATTTCAACATGGACTTATGAAGTTCCAAATTTCCTTCAGAAAATTATATGGAAAATATTTGAATAATATGAGAACAACAGTTAGGAACTTTCTGGCAATTTGCCTCGCATGGTATCGGTTGGACGATGCCTCCCCTCACTGTAGACAAGAAGTGAGCAGATAACACTTTGAAGATCGGTAGATAAGAAGCTTGGCCACCGCGATCTCCAAATCTAACTCTTCTAAATTTTCACATTGAATCAAATTAAACAGAACTTCGAAAACATGAATTAGCGATCGATATGACATCGATTTGTTTATTGATAGAAATAAAATTGAGTTCTGCTCAAGGTGAATTATGATTTCTCAACAGACACACGTTTTTCAGATACCCTGAATAGGAGACTAAATTATCATGGAGATGAAAAACCGAACCAAGCATGCTTTGTTCAAATTTGAATTAAAATTTCATGTAACTGGTATTTCTCGGTTCATGCAATATTAGTTTTGGAAAAGACTGTTGCGACGAAAATACAAAATATCAATATACAATGAACAGACATAAATATGGGACAAATTCGACAAAAATTAATCAGATTTTCATTTGAATAATTATTGTCTTCCATTTTGATTCTTTTCTAATCAAATTTACGGAAAAATGAACGCGCGAACGTTTTATTATTAATGTAGGTACTAATTTTCGACTTTTCATAATGACATGTTGGATGAAATTTCATATCTACCCAATACAAATATATGGCAAAATAATCCAATTTTTATGGAAAATTTGCTTTATTTCGGAAACCTGACTCTTTAGGTATATGAACATGATACATCATTTGAAAGGAAATTCAATTGTCTTCCAGGATATCTGATAACATACAGGGTATTCCATTTGAAAAAATGCACTTTTCAATAGTTTTGTATCTATCGGTGAAATCACAAATTTTCAACGACCCTGTATGATGAAGAACGAATTTCTGTGGTAATAACTAATACACAGGACATTGCCAAACTACATCCGAAATATCAGCTTTATACGTTTCCATATACTGCAGTAATAAACATTTAATTGAAGCTATGTTTCGCACAAAAAATGGAAATTATTGATTTTATCGAAAACAACTGGAGATAGGTATTATATGGAAAAAATCTAAAAGCGATAGCAAAGCGAAAAATTCAATAATATACAGGGTATTCCATTTAAAATATCAAAGTTGTTGCAACTTTTCGATAGAAGCGGCAACGCCGCAGAGCTGTAAATATTTTAGTCCGATAGAGCAGAACTGATTATACAAAAAACCAAATTTTCAAAATAATCCTATTTCTCTTTTTCCAGAAACGTCTAATAGTCCATGAGTTTCGAACACCCTGTATAATGTATACTAGAACCTACTAGAATTTCATGATTTTTTAAATTTCATTACAAAATGTGTGGGTTGTATTCGAGAAAACTAGGCCGTGGGCGTCATAATTTTGAAACGGAGTGAGCTAGAATCGATCTACCTACCTGAGCATTTTTGAGTTTATTCGTAAAAACAAATTTTACTAAAACAAATTTTACAAATTTTTACTAGCTGATGACCGTTGAAGATTTTAGTTAGTTATGTTTATTCACCACCATTCTCAACTGATTCTTTTTATTTATCTCAGGTATCTGAGCCTACATCAAACTACCACTGGGTTGGCGATAAAATGGACTCCAAATCAGCTGATGAATGGCTTTGTGGATGAATCTGGCCAGGACAAAAGGTATGAAAGTGTAATAAGACAAACCAGTTATGTCAAATATAACTGTAGGATTTGTCAATAAGTATCTCTTTTTCAGTATCTATTGGGATTATGCAGTACAACTGCGTCTCGATGAGATTGTATACGTCCATTGCCATCAAGACAGTGAAACTGGCGGAACTGTCATTTTTGTTGGGCAGGATGGGGTACAAAGACCTCCTATACACTTCCCAAAAGGTAATTACCTCCGTTCATTCATGTCTAACAACATATTGAGTGTTGAAACGGTTGCGCAGGTGGACATATGCTGTTGTTTCTGAGTTGTATAGAAACAGGCCTCTTACCGCGAGGACGATTGGATCCCCCGCTATGGTCTCAGGGATCCGGAAGAAACTGCACGAGACGTCGAAGACCTCTTCCGGCCCTGAGTGAAACTGGGGAAACTACCAAGGACTACGTTTTCAGAATTATCGATAACAGTAACCACAAGGAAATTCGTGAGTAAAGCAAACAAGTATTGACGAGTATTTGACGGAGTATTTGCAGTAAAAAGGAATGAGCTCATGGACACCCATGTTTCTTTCCCGACGAAAGTACGCGTTCAGCTCTGCAGCACGAGCACCAGCTCAGAAAGCTCTTCAAAAAGTTTGAGTTTGGATCAGAATGTTCCCGACAGTCCGCCCAGTGTTTGTATTCAGGCAGTTTGTGATTCTATGAAACGACAGATCATATCCAGGTTGAAATTTTCAATACATTCTTACAAATCAACGACAACAAAATATCATACAGGGTGTTCCACAACTTCTTGAAAAGTATTACTCATTAGAATTACTTGTTAACTCTCAAAACACGATTTATTTTCATTTTGTTGTCGAGTTGTTTCATTAACTAGATACAGATGATGATGCAGTTATAATAAAAACTATTCTGAAGAGAATTTGAAATATCTATTGAATTCTAGGGCCTTTTATGGGTGGCTGGCATACTGCCGACATTTATCTACAGTGAGAACACATTTAAGCGGTCTAGTCAGTGCGAGAATAATTAATGGTGATGGAGCGAATGAAGGTATAGTATCAAATTTCCTTTAATGTAAGCATTACTTGAATACTCTCTTGACTGCACCAAAAAGGAGTCGAAGAAGAAGAAGTTTCATAGTTAAATTTGCTCATTCACAGGTATAACACTGGAAAAATGGGCCGAACTCTGTTCAGAAGGGGTAGTTACTGACTATGCGGAAGTTTATAGGTTAACATACTTCGGTGGTATTGCAGAGGAACTAAGGAAAGAGATATGGCCTTATTTGTTGGGTCACTATAAGTTTGGAAGTACCCCAGAACAGAGGACTGAATTGGGCGAGGAAACGAGGCAGGCGTAAGTTCATTCTCAATTTACATGAAGGGTGTCCTCCAAAGAAATGTTCTAGGGCCAGTTATATTGATAGTTTTCAATAATAAATTCGCAAAGTGGGCTGAATCATCATATTCGATTCTGCGGAAGAAAATAAAACTTGATTCACAGCAAAAGCAATTTATGATTTGGCTTGAAATGCATCAGTCACTGATGATGACGGCAGATCAGAAACAATTTGTGAATTAAAAACTAGTTCTTTTTCCTGCATGATTCAATGCAGTTCTCTGCAAAACTCGGACCTTGCAACCTATTGAGTAATTGCCTATTGGCACGAAATTATCATCAATTATCAAGGTATTTTTTTCCTGAATTCTCACATTCAGGAAGTGACCAGTATTAGCTAAAGGAGTCAATCAATAAAAATAATCATTCTCTATTGTCTATCTCTGCTGATATTCATATTTTCTATACTTGTTCTGCGCTGCCACGTTACTGGGGTGTTCAAGAGTCCAAATGGCATACCATCAAAATCATGAGATGATTTGAACTCATTTAAATGCATATTTTATTGAGGAAATACGTTATCAACACTTCACATTTGACTTTGTTAAACAGTAAACTGACTTTTCTGATTTTATAATAATAATAGTAATAATTTGTCTTTATTTGTCCTCAAAAAAACATACAGAGGGCAAATGGGCGAAGTCTAGTCATGACTAGACGAATCTAGTCAATTCCTACTCAACTCAACCCTTCACAAAAAACTTAAAGAAGAAGAGAAGAAAAAAGAGAAATACAGTTCAGTGAATGGTTATTTCGAATATGAATTGATTTCTAATAATACTACCTAATACTATATTCAATTTCTAACTAGTCTCAAGAACATACAAGTTATTTAGACTTCTGTAGATAATTCCTTAGATTAATCCATAACTGGTAGAAGAAATAATTGGATATTATAATCAGTCTACTCACAATAACTTCAGCTATTTTTTATTATTATTAATATTCATATTATTATTATTTAATATTCATTTTCAACTGTGACACTATTTCTATATCTATATGTGTAGTTTATTACAATTAGCAGGTATTTCTACTTTCAGGTACGAAAATACGATGTCAGAATGGTTGGCTGTGGAAGCGATAGTGAGGCAACGGGACAAAGAGAGCCAAGCACATGCTATAGCAAAACTCAGTAGCGAGAGCATGTCTGCAGAACAAGTACCGCCGCAAATACACGGAGAGTTGAGTAATGAGGTGATTATTTGTCTGCTGAATATTTCTGGAATACCAAACAGAAATATTCCGCAACTTGTGTGCAGTGAGATAGGCTTAAAGTCTTTCGTGGAAAACTTTATGATTTCTGAAGACATATGGCAGATACCTATGTTATTTGAATCAAATCAAAACCACAGGGGAAACATCTAGGTAAAATATGTACAAGACTCAAACTCAAAAAATTAAAATTTGGTAAGATTGCATAATTTTTCAACGATCAATATATTATGTCACTCAAATTTGATCTCAAAAATACATTTTCGGTCATTTCATGAAAAACTAAACTGGTCTTGGCATGTGAACCTCAGAGGTCTACTCTGGGGCTGTTTTTTGTATATAAATGATATAGATAGAGAAATATATCTCACTTCTATTGATTTCTGTTAAACAAAGTTTTTCTTTTTTATCTACGCACATTTCGTTGGAAAAAAGTGTTTGCAGTATTGATGTTTCGTTAAAGTAATATTCATTAGAATCCGATATTATTCGATCAGAGATTTCTTTGATCATATAACAAGGTTCTCAAACATATCTATTGATATGAAATGTTGAAGTTATCAAACACTAGCTAATGTCGGTTATTCAACAGGTGTTTGAGGACGATCCCATCACTGATGATGAAGACGAAGAATCGTCTGAAGACGACAATCAAGACAAGAGTAGCAAAAAGCAGCGCCAAAAAAAACAAAACACTATCAAATATGTCAGTGACGAAGAAGACGGCGCAATGGAGAAAAACGAAAGCGTAGTCGACATTGAAACCTTAATTAGCACAAATTTAACTGATGATGTACAAATCGGAGAAGCCTTAAGTAGTAGGAAAAGTAGTGTAGCGGATAATTCTAAAATAGGTAATTACACCAGATGATAATAATAACGTTTCCATTTATTTTCGAAGCCAAGACGATTCTCTCACATCATCACTTTACTTTCCAGATGAAGTAGACAAAATTACGCTTCCGATAGATTCAACTGAAGTTAGTATATCAGTAGAAACTAAGAACCCAGTAGAAAGATCAGAATGCAATGATGGCCCTCATTCGAATACCAAAGATGAACTGGAAGATTTTATCCATAATGTGGTTGTGATCAACGCTAGCGTTGACATGTGCAATATAGGTATAAGGAAGTAAAAAAACTTTATGCGTTAGTCTTAGACTTCATCTTTATAGGAAATGATAACCCTCGTATGACAAACTTGGACGCCGTCACAGAAGAAAATAATTCATCCCTTGATACCTGCATAGAAACGCACGGCCTCGCTTCTCCTGCTAGATCTGCGTGTGTGTCTCCTGCTAGCTCCAATGGTGGAGTGTACAGTGTGAGTATTAATTATCAGGAGCCGGTGGTGGCCGGTGGCTCAGCGGTTCGATGCATGGACGTATATGTTCGATGTGTCGGCCTTTGAAGCGTCCGCTAGCATCTAACCCGGTTCGAATCCGGAGTATGAGGAAATTTTTCTCAAGTACATCGGTTCAAACTTCTTGAGATCATTTGAATCAAGTGCTGAGGCTCTTATGATGCATGACTTGCATTTTCAGCAAGAACTACTGGAAGCATTCGGCTTGAACTTACATAGAATCGAGAAAGACGTCCAACGCTGCGATAGAAACTACTGGTATTTCATGGAGCAAGATAATTTAGACAAATTGAGGAATGTTATGTGCACGTAAGTAAAGTTATACTCAGCTACTATCGTTCGATATCAGTGACATTGCGTTCAATATCATAGTGGTTGGGGCACAGCTGGTTGCCAGGAAAATCACAATTGTGTTGGAGTAATTTTTTGTAGAACTTTTGCCACTAATCTGATGGATATAATTCAGCGTAAGCTTTAATTTATTGAATGAAACTTCTATTGTGGATGAAACAGAATGGCGAATTGCAAGTATTGACACTGAAAACCCACCTCCAAAGGATGACGTTGAGTTTTGATAGACCCTACCCAGCCCATTATACAGGATGTCCCATATAAAACTCCGCGGGCAAAGATCTGGAAAATGAGAGAGGTTATCCATATTTGGTGAAAGTAAATTATTTTAATGTCAAAGGGTCCTCTTACCGACGCCAATTTTTATTAATGGCGCCGCAGATTTTTCAATGCTTTTGCGATTCTGCATCAACTTCTGAATTCAGCCATATAGGCAAAATAAAAGACGCAAACGCAAAATTGCCTTTTTTTCATCCGTGTTCTAGGGAAACTACAAGTGTCTGAATTCAGAATTCGAAACAGAATCCAAAATACCATTGAAAAATCTGGGATGCCACATAAAAAAATGGCGTCGGTGTCGCGACGCCCTAATAGATGACGCCTAGTGATGGATATCTACGTAAATGAAAGTACTCTCCGAAACCGAAATAATTTGCTTCCACGAAATATGGATATCATATTTCATTTCACAGATATTTTCCCGCGGAGTTTTAAATGGGACACCCTGTATATAAAGGATTTGTTTCAGGTACGTTTGGGAACACTTGGATATCGGTTACATGCAAGGAATGTGCGACTTGGTGGCGCCTCTGCTGGTCGTTTTCAACGACGAATCGCTAACTTACGCGTGTTTTTGCCATCTGATGGAACGGATGGTGGAGAATTTTCCGAACGGAAACGCCATGGACTGCCATTTTGCCAACATGCGGTCCCTCATACAAGTCCTGGCTTCCGAAATGTACGAGCTCATGCATTCTCGCGGAGACTATACGCACTTCTATTTCTGTTATAGGTGAGTTTTTCGAAGTTTTGTGGAAAATACTGTCATAATTCCGACAAATGATGAGTTGAATCCTAAAAAATACAAAAGCTAGGGAACATAGATCATAAACCCAGTGGTTTTCGAGATATGAGTCAAAGTCAAAATATACTTTATACAGTGTCTGGCATAAAGTTCGCAGCATATGAAAAACTTTTTTATTACTGATTTCTCAAAAAAAATTATTCCTGATGAAAACCTCCCAAACCTAAATGCAAATACCAAAATTGAATTTTATACGACCATATACGAGCGATTTTGAAAAACAATTAAGTTTTTTTTACTATAATGCAGCAAGATTTTGTGAAATACTGTCATCATATTTCAATTAACGTGATTTTCTGATGGGAGGGAAAATCCAGAGTGATATGATCATATCTAACAATAAACCATCCATCTAGCATAGTTTTCCTCATATCGTACAGGGCGATGGGGAGAAAATTGGAAAAAAAGTGGAAAAATTAAATTGATTATAGGAGGAAGTGATTTGAATTTCTGAATCAACATTCGATTCTGAACAATATTTTCCCCAAACTTTTAATTCTACCGTGAAAAATAAAGCGATGGGATCAATTTTTTTTTAACACAAGGCATGTTTTTCAATATCGCTCGTATATGGTAGTATAAAATTCAATTTTGGTATTTGCAATTTAGGTTTGGGATGAAGCAGAGGTTTTCATCAAGAATTTTTTTTTTGAGAAATCAATAATAAAAAAGTTTTCCATATGCTGCGAACTTCATCCACAATTTCAAGTATAAATAAAAATGTAAATTGAAATTGAAGAGGTCGCAGCCTTTATCAAATTCCATTTGTTCACAAACCAATAAGCCATACAGTTATCTAGAGATGAATGGTACACAGGAGGTTTGGAAGCTGTGTCTGACTTGAAGTAAGACGCATAACATGCGTTTTGCTTGACTTTCCAGAAGCGATGACGTAACTTGTATACGCAGGTGCATCTCAATGACTCTATCGAAAACAATAAACATCCTTTGTATAATCTAAACATTTTCCCGAAAATGACGCTATAGCGATTTTCGTCTTTATGTTGAAGAGTAACCGGCCGTGTATGCTCTCTTTCAAAATAATCACAAGTTTTTTCATTTAGCAAACAAATGTGAGCAATTTTTTATAGCCCCTCCGAAGCACCCACACACCCCTATTTATTTTCAGTGAAACCAAAAGTCACTAAATCTAGTTACTTTTGTAATCTAGTTGAAAATCTGGTGTTATTTGACGCTCGTACCCAGGTAGCTATACTACTACTACTGAGTATTTCTGAATCAATCCTCGATTTGATAAGATTTTTGCTTGAAATATGTACCGCTATCAAATAAATCATAATTTTTCTATGGAAAATAATGCATTTTGAATTATTCAACTTTGGCGCCCTCTAGCGGCCCTCCTGGTGATCATATTTGAAAAAATTGGGGTGGGGGCTGGAAGCGAACAAAATATTTAAACAGTATCAAAGGACCCCGCACAAATTAAATGGGAAATGGATCCCTGTCGAATTGGCAGAAATTTGGATATGTTGTAGTTTATACCCTTCTGATCAAAAGTCTCCAATTGGCCCGAGACCTAAAAATGGACAGTTATTTAGGTATCAGAAGTCAAAAGTTGCGATCACATTTGATTTTGACCATGTATAATGGCGATGACTTTGTTCAGTTTTGACAGGAATAGTAATGATTTGTCAATAAATGTCAAGTTTCTACAAAAGCTAATGTTTTGAAGATTCTTTCGCAATATTTTAAATAATATGAATAATAATAATAAGAATAATAATAATAAGAAAATGCCGGTCAAATGTGAAATTGCCATACGCAGGCGAGAGCGGTTGAATACACCACCCTAAGTAATGGTGGATTTATAAACTCAACTAAACTAAGAATTAAATTAACAACTAAGAATTGAGAAAGATAAATACAAGGAAACCCCATCAGTGTTTTATAAACTTTCAGCTGTCAATTAAATTAAGAATTAGCAACTAAGAAGATGGTTATCTTTTCAACTAAGAATGAATTGTCTTAGTTGAAAATGGAAACGGGCATGCGCAAAATCGGTGAATGAATGATTAAAAATGATTTTGTTTATATTTTGCAGTGATTTGTTCGAATATTTTCTTTCATTAACAATACAATGGATCGAGAAGAAATGTTGACCATGATGGATTTCATTATAGTTGTAACGATTTTCTCCACATGACATAATTCTTAATTTCTTAGTTGACGTTTATAAACACCTTCTTAATTGCTTATTGTTGATTCTTAATTGATAATTTTGAATTCTTCGTTTAGTTGAGTTTATAAATCCACCATAAGAGATGCAAATTATTTTTCGATCGCGTGAAAGATCTGCACTAGTCGCAACTTTTGACCTTCGATACCTGAAAAACTATCATTTTTAGGTCTCGGGTTCATGGAGACTTTTGATCAGAGGAGTATAAACTACAACATATCCAAATTTCAGAAAATTCGACAGAGATCCATTTCTCATTTGATTTGTGGGGAGTCCTTTCGCTGAAAGCCAGATTTGTGCCCTATGCTTTGCCTTATGATATCATCACAACTGTCTCGTTTTCAAATTCTTTAGCTTGAATCTCTCTCACCAAATCGGAGAGAAAGTCTGATTTCAAAAATGTTCATTTATGTAAGCATATAATTTCGTTTTTATCAATTTTCCAGGTGGTTTTTGCTGGACTTCAAGCGAGAACTGATATACTCAGATGTGTATGCAACGTGGGAAATCATTTGGGCTGCTCAACAGGTCGCTTCGACTCATTTCGTCCTATTTTTGGCATTGGCACTTCTGGAAACATACAGAGACATTATTTTATCGAACGGTATGGACTTCACGGACATCATTAAATTCTTCAACGGTAAGGCTGCATTTTTGACATCTCCTCGTGACATATTCGATTTTTCTTCCTTTCTAGAAATGGCGGAGAGACACGACACCCAAGCCGTGTTGCAACTAGCTAGAGAATTAGTGCTACAAGTGCAACTGCTAATAGAAAATAAATAAATGTTCAGGAAACGTTCAACTTGTTGAAACGACTCAAGGTGGGCAATTAGAATAGTAATTTTTCTAATGGGATTTTCTACCGGGCAAGAGATCAATCAGCAATTTGTTTTCTAATACTGACATTAATGAAAACCACCTACACAGGATCTGTTTGGAATTTTAGATATATTGATATATGTATTTGTGATAAAACCTATTTTCTTACAAGAGAGACACTGTATTAATTCTTAAACCTCACTGTCTTTTTATAAGGTGTGTTTTTAACTGTGATCTAATCAATCTTTATTTTTATACAGGGTGATTCTTAATTGATGAGCACACACATTTTTGAAAGATGATTCTCTCGATTTAAAAAGTCAAGCTTCTCTTATAAACATTGGGTCTGGAGGTTCTTGATCACAAGAAAGGGGGTTGAATATTCGAAACATTCATAGTTTCAAGTTTTTGATTAGGTATCATAAATCTGGTCATAATTCTACCGATTTTGATACTCAAACATGCAAAGGATCAAGGGACATAGGAAAACAAATGTTCATCAGTCAAATTTAATCCTTCACTTACTTAAGTGGCATATTGGATGGGTTTGGAACTTATACCCTTCCACACAAAAAAGCTATGTTTTCACACATTTTACAGGGATATTTTTTGATAATTTATCTCTATATGTCTTCCACATATCCACACAAAAAAATTATTGATTGCTATTCATTAGGTCCACCCTTGTACTTTAAGCAAAGCATTCTAATGATCTCCAACCTCTTTTCATCCTACGTCTAGTGGAAGTTATTTTGGATGAAATAGCTCTACCTGTCTACTCAAATTGCCTTTCTAAAAATGTGGTCTAATAGAATATCCCCTAAACCCAACGTTTATTTGAAAAAGTTGCATTGTTAGTTAAGGATTTTTTTTTATTCGTACTTGGTAAACACCTTCTATTAATGCCACAGAAGCGTTCAAAAACATTGCAAGCCTGGGGACTTTGGAAAATTTGTTATTTTGCTCCAATCATCTGCTTATATACATTGAAACTAGGAACATTTGGAAGCAAATACTCGATGTATCAAAAGACGCACACCTATATCGCAAATTCAAACCTCTCACGTGTCCAAAAGGCATATTTTTGCGGAAATGTTGCAACAAAGTCTACTCTGGACACATAGTATGGGTGCTGGTACCACTACTACAATAGAAGTTCAATGACCTACCCGAGTATTTTTTCGGGTGAATCTCCATAAGAACTCTTAAGGTCAATTTTGTACTTTTTGCTCCACTTCAAGGTCATGTTCCCGCTGACATTTTATGTAACTTTTTAAGAACGCTTGCAATTTTGACGCTTGCACGACGTACAAAAGGTCCCAACAATGGTATAACAAGCAAAAACTTTATATAAACTTTCATGTGCGAAAGGAACCTGATCAGTAGAACTGGTTCAGAACACTGAAATATACCGTTATAAGGTATATTTCAGTGGTTCAGAACCGGTAATGACAGAAACTAGAAACGAGATGTTTGATACTTCGATAACTGTAATTCTGAATGTTTTCAATATTTCTAGGTACCGGAGATTTGTCTATAAGTTGTGAAACTTTGTAAAATTGGAGCATATTTTTACTTTCACTTTGAACTAAACTCATATATCTATTTTGACATTTATTCAGATTGGGGACGAGAGTGAACTTCATCGATTTTCCAAAGTCGCAGGTATAGTTTTGTCTAGAATTGAGAAGTGTACTAGGAATCATGATGAGTTTCCTTACAAAAATTCTGTTGGAAACACGTGATGGTTTTGTTTACTTTTTTATATAAATCAGCATCAATGGTATGTTTTTTCATGTTGAAGCAAATTCTTTGGTAACAGTGAAGTAATTGGCAGGGTGCTCAAGTAAGGACAATTCGACTATATTCAGTACAATCATGAAAATACTAGTACTGTAATATACCAAGTACAAATTTTTGAAAATATGAATTAGTGAAACGGTGCACCTGGAGCAGATAGGTTTGTGCCACGTGATCAGAGTAAATCGAGCAAAAAATAATCATCGATAGATGTTCTACACCATATGCATGAGATGTCACCTGTCACATCCGATTATCGTTATTAGGGTGGATTGAATACTGAAAAATAATGGAGACCAATTGCAATGAAGAATTTATTGTGATGTAATTGAAAACCAGAAAGATTACATTCTACGCTGACAAACATTAAAACAATCAGTAAGTGACAACTGACAAATCAAATATGTTCAATTCCGAACCTCTGTAATTATCGAACGCGGAGTAGATTAAACCCAGCTATTATTTATCCAATATTTGAAAAACACTAATAGGATCCTTATTTTACAAAAAGATATATACAACGTTGGATTTCAGCACTACAATTAGACACTCATTCAATTAATGCGCGGAGCAACCCTAGAAACTAGAGAGTAATTAATTTTCAGACAAAATACACGTCACTTGTTTGCAACAGTTTTATTCAGACATTCGTGAAATTGACGTTTCGGTAGTTACTTTTTCATCATCAGGGTATAGACTGCTTAAACATTGGAATTGTAAGAAATGTTCAAATGAAACTTGTCTGATACAGATTATTTTTTGAAAATTTCACGTGGGAGACAAAAACTGACATCTTCGAGCGATGAATGTTACCCTAATAACAAGTATTTACATCAAGTATATATCCTTTGAAACAGGTCATATCATGCGGCATCTTTCCAAGAATCAACTCTGTATAGTTTTATGATGAACTTACTTATTCATTGAGTTTTATCAATAATTGATATTGCTATATTGTCATTCCAGAAAAAATATGTTTTTTATTTTTGTTTCATTCCTGAATTCTGGACAAACTGTTGCATTGTTTTATACCAATTTTCACAAATTTTTGGGGCAAGACAAATCATTGAAAATAATAGATTATTATGTCAAAAAACATCGAGAATTGAAAATTATTATGCATACAGGTGCAAAAATAAATTAGATTAGCGAAAATTTTAAATCTGTAATTGTGCCAAACACATGAAATATAACTCGGAAGTGTTTCGTTTGGTTTCTATATTTAATACAGAATATCAGAAATATAGTATTACTGTTTATACTAATCAGAAACTTTGAGCTATTTGTAGAAAATATTTTATTTTGTATACCTATATTTTTCATGAAGTTGAGGAAATAAGTGATATAAAAAATATCCGTAACTTACTGTATATCATATGGATCACAATTTTTAAAACCCTATTTACTAAAATATAAACTCTGTTTTCTAAAATAATTATTTATTCATTGTTAATCGGAAGAAATAATATTTATTTATTTATATGTATCAATACACTGTGTGTATATGAATGTATAATAAAACAAATCATATAAATACACCTTAAATTACAAATTACAACGTTTAGTATTCAAGAGTTCTATTTATTTTTGCCAACAGTCTTAAGCATAAATGGATATAATAATATTTATACATATTTTTATTGTATTGTTGGTACGTATCATATTTTATTGAATATTAGAAATTTATTATACTATATAAATTCTTATGGTCGTTTGTTTTATATCACCCTTTATACAATCAAAGACGTAACAAAAACTTCCCAAACACAAAGCAAGAGCTTTCTAAAACACAAAGTAAGAGCTTTCTAATGTCGGTATATTTTTATTCTTTGCTTAGGAAGTTGTTTTGTTTCTGTTGAAAAGTATGATAATCTACTGTTGTTGATTAAAATTCTGGGGTTGGTACTGCAGGGTTAATAGTCATATAATCAAATAGTGTTTTAATGAAGGCGATTATTGATCGAAATTTTTCGCATTTTGATATAAGAGTTGATTACAATATTTTTACGTCTACCTTACTCTTGTTGAAATAAAGGATTTTCTATTTTTTTTTTGGCAATAAAGTTAAAGATGTTTAGCAGCTTCCGTGGCAACATAAATTTATCGTCCATATCCATTTTAGCGGCGTCCATAACATCTGAATTCGTTTATGTTTGGTTGCCTGTGCAATAATCATGGATTTATAAAGAAATCGACCATTTATAGTGGTCATTAATTGAAGATTTCTCGAAATTAATTAATTAATAGGGGTCATTAATGGTGGGATAGGGGTGACTTTATACTTTCAAGTAGTAATCAGAATAACAGTCAATCAGGATATGAAAGTATGGTTGTAAAAACGGGGATCATTTTTTACGAGAGCGTACTGAAAAGTGATGGGCTTATCAACAGATGGCGCCACCAGTTTTAGAACATTTGTTTTTGTTGATACAGCCCTTCAAATAAATCCCATAAAATTTTCTTCAAGCTGCGTCTTTTAGTTTGTGTATGACAAGTCATTGAAAGTGAACTATTGTATTTTAATCTTCCGCTCGCCTTCGTGGATCAAAAGAAAAGAAATCTAATTCAGTCACTAAAATTATATTACAATATGATTCATTGCAAACTATTTCATAATTACATTAATTTATTACATACCTATCCAATAATTATACATATATAGACTCAATTACCTAGACATAATTTTCGTGAGATTAGAAAAGTGAAAAATAAATTACATAAATGGTCATATCAGGCAATATATTCGCTAAAATCATTGGGTTTCAATTTATGAAAAATTACACACAAATTTCAACACATTTTTTGTTTTTACAAAAATTGACGAATGCAAGCAGTGTTAATGTTGTACCACAGCTTGATAAACATCAACAGATATTTGCTCTCTCATAATAGTATAATAGACAACACTTTCAGTATTTGGAATGATAGGATGAGCTACCTTCCCTTTCATAATTACATAGTCTCTATAAAACCTATAATAATACAAGGTCTTTTGTATATATTTTCAAGTAGTCAAAATCCGACTTTAAACTTTCCAGAGTTGCTAAAAGAATATTTTTGGCAGAAGAATGAATAAATGCGAAAGAAATGCGTGGATTTGATTACTTATATTTCGGACGTCCATCATCTTAATGGTTGAAAGAATTCTTTCTCTTTCAAATTTTTCACAACGTTTCGATTGCTTGAATCCGCAATCGTCTTCTGGTGAATAGTGACAAAATCAGATGCTACGCGACCTTTTATAGGTCTATAATTAAAGTGTAATTACGGTGTAATTACGCGTGGTCTTGTGGCGCGCGTGGTTTCGCGCTTTTTCTGCCTCCAAAACGGCCCTTGAGCGGTTTCCATACGTTTTTAATTTCCACGCTTGGTTGACTGAAGGCACTATTGGCTTCTATATAGGTGGTTTCCATAAATTTCCGTTTGAAACAATGTTCCTCTCTATGAAGAACACTAGCTTCGTCCCAAAGAATTCTTTGGGACGAAGCTAGTGTCGTCCCATGGACCGTTTTGGAGGGAGAAAAAGCGCGAAACCACGCGTAATTACACCGTAATTACACTTTAATTATAGACCTATAAAAGGTCGCGTAGCATCTGATTTTGTCATTATTCACCAGAAGACGATTGCGGATTCAAGCAATTGAAACGTTGTGAAAAATTTTAAAGAGATAGAAATTTTTCAACCATTAAGATGATGGACGTCCGAAATATAAGTAATCAAGTTACTACATCGTCTAAAACATTCAAACAAATGCGTGGATGTTAATGACAATAATCACTCTTGAACGTCCATGGCATGCGTGTAAATGAGTTTTCTGATGCACAATGCTAAGTAACAAGAAGCTATATAAATAATAATAAAGAAGTAATTATTCAGTTCCAAATAATCAACAGGAATAGAAAGGGTATAGTGGTAGATCATCCATAATTCCCAAATATAAACTTCAACAACTCCAATCATTCCAAACATCAAGTGATTCAAATTGGACCTTCATTATTCTAATAAGAAAAAAATATTACTCAACATAAATTACCTGAAAAACAGTTACATTTGATACAGTGTCGGACCCAGTGAACTTGCGATTCATCTATCAAATTCGCTAGGCTGCAAATACGTTCTTGAACAAAACGAAATACTTTAAGAGCTATAAAATCAATCAGATGAAATACAATGTTGCGGCTTTCTTTATCGGAGCACGCAGGTGTCAAGTTATCACGACTTGAGCAGGTGTGAGATTAGGCACTCGATAAGAGTGCTGTCACACGTGGTGAAAAACGTTGTGGTTTCTTTATGGCTCGAAATTAATTTCGGTACGAGTCATGTCAAACTCGCAACGGGTCAAGTGTTCATAATGTCAACCCTGTTTAGTATTCAGCCATTATGAAGGTAAATGAACTGAGCCAACACAGGTGCTAGAAGAATGAGAGTATCCATAAGAAATGAAAGATGGACTTGAAGTAAAATTTTGAGGTGAATGGGAATAAGTAAATAATTCTTTTTTGTTATTGAAATTGAACGAACATGATATGCTGGAGCAGGAATATATGGTGTGAGGCTAAAAAGGAACATAATAATTCCTTAACTTGTTTTGCTGTACACTAGGTAAGTGTAATTAATTATTTTATTACAGACGAACAACATTTGTTATCCGTCAAGGTATTGGAGGCCAGGTATAAAACTGGACTAATATACTTCTGCTTGAAGAAGCCATTTTATTGGCGAAACATATGTCGCGGTTCTGTAGAACAAAAGTTTTGTGAAAATCAACATTAAAGTTTCATCATAAATGAAGTACAGTTTAGGAATGCCTTCAGAGCCTCAAAGAACTGTCCAAACACAACAAGGTTACACTTGTGTGGGTGCCTGGACACAGGGAACTTTTATAATCTTTACATTAATCCCATTCAAACCAGATACCTTTTTAGACCATGAATGAACCAAAAATTAATGTCTGCTTTTGTTTATTGTTTTATGTTGCATATGTTTCATATATGAAATAAATAATTCTTGGAACTTCTTGCAAAAAACTGAGAAAAATTTACAAAACAAATTGCATTCAAGATTGATTTTCTTACGAATGAATCGAAATAACAAGTATAGTTTAACAATGAGGTTTATGAGAAAAATGTCCGAATACTTCTTATATATGCTGTGGATAATTTTGTAACAAGCTTACCTGAATACCGCCAAATTACCCCTAGGCTAATGACACAAAATTATCCACAGCATATATAAGAAGTATCCTTGAGATTGTCGCATTATACACTTGATAACGACTGTAGATTTTAACAGTTGAAACGTCGTGATTCAAAATTGCAGAGAATTGAATTTTTCTTTGTTCATTTTTAGACAATGAAAGTACAGAATAACCTTACTCAAAGTGAAACATTGTCAACCACTTTCAAACAAACGGTGCATATTTAGTGCTGCAATATAATTTCAGAAAATGAAGTCATCAAAAGTTATACAAAAAAATGTCTTACCTTTAACCAAAACACAAGACGTAAATTTCAGCTAATTTTTCAAGATCATCCAAAAAAGCATTTGCCAAGATTACCGAAGGATACGCCAACAATTTTTGGCGCTACCTATATAATAAGCGCTATTTTACGAAATTTTACGAAATAATAAAATTATACAAACCGATTTTTTGCTTGCCACTGTATATCATGTTTCTCTAGTATAACTTTGGCTTTATTTAGAATAACTATGTAAAAATTTCATCACACTTCTTACCAATCACTGAAAAAAAAAATTAAAAAGCAAATTACATTAAAAAAATATGATTCGGGGGTATCCCCCTTTCACAATTCACAATTACAATTCAATTTAAATTACAGATTTTTTTAATATCCCATTGTAGGCTGTGGTCTAGTACCTGGAATTCCGTCTGGAACTGCGGCAGATATCGTCAAAGGAGATGTGGCAACGGTCCAAGTCGTTCGGATGGCATGACGCAACTGATTCGTAAAAATGTGTGTGGTGGAGGGAAAATCTACATTTGCTCAGATTCAGAGTCAAATTTGAATCACCTGATACAACAGAATTTATTCGCAAAACCGCAACTCGATACCAAAAAACTCAAAAGACTCTACATACAGAAGCCTGAACCGAACATCAGTTTTCTACTGGCCTTTCAACGCGAGACTCTGGCCGAGCAGTTTTCGTCAATCGTTCCGGATACCCTTCGCTAGGTCCGAGGATATTAAGGCTTGAACTTGACTAAAGGTATATTTTTCGATTGCAAACACTTATCGCAAACCCATTCTGCGTACACCTCTTGCGTCAAGAGCTGGAAAGCTGCTTCCGTCAGACCTGTACATCCTCTGAAATTAAGAAATTACCTTTGGAGTATCAATGTGGTAATTGGAGGTCATTTAAATAAAAATTACTACAAGACCGACAAACAGTACGGCTTCTCTCATATGAAGGGATTTTCTCCTGTCAGTTATTTATCAAGGAACAGGGATGCCGTGTAGTCAAAGCAGAAGAAGAAATATGTTAGAAAAATAATGAAAAAAATAAATACTATTGTAACGATGCTACGGGCGAGTACGGACCTGTCGCCTCTACTCGTAAACAAGCTTCATTCCTGAGAGTATTAGTAGACTGGTGCCTTTAATTTTTGTGAAAAGGAAAAAGTAACAGACAAGGTGGTAACGTCCTAGAGGTTCCAACTTTAAGAAGGAAAAAAAAATTTAAACACGAAAACACAAAATGGTGAAATGGGGATGCAGTTTAAGGGTTGAAAAGGATTTTTGCGATTTGCGGCAGAACGTGACCTTCTAGCGGAAAATGTTCAATAGGACAGTTGTAGATAATGAAAAAATCAAAAACTGTTGTATACAACACTTTTCGACATAACCTCAACAAATTAATCATCAAAATGGTGAAAACCGACTTCTAATTCTTTTCTTGTGTATACTTGAATTAATTTATATGAAAATTTGTAGAAATATGTCATTTTTGGTGTCGAATAAGCAAGATTTTTTCGCAATTCAGTAGAAGACTAGTTTTCCAGTTAGGTACATTTTTCGAAAAAAATACCCTTATATTCCATGAACAATTGTCTTGGTGTTTTTTGTATTTTAATTGTTAAAATGTCTACTTTAAAATGGTCTATGTAACTTGGAATACTGAATACTTATTTTTTCAACAGCAGTAGTTGAATACAAACAGTTTTCTATATTTTTCTACATCAGAGATCATGTGATCTTTGAATAGAAAAATGTGTGAACTCAGGGCAATGCATATATGTATCGATGTTTCTCTAAAAAACAAGGATATCTGATTTGATCAATTTTTCATTACAATTTAACTTTCATAAATGCCAAGCCAAATATCACAATAAACAGAATATATTACCAACCTAATAGCGAAAAAACGATTACCGAGAGCCTGTGGAATAATCAGCCCTATTCTGTAACTTTTCGCAAATCGAATAGAAATGCAAAAGTCAAATCGAAATATGTACAAATCGGAACGATTGATATCTACGGCGTCCTTTTTGCACTCAAATCGGTATTCGATAGCGCATATAGAAGTGGTTTCAAATTCGGAATTGAAACGTCTATTTGACGCAGCTAACGGCAACCGCGCATTTCCATGCATTGAAAGATAAAAAATGTACGTTGTTACATCGTAGTGAGAATGCATGATTTAGTAGGATAAGGTTTATACTGGTGTGACAGCTGTTTTACAGAATATTAGGAAAACCCAGATGGGGTAAGGGTAAGGTAATAAAGTTTATAACTTAAAACTAATATGGTTAGTTGTAATCTTTAGAGGAAATTAAAGTATCGAAGAATGTCTGTTACACTCAGAAAGAAAAAAACATCTCCAGAGCAGTTACATTAAATGGCTGATTTTATTTCTGAGCATAAAACAAAGCAAATAATACTGCGAAATCCTTTCCTGTTCAAGTACACAAAACCTGGATTTTCCGGATGATCAATAGGTGATGCAACTATCGCTATATGTGAACAATCAATGCACCCTGTTACTCCTGGAAAATTATATTTTCCAAAATACTGAAATGTACGAAATTTTAACAAAAACACATAAAAATAATTATCTAAGTAATACACCTGACTGATTGAAAATTTCTCTTCTACATTTCTAGAAAACTTAACATATCTTCTGCTAAGATGTGAAGAAATTATTCTACTAACATCTCTAATGCAACGGCTAACCATTGGCCAACTTATTCCCAGTAAAAAGTCTTGTCCCACACTTTTCTGGTAGCTTCCGTGAGCATAGAAATGTAATGCAGTTGATTCCTATAAAAAAATACAAAAAAGTACATTGCTCATTTACCTTTATGTGATTTGGTATGGATGTAACTCTACGTGGATTAAAAAAAAAAGGTTATAATTTGGTCATAGCAATTATTCTGGGTAATCGATATAATCCAAGAAATAGTTCTTCTGGAACTTCGAGAGGATTCTATCCCTGATAAATCGCCTTCCCAAGTAATTCACTATCCCAAAATAAAGAGAATGAGTGCCGTCCTTTTCTTATTATTAACCTTCAACTTACCTTTCCAAATTTTCTTCTATTTCTTGACCAATAAAAACACCGACTTGTACTTGTAAATTAATTTCTGCAAACTGTTGAACATTTTTTTATTATGAATCCAAAGAGAACGTACTTTAAGTTGGGTAAATGGTAAATAAAAAGTAGGTTGATAAACTGTCAAAAAAATATCACTCTGAAACTACGGAAGCGCAAACGTAAATTCCGATATCGGCATGACATTTCGATAAAATTTGCGTCTGCGGTGTCGAAATCAATGTCTATCGGACATTTCGATAATAAAGGTTAGTAGCAGTTACAGAATACCATTTGCGCATCATTGAGATTTGACATAGCGACCTCTATTCGACTTCGCACATTTCTATTCGATTTGGAGTTACAGAATTTAATTTCAATTTATTATACGAGATAACAGATAAATTATATTTTTAACCGTTGGCAACACTGGGTAGTTGGTATTGTGGCATGGCAAAATAGCGCCGGTGACTAAGGCCCCAATCGTATACGACTTCTCACCTGTGAAACCAGAAATTGCAGCCGCTCTCGCACAATATGGCTTGGTCGTTGTCGTGCACCTCTTTATGGCACACCCCGCACGGGTATATGGGCGGGGCGTTGGGGTTTTGAGAATTGAACACCATCGGCTGATCGACGGGGTACACTTTGCCGGCGCTGACGGGCATCGGCTTGGAGTACATGTTGTTCATGGGGGACATTATGAAATTGTTGTTATTCATCGGCGGTCCTGGAATACCAATTGTACCATTACTCATACAATAAATTCTAGCGGACTCTAGAACGTTGAAAGAAAAAAAGGTTTGTTAATGATATGGTAATTTTCGTGAAATGTTTCAGAATTCAGACAGAGCATAGAATAAAACTATAGTATAAACTATACCGGGTGCACCCATATTTTTGACAGAAATAATCCGATATCAATCAATCAATTTATTTCCACACACACATTGTTACATAAGAATAATTCATAACAATTAACACTTCAACATAATGGTAAACAAATAACAGAACGCCCAAAAAAGTATAAATTTGATATAAAGCACAAAAATTTAGGGGCCTATTCGGAATTTAACATTATGTTGTGCCAACATAAAAACCGAATATTCACCATTTATTGGGTACAAATTATAATAAATTAATAAAGAAACTATTACAGATATGATTCACCAGATTCATTTAGAATTTTTTTACAGGGTTGCCACCAACTTTCTCTTTGCAAAGCTCAGTCTATAAGTTTGTTTGAAGACTCTTTGATGGAGCTAACTACCATGTTCCCGAATGACATTGTCGTACTCTTTAAGGCATGTCTCACGGGAAGTTACTTCCAGTGGAATGGAAACTTCTATGAGCAAGTAGATGGCGTGGCGATGGGAAGTCCACTCAGCCCAGTGATAGCCAACTTCTTTATGGAACATTTTGAATAGAAAGCAATTGATGATTTTGACTTAAAACCGACCATGTGGCTACGTTACGTGGATGACACCTTCGTCATTTGGAAACACTGAACCGTTTCCTAGAACATCTCAATGCTCAACACCCCAGCATCAAGTTCACCATGGAGACTGAACAAGAACAGCGGATAGCATTTCTAGATGTACTCATCGAAAGATGTGGCGCAAGACTGATCCACAAAGTATTCCGAAAACCTACGCTCACGGATAGGTATCTGCTTGCTCTATCAAACCACCATCCTAGTCAGATGCGAGGAATTATCTCCACACTAGCGGAACGTGCTAGGAGAATATGTGAGCCTGAGCATCTACAGGATGAACTAGAACATCTCCAAGCAACCTTGAGATCGAACGGATATGGTGCACCCAAAATCAACAGGGCCATGAAACCGAGGACTTCCACGAGACAGAGTAGGGAGGAGGCTCAGATAGTTGCACGAGCGTATCTTCCATATATTCCTAAGGTCACAGACAGAATTGGAAAACTTTTGGGGCAACACAACATAAAAAATGTCTTCAAACCCACCAAGAAAATACAACAAAGCCTTAGGTCGGCAAAAGACAAAAGAGACCCACTATCTGCAGAGGCGGTATATCGCATACCATGCACTTGCGGAATGGTATACATCGGAACCACAAAAAGATCGATGGAAACAAGGCTGAAGAAAAATCAGAGGAACTGCAGATTAGGCCAAACCAAGGAGACTAAACGTTTGTTAGTTTAGTCTCTTTGAGGCCAAACGGACAAGTCGGCAGTGGCAGAACACGCGCTCAGTAAAGGAAACCACAAGATTCTGTTTGAGGACATAAAACTTCTTGCCCCCAACCAGGGATACCATAGCCGACTTGTTCGGGAGGCAATACAGATCCATAAACACACGGAGAATTTCAACAGAAAAGAAGAAGCTGTAAACCTTAACCGAATATGGAATCCCACTCTCAGAAATTCCAAAATAACAAAAGAAAACTACGACATTAAGACAGCAGGCGAAAAGGTGTCAATTAATGTTATCGAAAATATGCCTAATCCAGTTATGGTAATAAGCAATTTTGAAATAACAAAGGATGTCACGAGTTTAAGCCGACAGGTAGAAAGTGGTCAATTAGGGTTAGTGAGAATGTACCAAATCCAGATACGGTAATTACCGCATTAAGTCAGAATAAATACAATCTCCGCAGACGGAATCTCCAGTCATCTGAGATTATTCGTGATAGGTAGGTAAGCCTCTGTAGAAGCTAGCCACTGGCGCCAGCGAAACGTTAGGAAGAAATTCCAAAAAACGACGACCTTCAAACCCGAGTAAAAATTGTGACACTGAGTTTGTTTAACTTCTTACAATAAAGTTTATTTTGACTTGATTGATACTACTTCATACAGTTGGTTGGAAATGTAAGGAATGAACGAAACAGAATATTTTAATTATATTTACTAATAATTTTTTCAAATCACCGAATTCTCTGACTACCAACAGAATACTGTAAATTTCTCTGACTTTAATTCGAATTACCTGACTTTTCCCCTTACATTTTTGAAAAATTTAAATTCCCTGACATTTCCAGGTGACTTCCTAACGTTATAAATTGTTATCCTTCAGCAATAAATTATTTTGGCTGAATCATTTGTTACTAAAGACCATCATAACCACAACTTGATCAAAATGAATAAACGGAAAAGCACTCACCAATTGGGGGACCATTGGGCGATGACATGTTCATACCTCCAGGCGGTCCATGATGGGGGTGAGGTCCATGAGGACCATGAGGCCCGTGGGGCCCATGTGGTCCTTGCGGACCACCCATATTTCTCCCGTCCATCCGCCCTTCCATCCGACCGTCCATCCGCCCTTCCATCCGCCCATCCATTCGCCCGTCCATTCTCCCATCCATTCGCCCATCCATCCGCCCGTCCATTCTCCCATCCATCCGCCCGTCCATTCTCCCATCCATCCGCCCGTCCATTCTCCCGTCCATTCGCCCATCCATCCGCCCGTCCATTCTCCCATCCATTCGCCCGTCCATTCGCCCGTCCATTCGCCCGTCCATTCGACCATCCATCCGCCCGTCCATTCGACTATCCATCCGCCCGTCCATACGCCCATCCATGGGGTTATTCATGCCCCCTCCATTCATCGGGCCGTTATGACCCATGGGGCTGCCTACCATCGGCGGCCCATTACCGGGGCCTTGACCGGACATGGGACCCATGTTTCCAATGGGGCTGTGCATCGGGGGACCTGTATTACATATCATAATCATAATAGATGAATTACTGTCTCAATTGACAGAAACTGATCATTTTGTACAGGGTGTAACAAATAGTAATTTGAAAGAATGATTTTCAAAAAATTCAAATTCTTTTAGCCAAAAAGTGTAAGAAATCTTAGTCAAGGATTAGGAACGAATATCAGTACCAATTCAGAATGAGGTATTCTTCAAATTCTAGCAAGGCAGCTTGGAAAATCAGGTAGTTAGAGGGCCGGTGGTCTAAAACCGCGATTTGATGAGATGAAAGCATCCTTTGAAAACCCCAAATATTTTTGAAATCGGGCAGTACGAAGGAAATATTGACTTTCTCGTCGATTTTTATATGTCTTCCGTTATGATAATTTTGTTTAGAAAGTCACTAGTAATCATCTGACAAAACTAAAGACGATTTGGTTGAGGCGCACTACTCGAAACCAATTTTTGAAAATGTTGGGCCCCAAAATAGATCATCGCAAAAATTCTAAGACTCCTATAATTTTGTGTTCCATTACTTTGTTATGGTCTTTACATCGGGAAAATTCGAGTGAAAGACTTTTTTAGTAGAGCCCGACCTCACGGTTGTCCTAATAAACAAATTGAAAAACTCGTGGGAGGGGCTAAGTTGAAAAATCTAAAACTGCACTTTGGTTCAATCTTAAGTTAACAAATTTTGCATGGAGCTTCTTTAGGGGACAGAAAACCTAATTTCCACATGGAAGACATTTTGGCCAACTTTTCACCCCTTCCCACCGCATTGAATTTCCTGTTTTCTCTGTTTATCCTGTTAATATTTTTTGCATGAAAATTCTTCTCATCGATATTTCAGTGTATAAACTTTCATAAACTTGCCTCAATTAGTAGTTAATGATGACAAGACTGAGTGAGGAAGAGCACATAAATAAAGTTATAAACAATATTTACCAACAAATTATCAAAAATGATTTTGATGTCGAAAATTATTTAGGTATAATTCATTCTCTTACATTTGATCAATTACAACATTTTTTTTGTTACAAACTACTGATTGATTATATGAAAAGTGTAAATATCTCCTATGAATTTTTTTTTGCTTACAAATTATTTGAAATGCTCATGAAATTTGTCGTTATACATTAATAAATATAACATTTTTCTATATTTGTTATAAGTACACATGAAAGAAAAAAGTAATAATTTTTTTTATTATCTCCCACCTCTGTCTGATCGACTCTAGAAATATAGTTTACTTACTGACATGTTTGTCTATTTCTCAAGCAGCATTGACATCCCAAATTAGAAAACTCTCCATAATTTGATTTATTTTTTTTATTATTCATAATCTTCCATCTCATCTGATTCGTCGGTGGGGGCGACAGCCCTTAAATAGGGGTTACAATATATTCCTGTTATCATTAACTTCTCGTTGAGAAAGTTTATTAAAGTTTATCCACTGAATTAGTAATGAGAAATTTTGTTAAACGAAACAAATTACTAGGAATAAACAGAGAAAGTAGAAGAAATTCAAAGTGGTGGGAAGGGGTGAAAAATTGGCCATGTCTTCCCTTTGAAATTAGGTTTTCTGGCCCCTGAAGAAGCTCAACGCAAAATTTGGAAGCTTGAGATTGAATGCAAGAGCAGTTTTTGATTTTTTAACTTAGTCGCTTTATTTTGTTTATAAGGTCAATCCTGGGGCCGGACCCTACTAAAAAAGTCTTCCGCTCGGATTTTACCGACCATTTAAAGAAGAAAATTATGCATATAGTAGTCGTAGAATTTTTGCGATGATCTATTTTGGGGCTCAAAATTTTTAAAAATATCGTCTTCTGCTGTCAGATCATTACTAGTCACTTCACTAAACAAAATCATCATAACTGTCGTAGAAACTGTCGATAGACATTTTCCCTTAGTACTGGAGTGGACCCTGCCCGATTTAAAAAATATTTGGAATTTGAGGTTTTTGACGGATGGACCTTGACCTTACCAAACGGAAGACATATGTGGGCCATTGCGTCTCAGAACCCGCGGATATCTAACTAATACAGTGCCACACATAAAGTCTGTATGCATGAATTTTTATTTTTTTGCAAAGTTTGACTATAGCAATTGTTTGTGCTTCAAGTGATAAAGAATGATATGCTAAAGGTGATATTTTGGCGCGTAAGTTTTACATTTCACACAATTTTTTTATAAGAATGCGGATAAAATCTCGGGTCTCTACTCTACGAAAGTTATGTTTACAAAATGAAGTTAAAAATTAAAGTTGGCTTCATTTGAATTTTTCAATGTGTCAAGAGTAGAGTAAATATGAGAGAGCAAAAGGATTGAAAGTCAAAACCTATGAGAGAGCAAAACGATTCAAGGTCAAAACCCATGAGAGAGCAAAGTAATTCAAGCTCAAAACGTATGAGAGAGCTTTGGGAGGAATGCACGTGTCAGATAGTATCAAGCGTTTACGGTTACAAATTTGTTTTCGTATAGACCAATTTGTAACCGGATACGTGTGAAATATGATAACTGACACGTGCACTCCCCCCTTTGCTCTCTCATACGTTTTGACCTTGAATCATAGGTTTTGACCTTGAATCCTTTCGCGCTCTCATATTTACTCTACTGACAAATACTAATTATTTTTGTATTGAAGCCCTACCTTCTTAAAAAACCACTTATATATTTGTATTTTATGGCGAATTGTTAGATAATGTACATTTTAACTAAATTTTCCTCCCAAGTTACTCAAATACAACTTTGTTTCCACACCTGACACCATCATATATCAGGCCACTGCTCAAGTAACTTACAGTTCTGAATGTACTCTACACACACCTGTCATATTCATATTGGGTCCCATGGGCCCGCCGGGTCCTGGTCCATTGGGACTTGACATCATGTGAGGAGGACCGTGCCCTTGCCCTGGTCCAGGCCCCATGTGAGCCATTCTAGGGCCGTTAATCATCATCGGGTTGCTCATCTGATGGGCATTGGGGCTGTGCATTAGCGGGGAACCCATGCCCATTGGCGGGTTGGGACACATAGATCGATACATTCCCATGGTATTCCCCATTCCCATGTTAGGTCCAGGACCTGTGAACATACGGCAATAATAATAATAAATGTTGTTTAATGAATCAGAATTATATTCAATTCAAATGGCTATCGACCGATGTCCTTCTGCCCAATAATAATAATAAAAGATCTTTATTGATTATACAGGGTGATTCAAAAGTACTTTGGCAAACTTCAGGAGGTGATTCCTCACAATATTCTAATATGAATTGCCTAAATAAATATATGTCCGGAAACGCTTCGTTTCCAAGATACAGGGTGTTGAAGTTTTATTTTTATTTTGGTTTTTTTCAAATAACTCTTGAAATACTGAACTTAATTAAACGAAACTTGGTAATAAGAGGTTTTTGAGGTGTCGAATTCGAACCTGATGTTATTATTTCTCTTACTCGTAGGGGGCGCCACCTACACGTCTTTTTCTTTTTTGAAGATTCATAACTTTTTTGAGCGTACTTCTAGCACATTTTTCAGTAAAAAAATCGATTCCTCTATCATATCTACGTAAAAAAGCTACCCTTGTTAAAAGTCGCTGTAAGCAACCGTTTTCTAAATATTTGGATTTGAAAATTTCAAGTCAATTATTTGATAATCGATGCATGTTGAAGTTATTACCAATATTTTGCATTTTTCACAAGAATGCTTTGGAAAAGAAATTGACGTTTAAGTAAGTAGTTTTGGTAATTACATATTTTGTGACAGTATTTCAAAAGTTATTTGAAACAAACGAAAATAAAAATAATACTTCAACACCCTATATCTTGGAAACGAAGCGTTTCCGGACATATATTTATTTGGACAATTCATATTAGAATTTTGTGAGGAATCACCTCTTGAAGTTTGTCAAAGTACTTTTGAATCACCCTGTATAAATGATACTACAAATATAAATATAATCAAATGGCCATCGACCTAAGTCCTTCAGACTGTACATTTATTTTAAATTAATTGTGGTACTTCCTTAGATTTTAAGTAAACAAAATATATTAATTTTAGGGAAATGTAAAAAAATATATATATTTTCAATTTTCTTCAGTTAATAATTCCTGTATTATTTCTAATGTCTTTTCCAGGAGTTATACCTGGGGTGGACTATTGTAAGTTCCAAGAATAATGGTTCCATTAATTCGACGTTATGAGGTTTTGATGCAAAATTCTTGGTAAGAATTTTCAGCCTAAACTGGATTAGCTGCACCATTGTTTTTTCATAGAGTAGGACATTTGAAGGGTTATGGAGTGGGTTCATCAGGTGACGCATTTTAGTTATTGACGAAGAGATGATGTTTCTGCAACTTGTAGGTTCTTCAGCTCGGGTTTTCTACAGTTGGTTCATTGAATATAATTTTGTTTTGTAATAATAAGCATAGTTGAAAATAAAATAAAAAATTTGCATAGTATTTGAAAAAAAAGATCAAATAATTCGTGTGCACATATAAAATAAAAAATTCGGCATGATCTTGATAAAAGAATGGAATCCTATTGTAGATTATTGGTAGAAAAACATAACCGTTTTTCCAGCAAGGTTTCTTCTGGACAGCAGTGTATTTGATGCACATTAAGCTTTCTTCTCAGGGCATATTTGGTGATTATCTTTATGTTTTCTTACAAAAACTTCCTGGATAGATGTTGTAGACAATCCTGTATCGGCATTACATTGGTCAGCTGATAAAGAAAAGAATTAGGAGGGTTATGAAGAGGATTGTTACGGTGTATGTCTCGTACATGAAAAAATATATTGAAAAATGCCCAAAACTGTTTTACAGCTTCTGCTTTTCCTAAAATTTACATAAAAAAACTCCAAATTCAATGTTACTCAAATCACTCTCTTTTTTAGACAAACAGAAAATATTTGTCAAAAAATTCTTCAGGTATTGAATGAACTTATTGAAACCATTTGTGTTGATTTGTACCTTTGATATCCTTGTTCATGATTGCTAATCACACATTAGTGTGAAGCTTACAACTCTATTGCAAACCACTGATTTGCCTAAAATTTTGTAGATTTCTTAGTAACTGTTCTCCTAACCTTTTGATTCATTACACAGGGTGGCCATTATGTTACACTACAATCAGAATAAAAAAAAATTTAATGAACCAGTTTTCTTTTACAATAATAATAACTGAAAATACTGGTACTCCAACTAGTCAAAGGACTGGAAGGGTTGGTGTAATTGAAAATTATTCCTGGTGTAATGGTCATGTATTTGTTCATTCTTTGGTAGACAAGAAATGTTCTTTTTGATGTTTGATAAATAAGCAAGCTTGGCCTAGCGAATACATTGAAATATATGAATAATGGACTGAAGTGTTCTCTGTCCTAATTCTTATTTTTTTTCTGAACTGCAAATACTTCCCGAGGGTTACTACAGAGCATCACTGTTGAATATCTTACCTCCAAGTCCCATAGGAGGTCCATGTCCCCTTGACATTGGATTAACTGAGTTAACATTACTAGGGCAGTCATCGAAAGGATTAGAAGCTACAATGGTATCTCCGTATCCCGACAAAGGGGGTGGCAGCAAATCTTGAACACTTGGAGGGGGTTGTATTGGGGCCTGAGCGTTTTTTCTGCGTTTCTTTGGGTTTGAAGGCGCTGGCGGTAAGTCGCCTCCTATATTTGGAACATTCAAACGAAAAGGTGGCAAGTGAGACATCTTTTTTATAGATGTTAATAAATTGTGCACTGCTTGCTACAACCAAGAAAACATATTTATTCAAGCAATACTAATTCCCCACATTCAGATTTTTTGTACTGAAAAACTTGTGCTTTTGACCTGTTAGACCACTGCTCTGTATCCTTTTTTGCTATTATGTCATCCCCGGAAAGAGTTATTTTTCTCAGAGACTCCTTGTCTACTTTGATTTTGCTATCTACAGCACGGACCAACTTCTTAGGCACAGGCAATACTGTTACCTCACTTTCCAATTTCAAGTACTTTTCCGAATCAGAAAGTAACTTGATGCCACCACGTTTTCGCTTTTTTTTTGGAATCTCATCAGAAGCTCTATACTCAAAGTTCTTTTTCAGGTTTTGGTCTAACAGTGCTGAGAGATGTTTAGAGACGTGATTACGAAACTCCGGCGTTACTTTGAAAAAATTGTAATCTTCATCTTCCGCAGGTTTCCTTAATGTTTTTGGTGGGTTTTTGTCGATATCTGAGTTCAATTTCCCTAAAAAAATAAAGAAGTTTACCAGGGTCATTGATTGTTTACTAGGAATCTCACCCTGCTTCCCATTGAACAAACTATCATTTAAGAACTGACTGTCTTGAGCTTCCTTTAATAGTTCTAAATTCTCCTCATCTGAGCTACTACAAGACATTTTTTTTCATGAAATCTCGTGAAACTGTAACCTCCATGACTTTTCGAGTTCTCTCCATAGACAAGAGTTTGGTTCTCTCCACTCGCGTTTCGCGTTGGTTATTGATAAACGATAAACTATTTATTACTTTGCATTGCAGTGTAAACTTCTAGAAATGGTGTTCTGTGTTTTTGAGTTCATGCACAGAATCAACGATTTCATATATTAGATCAAACATACCCAACTCAAACGTGAAAGCTTGTTTGGCTCTATAAAAATGTAACCAATAGACGAGGAAAGTGATGACGTCACAAATGTCATTCTTGTCAAAAACTGATTCCAAACAAACTTCCGTCGAATTTAAATCAGCTTGTCCCACATTGTTTTCGTTAAAGTTTTCAACTTCTTTTACTTGAGAAAACAAAATCCAAACAACTAAACAACAACTAAAGAGCAAAGCAGCAAATAATCAACAGAGAATGTCACCTAAAATTCTTTGTTTGGAATCAGTTGTTGACAAGAATGACATTTGTGACGACACACTTTCCTCGTCTATTGGCAGTTTTCCTACGCAACTAGGGAATCCAACCCAAAGAGACTAAACTAACAGGAGAGTTTAATAAGCTCTAGCCAATCAGAATCTTGTAGCATCAACGCGTCATAGTGACGCACTTGGCTTGTACAGAGTCGAACTCGAACCAAGCAACAAAACTATCAGCAGTAACCCTCATATACCAAAAGCTAGTCCGTCACTGCATTTGCATTATTTTGGTGCCACTTTGGTTTGTTTCCTTTTCCCTCTACCCTATCGAGCTCATTGCACAGAACAGCTGTTCTCCTTCAAGCCTGATTCACATAATGGCAGTAGCAGTGGCGTCACCCCCCTCTATTGATAAGATAACCAATGGCAAACATGTTTAGACGACGTTGAAAATTCAAGGTCACGCTGCTGAAAGTTTGATTCATTTTAACTTTTTGCATTTCTAACCTTAAAATTATCATGAAATCGAGATTGCTGTTATGATTCCTTTCTACTGCTTTTAACAAACAATTAGTTGAAAATTTTCATCCCAATGTCACTCATTCGGATAACAGCGTCAAAAGGGGCGGAGTCACTGCCTTTAGTGCCACTGCTACTGCCATTATGTGAATCAGGCTTCACAGAGTTTATTTCGGTCCCTTTGGGAGCAACATAATGACAAGTGACAGCTCCTGAACCAATCACAGCAACCAGATTGGGAATAACATTTCAATTTAACGACATGAATTTCCGGAAGCAGAATCAGCAAAAACGCAGCAATGACATAACAGAATACTCGAAGAGACATGGCGAAAGCAGCTAAGACTTCAGAGAAACTGAAAGAAAAGGTGGAAAACCAATGAAATGATGGAAAAAGTGGCACAAAAAGGTTTCGTTGCTCCTGAAATTGTTATGAAATATAAATCCGAAATTCAAAAAAATATCATGTTATTTTTCGGTATTTGTGCATTATTATTACAGTAATGTTTTTGTGTCCTTGCCCTTTATTATAGAATAAAGGCTCGTTTATACCCTTGCGAATATTCGCATTTTTTGCGATTCGACTTTATACGGCGAATAAATTGTGGGTAATGATGAATCATAACATTCATAACATGTCCTTTTTCAGTATTCGGAGTTAGATATTACTATATTACTGAATATTTACATAGTGATTCATCATCCACCGCAAATTTTTCGCCGCATGAATCGAATCGCAAAAAAATTGCGAACATTCGCAAGAGTATGAACTAGTCTAATACTCGCAAAGAACCCCATACAAATAAAAAAAGGTTTTTCTGTGAAAATACCGAGATACTCTGCGTTTTCAGTATTCTCTACAATCTCTACGAACGAGGGATTGCAAAATATGTTGGACCATTATAAAAATATTCCTACGTAAGCACTGCGACGTGCGTCATATCATATCAACATGACAACAACGCTGTTTACGTGTCACGTGCCGTAACCGTATGACTTGAAAAAACTGTCACTCTTTCGCGACCTTTCGACTGTTGAAGGTTAAAGTGCTTTTCCAATTTTCCTCCCAAGATGTTTTCCAGGGTATTAAGACCTACATTGGTTTCGGCAAGAAACTTCAGTACTTCAAAACAGGTACGTTTGATTCCAATTCTAAATTATTTTGATTAATTCAATATTTCTTATCAGTATCACTAACAAAATTGGTAATTCTACCCGAGCTAATTGGCATAAAAGGAATTGAGCAACATTAGGGAAACAAATTCAGGAGCTTTCTTCAGCTCATTTAATATTTAATCAAGTGTCAGTATTTTTTTAAAACCTTTTGCTAAGTATTATGCAACTTTGTTCTTCCTACGCAAGGTTAAACTGATATCCTGTGTGTAGATTTATAAATCTTTTATATCTATTCACTTTAAACATCATGCAATCTAATCAGTAAAGTAGAAAATATACTTCTGAATAAGATAATTATAGTTAAATATTGTGTAAGAGCCTGGGCTGGAATGTTACAATACTAGTATTACTTACTATACTTACATTTGGAAAAACAAGCATCAGATCATTCGTTACTTTTCAGAATAATTACAAAGTTGCAGTATGCGGCGCATCAGGAGGAATTGGACAGCCCCTGTCCCTTCTATTGAAAATAAACCCTCTAGTCAGTGAATTGTCCCTATATGACGTTGTACATACTCCTGGAGTAGCTGCTGATTTGTCTCATATTGAGACAGCAGCTAAAGTGAAAGGGTGAGTTCATACCTTTGTAAATCAGTAGAGATATGTTCAAATTTGACCTATATTTGTAGGTATAATGGAGCTGAAAACCTTGCAGAAGCCCTAAAAGGCGCAGATGTCATCATTATTCCTGCTGGTGTACCTAGAAAACCAGGTCTGTCTGTTATCCAGAAATATTCTACTTTAAATATTGTTAACAAGATTTGGCCTGAACAAAAATTCATGAACTTTTATAATTTTAGGTATGACCAGGGACGACTTGTTCAATACCAATGCTGGTATTATCAAAGCACTAGCTGAAGTTGCTGCCGAAGTTGCACCTGGAGCACTCTTTGGAATCATCACCAACCCCGTGAACTCCGCTGTTCCAATTGCCTGCGAAATTTTGAAAAAGGTACGTTTGGTGCAGTGTCCCAAGATCAATAAATATTTGCTACCAAAAACTCAATTATTTTAGGCTGGAAAATTGGATCCAAGACGTGTGTTTGGAATTTCAACTTTGGACATTGTCAGGGCCAATACCTTCATCGCAGAGGCTAAGGGGCTCAACCCCAAAGATGTGAATATTCCTGTGATTGGTGGGCATTCCGGTGTAACCATCATCCCCCTCATTTCTAGGTCCACTCCTTCAGTTTCCTTTCCTGCTGATCAGCTCAAAGCTTTGACTAGCAGAATTCAAGAAGCTGGTACTGAGGTAAGCCCAAAAGTCACATTAAAAAAAAAATTGTTTCCAAAAATAAGTTTTAACATGTTCAATCACGCGTTTTTTCAAATACCGGTCTGTTTGACCTATATAGCATCGGAGAAAATTGTTACAGTTAACTTTATAGAGTATGTTATGTTTGATAGATTGTTAGTTTTAGCCCTGATAATGGATTTAGTCTCCACATTGCGTTTAAAAACTATTTCTGAACTTGCGGTTATTATTATGATTGTTTTTTCACTCAGGTTGTCAAAGCTAAAGCCGGTGCAGGTTCCGCTACCCTCTCGATGGCATATGCCGGTGCTCGCTTTGCCAACTCCCTTCTTCGTGGGCTTAAGGGAGAACCCAACGTAATCGAACCGGCTTACGTCATGTCAGATGTGACGGAATCCCCCTATTTTGCCACACCACTTGTTCTGGGCAAGTGCGGCATTGAGAAGAATTTGGGACTCGGCCAACTGAGCGATTTCGAACAAGAACTGCTCAAAACCGCCCTTCCAGAACTTCAGAAGAACATCGAGTCCGGAGTGAAGTTCGCGAACAAGTAAAATGCTCATTGAATGTGTGAGAAACGCAACTGTTCTAGTCCATTTTTCATGTTCTTTTCATCTGTTACAATGTGATCCTATTGTATTACTTCGTTTTTAATAAGACTCGTCCATTTGCATTTCAGAACTGTTCGTTTTTTGTCCTATTCTGTTGTGTTGTTCCTGAAGTTAGGAAGAGGTTTGTAACACATTCATTTTCTTGTAATATATGTTTTAAAAGAATGTTTGTAATTTTACTCCCAACCAAAAAATCAAAATCACGATTGAAAAAAATCAATATATTTATGATTTTTTTCGATTTTTATTAACCTGTTTTCATTAATTTGATATAAATAAGATATCTTCAACTCATTTTAATGAAGATAGTTCCTGTCGAAACACGTCCAGTCCTGTAAATTCTTGTCAGAACAAGAAAACCATCCACTGTTGAAGTAAAGATGCTCATCTTTATGCAACACAGAGCTAAAAATAGAAATCGACTAAATCTCAAGAAACCTAGAAAAACAGAAACCTGAAATTAAAGTTGATATTACAAAAGTTAATTAATCCTCTTCTAGCTATTTGTACATCAAAAGAGTAATAATACTCATTTCAACTTCAGTAGTGTGTCAACAAATGCGTGTACTCGGATAGTATGAAGTAGGATGTTTCGTCTCTTCCGGCTAGCTCAGACCACCTATCCGAAGTACAGCATAGTCGCAAAAACTCAGCAACTCCGGAGCTCTTCATTTGTTTGGGATAACCAGCAGGAACGTATCTGACATACGAATTCTTTCTTAATGTTGTTGGTGTCGCCATCCAACGAGGTTCCATTAATTCGCATGCCAGGCCGTAGATCCCTAAAAACCAGAAATACTATTTACACTAGACTTTACACTACTGAGCCATCCAGAAGTGAGGGCTTCTATCCTGGGAATTGTCCGAGCCCTCGGGCGGCTCCTGGAAGACTGCCTAAAACAGCCAAAAGAGCTCTAATTTATACCATTGCCGAACATTTGAGTCGGCCAATGGTATTGCAAATCACTGGTAGGCGGAGCCTATTAGAACTCTCGCCTCCAGATATACTCCACTGAGTATTTTCTAAAACATCAAAAATAGTAGTATTTCTGGCAGATTATGACAAGTGCACGAAATGTTTGAACCAGAGCACGCTCCTCGCGTGAAATGAAATTTAGTGCAGGAGTATATCAGCGCGAGAATTTCTGATAGGACGCCACACTGCCGCAAACATTCAGTTGTCGTCGAGGCTGAGTATTTTGATTTGTGGTTGCCAGCATGACATATTTCGCCGCGAATCTTCTATGAAAGGTTTGCTATTGGGGGCGGCTGTAGAATGACAAGGGATTAATAAGAAAATTGAAGAACTTGAATTATACCAAGTCCTGGAAAAGAAGTGGAAAATCCCAAGAAATACTTCTGAGAATACATCCAGGATCGCGTTCTTGAATGAAAGCTAGAGAAATACAGGGAGTTCACCTGATTCCCAGCAAAAAAAATTACTATTTTTACTAATGAAACGAAATACGTATAACTTTTCGAAGAACAAAAAGAGAATAAAATAAATCGGTTCAGTGATGAATAAAATAATGGATCTAAGTAAGCATTAGCAAAAATAAATCATAATAATGAATCAATAATAAGATTTATTATCATTCTCGTGAAATTGTAAGAAAACAACCAGACATCGAATCTATAAAAATTTATTCAAAACTACAAACAAATCAGGGAATTTGGATTTACAATCAACTGAGATCTTTAACTGAAAAGATTGAGCAGTTTAAAGCAATAAATATATTACTCCTATTCAACTACATTATCTTTCAAAAACATTTGGCAGTAGACGCGTTTTTAGTGAAAAATAAAATGACTATTTTATACTAGTAATCGGAATCTCACAAACATATATAAAGGTAGGACATAGTTTTCTACTATCTTCTGTATTCAACAAAAATTAGAAGTTTCATAAACTTATTTGTTTCACAATTGTAACAATCGACTTAAAATTAAAATATTTGTGAGATTATACAAACAACTAAAAACTCTTTCTTTTAGTGAAAAACGAACATATTTAAAACTATTTATTGAGATGACTCTTATCCTAATAAATAAGTTAACACAGCCTTGAATTATCCTATGCTTCATTCTGTTTCCCTGTACCTCATTCAAATGAACAAAATTCACATTGATGAATCAATGTCAATTCTTGACATGTGTAAATATTTCCCCAAAGTTTCGAATTAACAATGTACGGTAGTTTTCCTCTTGAGTAGATAATATTTACCCGATTTAAGATTTGAACCCGTGAAGCCATAGGTGTACATTTTTTATCAACACAGAATTCAAAATCAGTCCTAGTATTTTCATTATTGACTAATAAATACTGGAATTTGAAGTAGTCTCGTTCATACCCTCGCGAATTTAGCAATTTTTCTGCGAATTAAATGGCTTCTGCTGACATATGGATCTGCATCAACGCTCCGTCCGGTCGCGAGGGTATGAACAAGCCTTAACATTCTGATATTTAGAAATATATACATTGTATAGCTTCTTGTATCTCAAATATATACAATTCATTTAACTACATTTTAGTCACCGAATTAGCTGAGTTCCCATCATTTGGAACATTTTTATTAAAAATATCTATGCTGGGCACACAGACTCATTCATCATCACATACAACTAACAACTTAGGAACATCATGTCGCTGCATTCGATTTTGCAAACATAATATCCGGTTCTTCAGCGTGGCAATCTCCAATTTCAACTTTTTGTTTTCCACCTACACAAAAAATACAGATAGATACATTATTAGCTAGTGTTGTTAAAATGACTTTGTTTTCGTAGAGGATCAATTTGAAATTCAAAAAAATTGCATACTCACTTCTAGAGACCTGTTGTCAGTTTGAGTCGACCTCGTTCTAGTATCCAAAGTCTCCTGATATTCTCTTTCTACTGACATCTTGAAAATATGAAGGTAAATAAGAGTAAGTAAGGTGAAAAACCAGAGGGTGAAGTGAGTGAATCTACTCTAAGTGAATGTGCGCTGTATTGAAACAGACTAGACTACGAATAATAATAACAATTCATCAGGTGTTGATGCTGTCGTTAATTTGAATATATAAAGACAATCAATTCAGCTCCGCCTTCAATACTGACATAAGTACAACTAAATTGGCGCCAAGTCAGTCTACTACCAATATCGGAAATACAAACTTTTCTAAAGAAGCTAGTCGCTAAAACTTTAGCAACAGAGTCTAATTTACGATGGCCTCAAAACCCGATGAAAAGTTATTCTAATTCATACTAGAGAAAATATCCCAACATCGCTAATAATTCATAGATAAGAATCTCCAATGGAAACTGGACATTTAATAAATAATCAACTATCTGAATGAAAATGCAAATTTTCACTTTCAGATTTTTTCTCTCAAGTTATATAGGATCATTCTCAATATCTATCAGATGTAGTTCAATGTCCAGCGTGGCTTTTGCCGGGGAAGTAGTTGTTTTCTGTTAGATACTACAAAAAAGTAACTTCAATTTTATCGTGGGGTTTTTCCATTTCCAGAGGAGTCATGTATTGATTCAATTTTCAATTGAGAATGTTTCTCTTTAAAACATGAATCCCTTCCAAGAGAGGTTATCTTGTACGATGGAAAACAGCGACTAAGTTCCAACTTTCAGTCGCAGACGATTCCACAACTGACTTTATGAACATCCTGTTCATATTTTCAATGAAATCAACATCGCTAAAAATGTTCCAACCTCGCTAATAATGTTCCAACACCGCTAATAATATCCCAACATCGCTATAATAATATCCCAACGTCGCTAATAATATTCCAACATCGCTAATAATATCTCAACATCGCTAATAATATCCCAACATCGCTAATAATATCTCAACATCGCTAATAATATCCCAACGTCGCTAATAATATTCCAACATCGCTTATAATATCCCAACATCGCTAACAGATTGTTTGAAATGTATGATGTTGGCAAAGTCATTTGACTTCTCTACGTGGGAGTCGCTCTCTCCTTGTAGCGGCTTCAAAATCGGAAGGAGGTACTTGGGTAAGTTGTAGCCTCCTTCCACAGTTAAAGAATGTAAATCTACAACCAGAAGACCGCCTTGTCAGCTTCGATGTAGAAAATCTGTACAGAAGGAAACTCGAATAGGATAACCGTCTGTAGGAGAGAACTGGTCAAATCCAGCCTCTACACCTTTCTTCAGAGTAAAGATATTCTCATTTTTCCGTTATCGATATATCTCCCAAAAGCTTGATAAGGTGTGGATTTTTCGAAAGGTGTTGTTTATGCAATCGAACACGTGATGTTCAATTTAATTTTCAAATTCAGCCAATCTCGCTTCTGAGTAGGGATATTTTCATTTTTCCGTTATCTCCCAAAAGCTTTACATGGTGGCCTTTTCAATATACTCATTCATTATATTATATTATTTACATTGAAATCTTTTCCAAAGAAATGAGCAATATTCCGGTATATGATTTAATTGTGTATGGGCCGTGGTGACCGTGCTGGTAGAGCGTTCGCCTTTGGAGCGAAGGGTCGAGGGTTCAAATCCCCGCATGGTCATCTGTCTCGTGCATGGCATCACACGTTAAAAGGTAAGGGCTGCGTCTTCCCTAGCTCACACAAGTCTCCCGAAGACTTCCGAGGGTTGCGCATAGGGGTGCAACCGGTTGACGGAAATAACAATTGCCTTTCTAGATTGAGGAATATGAAGTTTAGGGGAGCACTATTGAATTGTCAAAACGTCGATGTTTTTGTATTAAAGATATATCGATCAACTGTTCCAAATCAAGTTTACGAGCACGTTCATGTTCAATACTTATTATTATACCCAATGCACTAAGTCTCACCTTTCACATTGTACTGAGTAAATATGTTTTTATCAACTTCAACTTTGAAAATGTTCTTTCGACAGAAGCAGATGTTACCGGTAATGTCAGAAAAAGTTGAAACAACGAACAAATATCCGGAAGACTGCTCAAAATACATCTAGTTTCTGATGTAAAATATGCGGCCAATTCTGCAGTGCTAATCCCAAAGGGCGTAAGTCAAGGAAGACCAGAGATATTGAGGCAGTCACTGCGCCTATAAAGCTTAGAATTCCAGGTGTATTTTGAATATACGTCTTTTTTTACTGACGTTTTGGATGGCAAAGAACAATGAGATTCTGCCAAATTTGTTGTTCAAGTCAACGGGTCAGTCATAGGGAATATGTCAGCTGTTTCTTTGCAAATTAAAGTAAATGTTGACAAACAATTAGAATTAGAAAGATTCAGCAAAGAGGTCGAAGGGGTCCCTTTTGGAGCTGCCCCCCCCCCCGCACCGCGGGCTCTGCGGGCCCCTTATCGCCGCCACTGAAGACAAACAGCTGTTTTAAATGCTGTAAGTTCTTATACTAATTTAACAATATGCATTTCATTACATTTTGATATTTGCAATATTTCATCAAAACGTTTTGTTAAATGTTAAAGAAAGTCTTCGAGATTCCACACAATTTGCTCTAGAACCATATATACCCAGAAGCAGATTACAGATGATTCTTAAAAAACATAAGTATCGTCTTCATAAATAACAAGAACTTAGACCAGGAGATGGTGAAAGAAGGCTTGAATTATACAATTGGTTGAAGAAAAATTGCAAAGCTTACCACAGTTTCCTCGACATCCGTGACCATCCGCTCTAAGTCATCCGTCGATTCAGAGAAGGAAGGGGTCGCATCTTCAGGTTTGTTGACGATCACGATTTGTAAAGACTGTTGACTATTGCCGGCGGACGTGGTCAGCGTGATCCGTTCTTTATCCAAATTTAGATAATCCTAAAACGAGAATTAACTTCAATCGAAAAACGAGGCTAAATTGACGCGGTACTACTTACAACGTGTTTGTTCATTATGGTGGACAATTCCAGCTCCTTGCACATTCCTTGGAAAATTGATGTAGTCGAGAGTAGAAGGTTGTTTAAATCTAGAGGGTCAAAGTCATCAGAACTCGAATTGGTTTTTGGCGCACTTCGGAGTTTCTCTTTGGCTGTCGGGGGTTTCTTTTCGCCTGGATTTGATGGCGCTTTCTAAAAATCACATGTTCATCTTTTCCATAATCAGCCGCAAGTTGCAAATAGTTTCAAATCAAAATGCTCAAACTTAATGCATACAAAATGAAAGTCCGAAAAGTAATCAACAAATAATATGTTTTCCCATTTTTTTGTGAGTTTCCAAACAAAAAAGTGTGTGGTAATGGGTGGGGAAACAATTATCATTTGTTCACAATACAAACATGTGCGCATCATTCCCTTTTCATAGTTTACTCAGTTTGCACACAACATCAATTGACCATTAAACAATTAAACTTACATTTCTAAAATCACAGCTTGCGACATCTTCATGTTTTTTCAGAACTGTCTTCTCAACTAAGGCTGGTATGGCTTTCCCTTTTTTGAGGTTGTTCCTTTTGGCCCTCTGTAAAAAAATTTAAAATAGGTCTTGTTTCTGAAGATGTGATACAGTAACTTTCTTGAGATCCACTTATCAGCATAATATACGCAGTGACTACAGTCTCCTTCAAAGGAGTTGACATCATAGAGAAAAAAAGTTTATTGATAATTTATTTTGAAATTCGACTTGAGGCGTTGAATTTAAAAACTATGAAAAATCGCCTAATCGGAAGGGGTCATATGTGACTTTCGCTACCTGTTGAAAGTTACATTTCTTCAAAATAATCGCTTAAAATAGGCTCATTTGTTTGAATAAAAAAATTCTGAATTATCCTCACAACAGTAACGATTGGTTACACTGGAAAGAGGTTCCCTTTTCATTATTTGGCACCATTTCCTGCGTTTTTTGTCGTGTCTAGGCACAGAAAAAAACAATTTACTGGGACTATTGACTGACGTACTAGTACACATTGGAACGATACAATATTTTAGAAATCCTTTGCTTTTGTCTTCTATTCTATCACTACATGTAGTTATCCAGCATCCAGCAAGAACAAGCAAATTCAATTTCAGAACGTTTAGACCAATATAAACGAGCCTGGTACTTTAATCTCTAAAATTCCTAATGACTCTATTGACAACAATAACACAAATGAACCATCTGACGTCACAAGATGGCCGCCGAGATTCGCGCGCGTTTTTGTGTAAATGTGAATCCTAGTTCATGTTTTAATTTATTACTGGGTGAAATATTCGAAATATACTTCCACAATTGTACAGACATGAATGATTCAAGATGTAGACTAATATATATTTTTTTCGGAAGATATGCAAGTTGCTTATTCTCGGAGGCATCCTTACGCTTGTCGATCAGTACCTATGTCATACCCAGTAAAAATGGAAAAGAAATTATTTCAGGTGGAACTGGCATGATCAGTCATGGTTGCGTACCAAATTTCAAGTTTCTATCTCAATTTCTGAAAAGAGGATTTAGAATTGAAAGACAAAACACATATTTCTGAAATATTTTTATCCATAATTCGATTTTCATTCGTATTACTTTTTAATTTTATTTTATATAAATTATAGATCATACATTGGCAAATAAAATATATTATTATTATTCATCTATGAAAACGCCCTTATCTGCCATAATTGCATCAAATGGATCCAGTTTTGTAATGAGAATTTCATAATATATTGATGATATTGTTGAAGCAGCAAGAAACTTTAAAATCCATTTGCTGATGACACTCTAATTTATTTCTCTACATCACTGGACCAAAAGGATTATATACACTATTATACTTCCCCATTACACATTACAGTTTCATTAAACAGAAAAGTAATCAATAAATATGAAAATATAAAACAACAAAAATTAATTGACGCTCCGGGGCGCCTTGATTGATTCCAGTGGCGCATTTACTGGTGATGATCAACTGTATTGCCCAATATGCGCCAAATAGACAACGAGTATAACTGAGGCACCCACGGGCGTAGCCAGGTTTTAGTATCGGGGGGGTTCAAGATAAGTAAGAGAAAAAAACAGAAGGTACATTCATTTATTATTGCTAATATCTTAACTTTTCGTGGGGGTTTGAACCCCCAAAACCCTCTCCCTGGCTACGCCCATGGAGGCACCAGTCAATCTGATAATAACACTGATGCTCTTCAAACATGACTCTCTCTGGCGGAGGCACCACTTATACGAAGATTGGAATAGATGAACACCTCAATCTAGAGACACCCTACATTTTATTTTATGAGAGAAAGGACATTGGCAGATCAAGATCTTCAGATGATGTGGTGCTGCAGGTTTTTCCGGGTTTTCCTGCAGCTGAAAAAGCAAATGCGCCACTGGAATCAATCCGGAGCGCCAATTAATTTTTGTTGTAGTTTTATATTTTTTATATTTATTGATTACTTTTCTGTTTAATAAAACTTCCCCATTTCACTTACTGCTCAACTATTTTGTATTTACTGAATCAAAATCAGATATATAGATTTCCATTCGCACAATTCTCTTGTGCAATAGACGTACTCTCATTACAACAAGGTTGAGTAAACTAGACTGGTTATCAGTAAAATTCATATTCAAATTTTATTGTAATTTGATTCCTATTTTACAGTAGAATGGACGAGTCAGCACATGTATACGGTGTACTATAAAAATATTGAAATTAGGTAACATCTCACTTAGGATAGACACAATAATAAATACTATCAGTTGGAGAGGAATTCACAGAATTCTTCCAGGTTATAGAAACAATTTTCTACTAGGGTTTTCTTCAATCTACCTTTGAATACTTCATGTGTTGGACTATTTTTTATATGTTTGGGAAGACTATAGTAAAATACGACGCCCCTACTATTATAGTATAATAAGAGGTGATTTTTATAACAAGTATGGTTCACCTTTTTTGCATCATTTTTACAATTATGTTCATTCCCATCATCTAGTTCTCTTGATAACTGTACTGCCACTTGCTCATTTTCATCTGCACGTTGTTCCAACTCCATTTCATTTGATTTTTGCCTGAGCCTGAAATAAATCAAATTTGTGATGATGGTGATTATTTTGTTTGAGTTCTTCCTTACCAACTTCGGTCACTTCTATCCTTAATTATTGTACGTTGATAATTCGTCACTGGGAGGTTCTGGCTGGGAAAGGAACCATTTTTCAAACGCTTCCTCTGTGTTGTCGGAGTAACTATTATTGAATAATAACAAATAAATTAAGGTGAAGAGAATGTGATAGGAAATGAGTAGATATATGGAAGATTATTGTACTTACCATAAAAAAAATCATCTTTCAGAAAGTGCTTACTGCAAACAAACATATACTTTGAGATAGGTTTCCCTATCTTCAATATTGTCTGCCATTTCTTAACTGCCTTGGGATTCGAGGGAAATTTATGTAAAGAAATGTCCGAAGTACCGTATGATGAGCATTGAAAAACAGAGCACGTTTTTCGTGATTTTATCTCTACATTACCTCTTCCAATCCGCTGCATTTTCAGATCACATGAATAGTTTATCTAATTGTTCATAAAATATCAACCAAATATAACACTTTCGATGCATAAATGACCTAAAATAATGTAAAAACATCACATTTCAGCCATATAAACACACACAGCCACACAGGTTAGTTTGTTGGTCACACCTCGATTATTTCAAAAAATTAATAATAGATGTCGCCCACTCCGAGTTTCTCAGTAAAATGCAAAGGGACGCGTTCTGTGATTGGTCACTATTTTGGCGTGAAGTTCGAAATGACAAACCAAGTTGAAAATGCGTAAATTATTAGCTTTACTCAATACTACGTAACTGTAATGGTGGATTTATGCAGCAGTCATAAGTTTTAAGTCATAAGGAAGAATATTCGTCAATGATTGGTTGGTCCATTTATTCCAACCAATCACTGACGAATATTCTTTCTTATGACTTAAAACTTATGACTGCTGCATAAATTCACCATAAAAGAGTGAAAGGACGCGCAATGGCAAGGGCCTAAGACAAATAGCTGAATGATGCAACCCGCAGTGGTTTAGTATCACTATCTCTCTCTTACTCGTTGGGTCAAATTCAAAAAATGTTCCGCGCCTATAGTTGAAATATGTTTTTTGACAAAATAATTAAGAAAAAGGATTTATTTTAATATATAAAAAAAGGCTGGGATACTCTAACCAATATTTAAGCCAAAATGGGAATAAAAATGTCAAATGTTTGCATTACTGTACAAATTAAAAAAATATATAAAATCCACCTTACTTTTTTCAATATTTTTCTTCGTGGTAAAGGAACCTTTTTTATTAGGTGTTTAGGAAACAAAAACACACTAGAGGAAAAATTGCAGTTTAGGGTATAGTAACCCCGATTTTGACAACATTTTTTATGGGGGTTATTTCGAGGTCTTTGAACACAAATCTGAAGTCATAATAAAGCCTCGCTCTCCCTTACTTTTTGATTTACGACCAATCAAATGTCACAAAAAGGGTATTGTCAAGATCAAATTTCTTCCACAAAAAGCAACCAATTTGCGTTTGCTTCATATCAGCACAATCTAGACAATTAATTCACGCATTTTTGGCACAGTTTGCAGTATTTTCAACTATATGGAGAACGGCGGCCATGACATGTCCAACTACGTCACATTTCGTCACAAATGTTCTTTCATCTCTTTCTATTAGTGCCCCCATTGTCTTATTGGGATTAGATTCTCCTAGTCAAGTCAAGTCCTAGACAAAGTGACAATAATCTCTTTGGGGACTTTCCAGTTACGTAGAGAGTTCAATGCACCATCCAGGTCAAAATTCATAGAGGGCGTGCCCATCCATTTTATCTAAACCAATCACAGAGCGCGTCCTTATCGGAGTATACTGTATTCTATGTAATGTTTATCGGACGGTAACGAATTAATGGTGGATTTATGCAGCAATCATAAGTCATAAGTCATAAGGAAGAATATTCGTCAATGATTGGTTGGAATATACGGACCAACCAATCATCGACGATTATTCTTTCTTATGACTTAAGACTTATGACTTATGATTGCTGCATAAATCCACCATAAAACTTCACTTCTGGATTCCTATCCTACCAGTTGTATTATTACACCGAACAACACAACACGACATATCCACGACTCGTTTTTTTCTTTCGGCTGACATTTTATCCAATTAATTACTCTTTTTAATACCATTTTTATTGCTATTTCAATGCTACAATAGTTGAACCGTCAAGAAATTTTGCAACACTCCGCCGCCGTGGTAGCGCTGGAGTCTAGACGCATACTATACGAACACAACAGGGTTGCCAACTATTAATTTATGGTCTGGGGGTCTATTCTTCAGTTTCAACGAATACGAATGCAATGTTGTATCTCTTTTCAACGCGCGGTGTTTGTATCGCTCTATGTTACTTCAAACGTTTGAAAATGATTTCGCATGAACTCGAGAATAGACCCCCTGGGTCATTCACACACTAACATCCGAACAGATATAAAAAACGGTGTAATTTATATTTCCAATAAAACGCAACTATTCAGATTCGGAGATGACATTTTTGTCAATAGACGAGGAAAGTGTGTCGTCACAAATGTCATACTTGTCAAAAACTGATTCCAAACAAAGAATTTTAGGTGACATTCTCTGTTGATGATTTGCTGCTTTGCTTATTATTTTGTGTTTGGTTGTTTGGATTTTGTTTTCTCAGGCAAAAGAAGTTGAAAAACCTTAACAGAAACAATATCGTAGTTATCGGACAAGCTGATTTAAATTCGACGGTGGTTTGTTTGGAATCAGTTTTTGACAAGAATGACATTTGTGACGTCAGCACTTTCCTCGTCTATTGATATTTTTAGTCCGACCAAACTCTATTAGCGATATTCTGGAGATCATCACATACAATCAACGCCTCGATTGAAACAAAAAATTGTATTTCCCGAAATATAGGAAATTACAATTAGTAATTTTTGACCAGTACACAGTAACACCCGCAACCAAGTTAAAAAGCGAATAAATGCGTTTGATTTGAGGTTTCCTATTTGTCATCGGCGACACTGATATTCATTATTTTTAATGGAAGTCATCCAGTTCGCTGTGTGATGAAATTCATCAATTACAAGAATTTAATAAGTTGTTCTACAAATCTCCGTTTGCTCATTGACTTGGTACGTCATATTATTATCGCCAATTCTTTTCAAATAATCTATAAATATGACTTTGAAGACAAAGAAAATACTGCAATATTGGAATGCAAAATAATTCTCAGTCTATCACCCAAATTTTTTATATCAAGAACTTATCTTTTTTAACCTCAAATCATCTTGTTACGGAATGGTGTAGACAAATAATTTCGCCTCACTGGCAACATGGTTACATTTTGGTAACATTATACAATGAACGAAATGCCTACGCCTACTTTGACTGTCAATGTTCGCAAACGTCATTATTAAAAATCGGAAAAGAACAGAAAATGATGCGTCTTCAGGACGAAATTATAAATTTTTATTGAGAATAAGAATTCTTCATCAATATGATCTCAGCTGTCCCTAGAACATTGTAGTTTAACGACATCGAATAAGAAAAAAAAAAGGTTACAGCTGTCTGGGATCTTAGTCACAATCATGTCCATCTTTAGGTATCATTCACAGTTGTTCCATAAATGAAATTCGGAATTACAAACGTCAAATATTAAACTAGTGACAATCGGGCTGTCATTGGTGAAATATTTTGTTTAAACTATTGAACCATAAATAAGATTCAGTGGTCATCAAATATTTTCATAACCTAAAAAAACGTTATAAAATAACTTTTCCGTACCCGTATTTTCAGTACTTCCTCGGCTGGTAATGGATCTGGAAACGATTCTGAAGGCTGCCTATCAACGAAGTGCAAGGTGCAAACATACGCATTTTTATCTACATCAGATACCGAAGAGAGGTTGCATAAAGTTATCCACTTTTGGCATTTTCTGCAATCTGCACAATTGTCTATATGACGCTTGTTGGATAATACTAAATTATTCTTTACTCGGAAACACGGTTTCGGAAAACCGTGGAAAGTTATTGAAGCATATTTACTATCGGTCGTACACCCTCCAAAACAACATCGTTGAGTTCTACGATTGATCGCTGAAGCTCCAACTACTCTATTCACGGTTCTATTCGTATTCATAATGAAATTTTGATTTTTGAAGTATCGAGAAAACACGGATAAGACGGAACACTTGTTAAATATATGCAGAAATAACCGAAGATCAAACCGCACTAATCACTACAATATATGACTCGAAAAAAATCTGTAGTTGGTATAGAAAAGTAACCGTGCCCGAAAAAACAACCCGGAGTTCATACAAGACATACGAACGAAACCATCCGAATCACCACCGCACAGAGCTAAAATCAGTAAATATTGACGCACAGAGCTTCAGCCTGTTAACACGAGTTGAAAGAGGGAGCTAATCACAGGAATTGTGTGCTGCAACATAGCTCAGTGGAGATAATCAATTACAGAATGTTTAGAACTACTGGAAATATTGATTCACTCAACTCTCATTAAGGTGTACGATTAACAAAGTATTATGCCGAACACAGTACCACATCTGTTTCACTGCAAAGACTACAACAAACTAATCGTGAAGTCGCGAAATGATCGTTCCCCACACGACTTGCTAAAGGCCTGCATCCAATCAAATAATAGAGTTTCGGCCACCAGAGAGCGCTTCAAATGTTAATTTATGAAAATCGGACTTTTGATCATATGCAATGTTTCAACGGTTTGAAGATATATTTCATGTTGGCCTGCAAATTTAAAATAGTGTACAATATAGGAACGGTAGAAGAATAATCACATCGCATTTAAACATAACATAACCCCATTTTTTCTCCAATCGGTACGATCAGTCGATCAACTTGATCCTGCTGTTTCTTTGTCTAAACTAGACATTCAGAAACATAAAAATTACCAAAACCACGCCAAGCTTACACGCGTTGAGAATGAAATTGATGTAGTATGCATTTGAGTATAGATTTTTATGTTTCTTTAACTGCACCTGCTTAGCCATAGACAAGACTCTATAGTTTTATTGTGCTTAGCGGAGTGTAACTTTCTGTCAAAAAAATTAAAGCGCTAATGAGAAATCAGCTGTTGCCGCTTGTACCTAAATTTTAAATTATCGACATTTTAAAAGTCTATCCTGCATCGAAAAATATCCTTCTTTCCACCCATTCCCACTTTTTGGAACCATGTTCGATTTTATTAAATTTTAAAAGCGACATCATTACAGTGACCGATTATTTCAATGATATAATTTTATTATACAGGGTATCCCAAAACTATGGTACCAAATAGAGCACTGTCAGCTGACGTCACAACATGGCGGTCATCAGATGATGAGGGGAAAAACAAAGCATTAAGAATAGTATATTTCATTAGGAATTCAGAAAATGTTTCCGTGGGAGGGAAAACGAACACGGGAAGTCGTGCAAGCACGGAAAAAGCATTTATGGGCGAGTAATGAACGATATTTTTCATTATATCTACCTGAAAACCACATATTGTTAATAAACATTTATTTTTAATAATGAGGAACAAAAACGTATTATTAACTGAAATATTTATGGTACAAAAATATCCAGAAATTGCCACAAAACAAGCGTTACTATACTTTCCAGATCATACTGCACAAATAACTGAAAGGAAACAGTCATTTGTTCTTGCGTTCATTGTGTTGCATCACAATGAAAATTACTTTTAATTCATGTACAACAGGAAAAGCGTTGGACCGAGCACTGAACCCTATGGTACACCGCACTTTATGGCAGCTGCAGCTGTCTTTGTTTTGACAACTTGATGTGTACCTGTTGAGAGTAAAATTCGAACCATAAGGTCTAATATATTTGAAAATGTTCAGTATACTTACCATGAATGTTGTACTTTGTGTAAGTACATGGATGAGATTGGCAATGAAATGTCAAAGTCGTATTTATAACTATAACTTTAATTACTATAAATGAGCAAAAAGTACAATACTGTAATCTATTTTATATGTAGTCACCTCAGACTATACAAACATTATAAACTTTATTGTATATGAAATATTTGAAGCATATCAACTAGTAAATATTTATATTTTCACTAGGTAAAGGACTAGACATAAATGTATTAAAAAAAGAAGTATAAATCAATGCATAACACTCATCAACTTCTTCAATGTGTTAGCAAAGTAGTAAAATCCTTCCTAATACAATCTTTGGATTTCGGAAAAATTAAAACAAAAGAAGGGTTAGTCAGGCATTTAAAAAATATTAATCAGTAAAAAAAATCCCAAAACCAATCACAAAATCGATCACACAACGTTAAAAGACGATCTCTCTTCATTCCAAGGTCTTTCTCAGAATAAATCGCTATCCAATCCAATTTCTTCAAGAAAAAATCCCATTGGCGTTCTGGTGAGACCCAAATTTTCGACCTTATTCACAATTTTGTTCCGGATATTTCTCAGCCTCAGCGAAGCATGGACGAATATAGCTAAAACAAATAGCAATACTATTCTGTTAACGAGTTAATTTTTACTTCTAGCAACAGATAGTGTTTCTTGGTATGTGTTGTAATTTTTAAGGTTTTTAAGGTTAAGGGAGTTTATTAATTTTTTTCTAATAACAGAGATGTTAAGTTACTATTTTTTGGTATCTGTTGTAATCTTCAAAGCCTAAGAGTTTTTTTAGTAGTAACATAGATGATAATATACTTGCTAAGTATGTGTTGAAATTTTTAAAGCCCATGAGTTAATTTTTTCTAGTAACAGATGTTAATATACTGTTTCTTGGTATGTGCTGAAATTGTTGAAGTCTATGGGTTAATTTTTTCTAGTAACAGATGTTAACATACTGTTTCTTGGTATGTGCTGAAATTTTTAAAGCCTATGATTTTATTTTTTTCTAGTAACAGATGTTAATATACTGTTTCTTGGTATGTGTTGAAATTTTTAGAGCCTATGAGTTAATTTTTTTCGAGTAACAGATGTTAATATACAGTGTTTCTTGGTATGTGTTGAAATTTTTAAAGCCTATGTGTTTATATATTTTTTTCTAGTAACCATACTCTTTCTTGGAATGTGTTGTAATCTTTAAAAACTATGACTTTTTTACCAGTGACACAGATGTTAATATACTGTTTCTTGGTATGAGGGGTTGAAATTTTTAAAGCCTATGAGTTCATTTTTGTCTAGTAACACAGTTAAATATACTGTTTCTAGGTGAGTATTGAAATTTTTAAAGCCTATGCTTTAATTTTTTTCTAGTAACAGATGTTAACATACTGTTTGTTGGTATGTGTTGAAATTTTTAAAGCCTATGTTTTCTTTTAATAACCGTACTGGTTCTTGGAATGTGTTGTAATTTTTAAACCATGAGTTTATTTATTTTTTTTAGTAACAGAGATGTTAATATACTGTTTCTTGGTATGTGTTGAAATTTTTAAAGCCTGTGAGTTAATTTTTTCCTCCAGTAACAGATGTTAATATACTGTTTCTTTTTTTTTGGCTTTGGTTTTAACCTTTAGCCAAAACTGTTTCTTGGTAGGTACGTGTACAAATTTTTAAAGCCTATCAATTTATATATTTTTTTAGGAACTAGGTATACAGTTTCTTTGAATTTGTTGTGATTTTAAAGCATAAGAGTAAATTTATTTTTTCTATTAACAGAGATGTTTTCAACTGTTTCTTGGTATGTGTTGTAATTTTTAAAGCCTGAGTTCCTTTTTTCTTCTAGTAACAGATGTTAATATTCTGTTTCTTAGCTTGTGTTTATATTTTTAAACTCTGAGTTTTTTTACAAGTAACAGAGATGTTAATATTCTGTTTCTTGGTTATGTGGTAATTTTTAAAGCCTGAGTTAATTTTTCTTCTAGTAACAGATGTTGATAGACTGTTTCTTGGTACGAGTTATAATTTTTAAAGCCTGAGTTTATTTACTTTTTCTAGTAACAAAGATATTAATATACTGTTTCTTGGTATGTGTTGTAATCTTTAAAGATAATGAATTTTTTTCAAATGAATTTTTGCACTTTGAATTAAATTTGTCACTTTTGAAAGTGATTACCTGCTTTACATCAATGGAAGGTGTTTTATGGAGAAAATTAAAATTTGAAAGTCAGCAAGGACGAACTTTGGGTGAAAATAAAAAAGAGAATACAGGGTAAGTCAAAGTGTGATCACTGACTCATAGTTCTGAATAATTCTCCTTCCTTCTTCAATTTCACACCGGGACATGATTAAGTGAATATCAAACCTTCATAAAGAATCATGTAAATATTTGTTTCTTACCAGATACTGGTAGAAGAATTCCCAAGAAAAACACCAGAAGTGACTGTAACATGTATGCAACGAAATATCCACCGGCAAAGATGATAAATACTGAAACAATAGGATGATTTCTCTTGAAACGAGCAGCAGCAGCCTTCTCATTAGTTACATAAACAAAAATCATGAAAATAACTGCAGTCGCCAAAAATCCACATGCAATTTTCACAGGATGCATGAGTCTGAAAAAAAAAATTGAAGATAACATGTGTGCCATAACATTAAATGTCTTGAATATTATTTAGCAGTGGTAAATATTTAAAGAAATTGAAATGTTTCGTTTTTCAATAAATAAATCAAGAACTGTTGGAAAGTAATGAAAGGGCACTTACCCGACCACAACAAAAATTAACATATACATCAGGAAATAGTTGGTTTGGTAATAAAGAAGGTTGCTTGTCACACGATTGCCCCATTTTTCCAAATCCTTCACATTGGGTATTTGAAACCTTGCAGCTTCCATCAAAAAATCATCTAAAGGCCTCAAAGGAGCAACCTCAAATTCAGAAGACTGCTTTTTACTCATTTTTGTAGGTAGAGAGATGCCCCCGAAGATACAGAATATCAATTTCTTCACTATGCAATGCAATCTGAATACAAATAAATGCGGCTATCGCATCAAATCGGCGCCGGTTCAATTTTTAGTCAGGGTCGCAAGTATCAGCGGAATTCGACAATTTCTATAAATAAACAAACATGCATTAGTATTCAGTTCATTTTATTTACTACTTTCTTTTGAACGGATTACGGAATACGGATTCCTTCTACTCAAGGTTCGATTGGTTTTTATACATCTTAGTTCGATCAAAATAGAAAACGACATCTGTCAAAATCCACCAATAGTAACTAGAGTAAGAAGCCCCGAGGTGCGTTTCAATTTAACGTCTGACGTCCGGTAACGGACGATGTATGACGTCATAGTTGTTTCGTAGGGCGATATCTTTCGGATTGAATTTTGAAACGCTCTCCTAAATCGTGGTGTAAATAGTTGACGGTCGGACGTTCCACTCAAGAATTTTGAAACGATGGAATGAAGTTTTCGGACAGGACGTTCTAATATCGAAACGCTTCGTAAAAAAAGTTAGACGTCGGACGCACGTCGGACGTAATATTGAAACGCACCTCCGGTGCTTGAAACTGTTGAGTAGAAGGTCACCCCTAGGGGTGAATGTAATCTGTGGTTAAACACCCAAAAGACGTCATGATATTTTTATGACCTTGGCCTTGAAGTGTTCATTGGGAGCGAGACAACTAGGCACGTGATGTGAGATCATCTAACCGTTAAGGGTTTTTCGGAAACATACCAGAGTTGATAATACCTATCCCTGATGGACGTTCGTTTATTAATAAATGACCATGGTCAACAATAAAAACTATTTGGTTAGTTTTTGGTTAGAATGAATGTAGAGTTAAAGGCTCGTTCATACCCTCGCGGTTACATTTTTTTAACGATTCGCAAATAGCAAAAAATAATCGCAGCATGAATATTCATACTCGTAGGGAGGGCGAAGAATAATATACAAATACCTATATTATACATATCAACTCAGTCATAGCCAGTCTTTCTTAATATATATTTCAGTGGTCTTTCTGCAGAAGGCGTTGGTTCTGAACCTGATAACAGTTCGTCGAACTGAGAGACAGGTCTCCCGAAAATCATTGAAATATTTATTGGTATCGCAGATCCGCATCTCCCTAACGAGATTGAAATAATCTCCCTGAACTTTCTTCATCTAATATTTGATGAACACTACATACAATTTTAACAGACCTTCCATAATTAATTTAAAAACCCGATTAAATGTAAATGAAATCGTTTTCTAATAAAAAGATTTAGCATATAATATAGTCTAAAGATATAATTCAGGTTAGTTAAATGGCGAAGGTACAATATAATCTGATCTTAATTATGTGGTTCCGTTGTTTGTCCAAATTCCAAGAAGTTGAAATATTTATTGCGGCATGTCTGGCAACCATTTTGTTCGTAGGAATATTGGTGAATTCGGACGAATATGTTTTCGTCTTTAGGTTTAGAGTTTCTTTTCTAGAAGATTGTTTATAGTTTTATAAAGTGGAATGTAGTTTAGAAAGTGAGACGTATTTGTATTTTAGTTGTGAGAGCCGTGGAAAAAATTACGGAACACTTTTACAAAGTGTCTTCAAACCAAAACGACAAATACGCTCGCATCCTATTTTCCTAACTAAGATCCTAACCATAAATTTTGTTTTCATACTTCTGTCCTATCCTATCTTGTAATTATTATTTATTACTGTAAAAAGAAAATGTTGTCATCAATGGTAAAGGAACACCAGTCCAAACAGTTCATGAAAAAAGAGATCCAGGAAGTGAAACGAAAAGAAGCTTGTGCAGCAGCGAACGATCTAACGCAAGCCTTGGTGGATCACCTCAATGTTGGAGTGGCCCAAGCCTATCTGAATCAAAAAAAGTTGGACGCCGAAGCTAAGCAACTGCACGCCAGCGCGACCAACTTTTCCAAGCAGACCCAACAGTGGCTCAACTTGGTTGAATCTTTCAGCGGGGCTCTCAAGGAGTTGGGAGACGTAGAGAATTGGGCAAAGACCATTGAGGGAGATGTTCGAACCATAACAACAGCTCTAGAAATCGTTTATAAGAGTTCCCAGGAAAAAAATCACGTTCCATAGATTTTGAAAATATTGTGGATGTTCCAAGGAATGCAGTGCTGAGGAACGAACTAATACCATGTAACAACATATTAGTATCTCTGCAAGCATTAGACAAATTACTATTGGAAGCAGTTACTGCTGGTATTGAGATATTTTGAAAAAAAATGTATGAACTATATGTTGAATGAATTTGACCCATAATGCTATTTTCGGAGTGGCAGTTCTATATAAGTACTTGTCTTGAAAGATTCCATGTTTATTATTTGCTATAAACATTTTATAACATTAATCTACTACATACGAGTTTTCTCTTGATCTATTAGAAGGAAATAAAATTTAAAAGTTGATGAAGCTTTGCCTGTTAGGTTTATAACTTTTCCATGTTCAGGTGTTTCCTGACAATTAAAGTTAAATGGTATACACGTATATCTGTGTTTTTATAACTTTCACAATAAAATATATTTTGACTTTAACCATCTGGGTGATTCTTACAGTGTGCAGAGAGTAGACTTTGATCACCCTGTATACCAGACACCTGTATGAATAACATGTCTTTTGTTTGGATATAACATCCAAATTTCCACAGAGGAAGTAATTTCAAAACTAAGATTAATATGAAAGTTATTTATAATTTTACCCTACCAAATCAAAACAATGCTCTCCACTGCCATCTATGAGAAATACGATAAAACTATAATCTGTATGTGAAGTACGTACAAGTCATTCGAAAAAGTAAGGTTTTATTTTGGTTAATAAATTAATTAAGAAAACAACATAAGTACGAGAAAAAACCAACAGTAAGCTTTCACTGGTAACCAAAACTCAAGTCCTGTTTAAACTTCCCAAATCAAATAGGGTTTCATCTTCTTCATCCTCATCAAGAGGCAAAGGTCTCATTTCCACATCTGACCTTCTCGTTCTAACACCATATTTCCTTATTATAACATTGGGCTTTTTTCTCCTGAAAGGTAGACTGATAATGAATGGCGTGCAACAATGAAAGTAATGAGAAATCCCAGATCAACTTTTTTAACTTGCCTGTAAGTCTTGCAGCCTACGTATACTAAAAATAACAAACCAATCCCAGCAAACACTAGGACCCCTCTCATCACAGCATCACTCCCAATATTTGGAGACTTGAAAGAGTCAATAGATGAACTTTCTTCTGGAGCATGTACATTCGAGCTATTTTGTATAGGACCCTTTATATCATCGGAAACGATAGGCTTGAGTTCCTTTTTTATGCTACTTTTCTCATTTTCCAAATGATCATCTGCTGATTCATTTTCAACAGGAATTTTCTTGGGATCATTTTTAGGTGTGAGGAGAGACATGTGGGCATCTTCGTTATTTTTTACTGGCTTGATTTCAATTTTCTTCGTTGGTGCATGTTCTATTACTTCTATAGGTATTGCATGGAGTTGTTTGGGCACTTCAACATTTAAAACATTTGAAATAATTAATGACACCAGAAAAATATATGCTGTATATGTCATAGCTCTTGGGAGTTTCCAATTTTAACAAATTACTTATACTTCAGTAAAACATCGTGATGATGCTTGTTTACTAAAAGTTTGCCATTTTCTCACTAGAACATAAATAAACAGAAATTAAAAATAAACATCTCTTGAGGTTAGGTTAGATTTTATTTTTGGCCTTTGGATCTGTAATCGTCAGTCAGGCCAGAGTTGCCAATCCAATTTTCCGTGAGAATTTTTTTATACATGATGGATGTAAAACATGCCGGTGTAGTGACACACCCAATCTAGGATCTAGGTACCGCGCACTCCTTATCACCAGTATCCACAAAAAAAATCAGTAATTCTTCTCTGTTTTATTGGTCTCCGATGCATAAAGGATATAGAGATGCCACCTCTTCATAATGCTATCCTAAGATGTCTGGGTTTTTATACATCTAACATCTTATGCTATCCATTGTTAGAGTTTATTAGTGAGGCAAAACCAGTTATTGTTATGATTATCACCTGAAAGCAGTGGCGTACTTATCATTTATATGAACGAACAAGTCGAAGTTACATATTAAGGCTAGTTTATTTCCTTGCAAATCAGAAATAACCGCAGCATGAACGGTCAATGATCATTTTCAAAGCAAAAAAAATGCTGAAAATGATGAATCATGATATGTTACTTTCAGTATTTGGGGTTAGACTTTGACTTCCTTTTTTTAATAATCCCAATCAGCCGATACGGAGGAAGGTGGCTGTAAAAAGTATTGCTCACTCAGTGTGTGTTTCCCAAATAACATTACAAAACTATTTTCGAATATAATTTGCAATATACGGATGATTTTTTAATTTGTTGTGCAAAGGCAAAATATATCGATTTCGTATAGTGTATTGAGAAGCTGCGAGTACCTTTCTGTGTAAATAAGGCTAAGTCAAGTCTCCGGTCCGACCAATATGATTAGACCAGCGCGGTCATTTCGTTGACTTGACGACCTAATTAGAACTGTATGTATGTGACCAATATTTTCAATCATCTGATCGGTCTGACTCATCGTCATACTTCATACTGAACGCGCGTGCCTTGTCCGACCGGTGACTTGACCCAGCCTAAGCAATGTTATTATTATAATGTACGACCTTGTTGTCTTGAGAACAAGGGCGCACCCAAGGGGACCTGTACCTCTTCACAAGACAAACTGTTGCTCATCTAAATCGAGTGATCTAGATAATTTTGCTCTAAAGAAGTGAAAAATTAATCAAAATTCGGGGTTCGTCCATGCTAAAACACAAGTACATTGTACTATTGACTATTTGTAGAAGATCTTCCGATTCCTATGTTGCAATGTAGTCTCTCAGTTGACGTCCTGCGATACTCTGTATGCTGACGTATTTCATCTCGTACAGCACGCCACTGCTTCCAGGATATCATTATAACAATAATTGGGCTGTGTCAAGTCACCGGTCGGACAAGGCACGCGCGTTCAGTATGAAGTATGACGATGAGTCGGACCGATCAGATTATTGAAAATATTGGTCACATACAAACAGTTCTAATTAGGTCGTCAAGTCAACCAAATGACCGAGCTGGTCTAGTCATATTGGTCAGACCGGAGACTTGACTCAGCCTTGGTCTCTTCTGAAGTCTCCTCACATACAAACTCTTTCAAAGGATAGCGATAAGTAGCTTTCACAACAATGAGTGTTGTCGATATAGAGATGGCATCTCTACATATTTTCTGCTTCATCGTCTTATGTCAAATGTCAACTGTCAATAATTTTATGGTGTTTGGTTTTGCTCTTGGTTAAAGCTCCGTTGTCCGTTCCAGTTGTGAAATATTTTTGTGTGCCCTTTTCAGTACCGGTAGACTGGCAATAATATAATGGAACATTTTGAAATTGGCAGTTGTTTCAAAAGTTACAACGAGCTCATTCAAAAATTGAAGGAATATTGCGTGAGCACTTGCACCAAATTCACAACCAAGGATTCACGATTAATAACTGATGAATTTGCCAGTGCCAAAGAAACTTTTGTATATTCTGAGTTGAAGTTGATTTGTGTACACGGCCGGACTATGAAAATAAAAGGTGGAGAAAGAAAACGGAAAGTTAGAACTTTAAAAATGTAGGTGTATTCACAATAAGCGGTATGTCTGATCAAAATGCTTAGAAATGCATGTCCAGAATTAGTGTTTTCAAGCTGTTTTTAGAAATCTTGGTACATTCTGTTGAATCGCCAGCTAAGCATTCAAAATTTATTTTCAGACAAAAAACTGAGTGTCCGGCTTATTTCAGAATCAAATTGATAAACTCTGGAGTGGCTTTGCAAATAGTAGCCATGAATGATAAACACAATCATCCCATGGAAAGAGTTGAGGTTTGTACCAAACTTGATTCAATAAAATTAATTGAAGAATAGTAATCTTTATATTGATGGATTATTACATACTATGCCTTCTTAAGGTTGATTTAGTCCATAAGGGCAACATCAAAGGTTTTTAGCATAAACTTAACATTGTTGTATAAATGGTGCCATTTGATATAACAGATTCAACTTTCGCTTTTGACATATATTTAAGCACAATTTTAAAATGATGTTGACTAAATGCACCTTAAATGATATAGAAGCCCAAGAAATTTTACAACTTTGAAATTTGTATTTTCGATCTTCAATACTTCAGTTAGAATCATAATTTTGGCTTCAAGTTTAAGAGAGCATTGCAAAGTAATTGCTAAGAATCTAACAGATATAATTCAACAGTCTTAGAGGGTAATAATTCTTTTTTGATGAACACTTGCGAATGAGTAAACCTATTGTATAGTTAAAGTGGAAGACTGGATTACCTAATCCAGTTTATATATCAATCCATTTCCAAGTAGTGTTAATTTTCTCTTGTTTCAGAATTGTAGTTAATAATTTGTAATAGTTACAAGCACTATCTGATTCATTCTTGAATCGTTTTATTGGATATGGAACTAGACTGTTGACTGTTATTAGTAGGTACATCTGATAATTTTTTTTTCAGACTGAAGAGTCCCCTAAAACAAAAAAAAAGAAAGGAAAGGATTACAAACATGACAAAAGTTTCAAGTTAGAGATAAAAAGCGAGGACAGTGCCAGTTCTGATGAAATGCAGGTAAAACTGAAACATTTAAATTCAGGCAGTCAGACTGCTTTTGTGTTGGTAGTTTTTTTTTTGGAAAACCTTGTATTGTAGGAAATAATAATTGAATAGGAGTGCTCTAAATCATACTATTATGTTTTTAGCCTTCTGAATTCATAGAAGTTTATATAGATCGGGATGATTCTGACCAAAGAGTGAGTTTTTATTTATTGCTAATTACTTTTTAAACCCTTTTTATATACCATGTTTATACTTATCTGATCTGACTGCTTAGAACTGTGATAACTGAGACCAAAAAGGTCATTACAAATAACCAGTTTTGTACTGTTTATGAGTGTATTATTATTATTATGAACATACTTTATTTTATATCATGACATGCTCGGCACCCTATATATGGTATCCCATATATGAGTGAATTAATATTATATATTATATGATGTACAAAGAATTAGTTGCTGTTCTTTTGAGTAGTATCTGTGCTTTGTGATAATTTCATTTTTTTTCAAAACACTTTTTTTATGTGAATTTTCTTGTGTGCTTTTTTTGCAGGTGGAATTTTCATTCACAGGCCTTTGTGCGCCCGTGTTCAATGTATTCAATGAAGATGAGTAAGTACTTCATGAACTATTATTAATGGACACAGAAAAATATTATTGACTTGACATGTGATAACCATTCTTGTAGAGCATGATTATGACAAATCAACGATTTTATTTATACAAGATCAAGCATACCCACTTAAACGTGAATGCTTTGTTTGGTTCTATAATAATCAAACAATTGACAGTTTTTCTACGCATCTAGGGACACCTTTGTCAACTCCGATTTGGAAAAAGGCATAGGCCAGATTAGAAAATTAAGTAGAATTAGTAAAATTTGCGTATAAAAAGTTCGTAGATCTCATCGAGATCGTGTAGGATAGAGGAAGAAGTAAACAAACCAAAGTGGCACCAAAGTAATGCAAATTTTCCTTACGCAAATAACGCAAGCGATTGGCTAAGACAGTATTTTCAAAATTAATTTTTCTATTACCCCTTTTCAAGTAACCGCCGCTGGCGCTGTCATATACTAGTTGACGTTATGCCCACAGACGGTATGCCATAGTTGCTTATGAAAACTTTCAGACGAGGAAAGTGATGACGTCACAAATGTCATACTTGTCAAAAACTGACTCCAAACAAAGAATTTTAGGTGACATTCTCTGTTGATGATCTGCTGCTTTGGTTGTGTTTGGTTGATTGGATTTTGTTTTCTCTGGCAAAAGAAGTTGAAAAACCTTCACGGAAACAATATCGGAATTATCGGACAAGCTGTTTTAAATTCGACGGAGGTTTATTTGGAATAAGCTTTTACAAGAATGACAGTTGTGACGCCATCACTTCCTCTTCTATTATTTGAATTATTATAGAGCCAAACAAAGATTTCACCTTTGATTGTGATATGCTTGATCTAGTGTATATGAAATCGTTGGTAGATCTACCATCTACGTACTTTTTTTCTAAGTGAAATGAAGAGAGCAACACTGAACTGTTTTACAGTTTATTTAAATTATTCGTTTTCATTATTATAATTGTTTATAAGAAGTAAGATAGTTAGCCAACCTTGTGGGATTTACGAGGGCTGACAATAAAGTAAGGTCTCCAATTTTTTTTTTCATAGAAAATGACATTTATTTACAAAAAGCGATACACCGTTGGAAAGGCCAAGGTCTTGGCTACTTTTCTACATAATCGCCATTTTTTTCCAACACCTTGCGCATCCGCACGATGAACTTGTCTATGCCGGCAGAATACCACTCTCCGTCCGCCTCGCGCAACCAGGTGTTGACCTCTTTCTGAACCTCCGCGTCACTATCAAACTTCTTCCCTCCGAGATGTTTTTTCAGGGCGGGGAACATGTGGTAGTCACTGGGGGCCACGTCGGGACTATAGGGAGGGTGATCGATGATTTCCCAGCCAAATGTCTTGAGCAGGTCAAGGGTAACGTTGGCTGTGTGCGGGCGCGCGTTGTCGTGGTGAAATTTCACTCCTTTGCTCAGCAATCCCGGGCGTTTGTTTTTTATGGCACGACGAAGCTTTTCCAGGGTCTCACAGTACCTTGCTGCATTGATAGTGGTTCCCCTTGGCATGAAATCCACCAACAATACCCCGTGGCGATCCCAAAACACCGTAGCCATCACCTTGCCGGCTGACAGTGTCGCCTTAAACTTTTTGGGTTTCGGAGAATCGCTATGGCGCCATTGTTTGGACGACTCCTTTGTTTCGGGTGTGTAGTGATGAGCCAACGTTTCATCCCCCGTAACAAACCCTTCCAAAAAATCATCGCCTTCCTCTTCAAAACGGGCCACAACTTTGGTCGCACATTCCACGCGCCGCTTCATGTGGTCTTCGGTCAGCTGTTTCGGCACCCATCGGGCAGAAACTTTGTGGTACTGCAACTTGTTCACAAGGATATGACGGATTGTTTCGCTGCTACACACTCCTCCAAGCTTCTCTTCCAAGTCCCTAATTGTCGCACGGCGGTTTTTGAGCATTTCTGCCTCCACTGCTTGAACAATCGCATCCGAGACCGACGGTCGGCCACTTCTCTCCTCGTCGTGAACATTAGTGCGCCCGGAATTGAACTCGCGGCTCCACTTACGCACGTTTTTTATGTCCATACACTTTTCCCCGTAAACTTCAACTAGTTGACGATGGATTTCAATAGGTGTCACCTTTTTCGCACTCAAAAAACGTATTACAGAACGCAATTCGCACTTGGACGCTGACGCGAGTGGTACCTCCATCGTTGACGGCTGCTCAGCCAAGACTGAGCGGTCGGGGAAGCCTCACCCAGCAGCAAAGTGGTAGTGGGGGAACCAAGGAACACGGCGGTGTTGCCAGATTTCGCCTAGCGCGTGATCCGGCGAAGTTGCAGCGTTGGAGACCTTACTTTATTGTCAGCCCTCGTATATTGGATTCAAATGGATGCGACATGTAGATGGCGACAGTGATCTCGCCTACCAGCACCTTGCGATACCATTGTCCGACTTAAATGTTCGGCAATGGTATAAATAAAGGCTCAAATGGCTGTTTTAGGCAGCCATCCAGGAGCCGCCCGAGGGCTCGGACAATTCCCAGGAGAGAAGCCCTCACTTCTGGATGGCTCAGTAGTGCTAAGTGTAAATTGTAAATAGTATTTCTGGTTAGTGAGTGATCTTCGGCCTGGCATGCGAATTAATGGGACCTCGTTGGTTGGCAACACCAACAATATCGAGAAAGAATTCGTATGTCAGACGCGTTCCTGCTGGTTTTCCAAATAAATGAAGAGCTCCGGAGTTGCTGAGATTTTGCGACGATGCTGTACTTCGGATAGGCGGTCTGAGCTAGCCGGAAGAGGCAATGCGTCCTAACTTCCTACTGTCCGAGTGCACGCATTTGTTGACATTCCTTCTATTTAAACAATGTTATTATTCACAGGAAAATTTAATTTATTTATACATATATTTACCAAAATGTTTAATATGTTCTTGCAGAGACTCGCATTTTTTTAAAAGCCATTTTCGTGAAAACTCTATTTCTGATGTTGGGTTTTCTTAAATTTGATCGCAGAAAACTGACGCTCGACATTTGCACTGCCGTGTGTGGCAGCGTTAATTTGTGCAAATTGGGCCAATAAAGGAAACATTTGAGACTAATCTTCTTTTCTTATTTTTGAAATCTGACATTCGTCTGTTTTAATCATCTGTTCCTCTTGAAATGGAAGATTTGTGTTTCTCATATTCACACTCGGTTACAGCCAACGACACAGCCCTATGGAATGGGCTAAACCAATACCAATCTAGATATTCTGATTATTACGATATTCACCAGTCGTCTTCACTCGGAATTCATCGTTTTTAAAAGATCTCTGACTGCCTAGAGATAACGCATGGCCGAAAGTTAAAAGTTGGTCAACTTTTGCCTTACCTTAAGCCGGGAACAGACATTCGGTATTCTGCAAATCACGATTATTCGCTATTCGCCGAGCAATAAGGTAAACTAATCTGGATTCGGCAAGCATGGTAGACACACATGCGGCGTATTTGCCAAAGATTGCTAGGTGTGGGAAAAACGAATATGTCGAATATTCGTTCATTTAAAAATTTAAACATGGATAGTGGAACGATAATTATTAACACTGCTGCTTTAATAGTGACGAGTATGAATATATGCATCTTTTTTATTTTTTTAACTCTGTAAGAGAATATTTCCCGCCTATGTTTCTTTCAATGCTCTTCCACGCGTCATAAACGAGATTTCTTTTCAAGATCGTTGTGCCATACATTTCATATTATCGATTCACCTTCATAGAAATCCAAAAATGTCATTACTACATTACATTTAAAAAAAAAACAACTAAACGAGATTAACCATAAAGACACAAATAGCACACGAAATTTGCATCAATCGCAAATATTTGTCTCCTTTGACTCGGCCTAAACACCGAATAGAGAATATTCGTCACGAGCAACCCATACACATTCGTCGTTACTTGCCGAAGAGCGATTAATTGGTATTCGGGAATCGTCGAATACCGCAAGTCTGTTCCCGGCTTCACGTTTCATACCATCATACCGTACCTTGCGTTTTATCATATGAATGTGTAACTTTCTTCCGTTCTTGAGTTACCTTACGTTTACACGAACTAGCCTTTAGTATGGAACGGAACGTTTATTAACCTTTTTTTTCGCGAAAGAAAAGGGAATTATGCCCATTCAGCCTAATGAGATGTTAATTTGAAAATTTGTGCAATTTGAAAGAAAATACGTGGATTCTGGGACTGAATAAGTTCTAACCAGTGGTTCTAACATAATAGGTAAAATAACCATATTCGCCGGTTCCTTCTTAGCTGAATTTTCTGATCTAAAATTTCTTTTCAATCGTGCCATAGATATTTATATGATACAATAATTGAGAATATTCAGCTACTCAACCAGCTCTTCTATAGAAGGAATAAACGTTATAAAAATAACATAATGAAGAAAACACCCCAAATTTATCAATGGGGCGCATGCGTCACTTCTTTAAGAGCGGCGTATGAAAGGACGATTTCCCTGCTCAAAGTTGAAGAAAAAGTTAAAGTTTGGTGTATGAACCACCCATTACTTTTTGGTATTCCAGGTCCCTCAATCTAAGCGCCATTCCCAAATATGCCAAATACCTAGCCGACGAAGAAATCGAAGGAGTTTTGGGTAAGTTCGCTCAGTATTCTTCCTCCAACTCTTCCTCTGACCCTCCCGCATTTCAGTCAACGACATTTTGGGCGAGTGCACGTCGATGTCGGTCTCTGAAAGAAAATCGGTCACCGAAGAGTGGGCGAAGGCCGTCAAATCGACCAAACAGCATCTGATGGTCCAAGTAGGCGGATGCGCTCTGCCCGACGTGATAGACTTGGCGAAGCACGCTGAGAAGGCGGGTGCGGCTTCCATATTGTGTCTTCCCGAGGCGTGTTTCAAAGCGTCTTCGCCTCAAGATCTAGTGGAGTATTTGAAGATCGTCAGTCGCGCTGCTCCGAACACGCCGTTGTTGTACTACCACATACCGAAGTGGACGAATGTCGACAGTGAGTAGTTGTACAGTGTAACGATTTTGTTTCATCTTTAATAATATAATGTAGTATATTTAAACAAATTCACTCTAAAATCATTTATTTTACGAAATACAATGCCTCAATAACTTCAACACAGTACTTTAATTTATATAACAATCACTGGACTATTTATGTTCGACTCCGCTTCTCTGTCTGACTGTCCCAACTGTGCTGCGTGGTTCTTTTTATATTCACCGTTCACTTCTTGGAAAGCTCTTGAAATTTCGGGTAAGCCTCGAATCGTCCAGATTCTTCTCGGTGCGTAGCACCTCGAAAGTCATTCGCGGTCAGGCGCTGTCTACGTGAGAGTTCAGGTCCGGCATCGCTTGCAGCTTCGCCACAATAAGTTCGAAATCTAGGACATTCTGTATAATATCATATACATTTCAGCTTTGGTATTAGCATTCGTGTCCAGAAGAAACATTTATTTCATTCATTTCCATCGCATTCACTCACAATTGTTGCTGCCCAGCAGTATTCAAAATGTTGGATAGAATTTAATCATTTTAAAAATCTAACAGATGAATGTTTCGATAACAGTCGGCATTTTTTAACACGATCTCGATATTTACGAGAAGTTTTGTTGATGAGATTATTATGGCATACAGAATTCCAGAACATTATTAAAAACAACCGTTTTCTGAAAAATAACTCCGAACGACCTTTTGATATTCACTGAGATACTTTTTTTTACAAAATCAGTCCTTAATTTTTTGTATTTCGTCTACCTTACCTTATTGAGTTGATTTTTGACGATCAGAAAGGTTTTCAAGGCAAAAGTGAGAGCAAACAAGAAAGTAATAAATAATTGAATTCGACACATAATTTTATGGATTGGCAAGAGAAAATTCAATTATGAGTCTTGTTAAATGCAGAATCTCTGTAAATATTTGAATAAACTTTGCGTTCACTTTGAGGCCACATAAAATCCAAGGTAAGAAATCTCAACTGATTTATAGCTGAATGCTATAAATTGTGACGACCATTTTCGGATGTACCGGTATTATTGTTGTAATCATTGTATCCAACTCCTGTGCAGTGGGAAAGCACCCTGTATATATCCATTTCATTTAGGATCGAGTACGAGCAGGTACCGGTCTCTGACCCACCTACTTAACCAGATAAGAGAATGACTAAAGTATTATTCATAGCTTGAATCTGCTATGTGAATTGTAAAAGGGGGAGTTTGGAATAAATCGTTGAACCGTTCGCATGTGCATTATTTTCTAGTCGTAATAAAATTTTCGTTTTTCAATTGTAGGCCTCTCTCTTCACTCCACACTCGTTCTTCGCTTCGGTATTTTTTATACAAATAAATTACCTTTATTTGTAAATTGGAAAGACATCGCTATATGGTTCAGGAACAATTATGAATTTGATTTATGGTCCACACATGCGAGAGCATTAGAAATTATTTCTCATATCAAGCGGTTGAGAGACTGAAGAAATCATTTATTTGGAAGTTATAGTCGTTATATGGCAGAAAACCGCTAAAATCGACACAACAGGTTTGCTTCTACGATTATCTGATGAGTTGATGATTATATAATATATTTATCTTACGTAATGATTTTATAAAGGGTTTAATCTATAATAGTACACAATAATATGCTTGTACAAGTCAAATGTGAAGCATGAACATACGTATGCAATTGCTAATTTAGTTTCATAGTGGGTAAATTACGATAATTCCCTTGTTAATTTCATTTAATGATTTTCACTGCAATTCGTAGATACCGCGTCATTTCATTTATCCTGCCCTGTATATGAGTATCTTTCCATGTGTAAATAGAACATCAATTATTGTAAATTGTAAATATATTGTTTTCTTGAATTTTCATTACATACATATACGTCTCAAGAATATTCGTTCGTATATTTTTAATACCACCCATTAACTTATATATGTGTATGACTGAGTTATTGGTAAGGAAGTTATATTTTAGATTTCATTTTTTAAACTAAATGGCGCCCAACGTGGGGCCAGAGGGGTGCTAGGGTGATTACGCCGGTAGTTGGCCACTTGGGAGTACATCATAGGTTCGACACGGCTCCATAGGTGGATATTCACATATAAATAAAATTTAAAAAATACGAAAAATACGAGGGTGGGCCCAGAAGTACCTGTCCCAACAAAGAAAACACAAAAATTTTGGAAAAAATATATTTATTTTTCAACGTAATCTCCTTTTAGCTCCACACACTTTTCCCAGCGATGTTCAATAAGTTCGATACCCTTTTTATAATAAGAATCGTCAAGCTCTTCAAAATAGCCATTACCTGCCGACGTAACCTCTTCATTGTTGGAAAATCTTTTACCACCGAGCCATTTTTTCGAGTCTGGGAACAGAAAATAATCCGAGGGAGCTAAATCTGGCGAATAGGGTGCATGAGGTAGCAATTCAAACTTTAATTCATTAATTTTGGCCATTGCAATAACGGATGTGTGAGCTGGTGCATTGTCTTGATGAAACAACACTTTGTTCTTAGCCAAATGCGGCCGTTTTTTCTTGATTTCTTCGCTCAAACGTTGCAATAAGTTCGCATAATACTCGCCGTTGATAGTTTTTCCTTTTGCAAGATAGTCAATGAAAATTATCCCACGCGGATCCCAAAAAAACCGACGCCATGACCTTGTCTGCAGATGGAACGGTCTTAGCCTTCTATGGAGCCGGTGGAGAACCGGCTTTTCACAGCAACGCTCGAACAATGATCACTTCGACCACCGTGAACTAAACTGACATGGTATGAATAAATGTATTGGTATCACAGGTAAAAATAATGGAAGATGGCAGGAAAGCTGTGGCCGAAAGAATATGAGAAGTTATTTCTTTCTTATTATTCCATAAAAATCACGACAACGGCCTACAAGTAGAAGTGGTCGGCAAACTGGCGCAATCACCCTATTTTCAAACTTGATCGATGATCGAATCTTTCCGTATGCGAAATATTTCCGTATACGAAATATTTCCGGTCATAAAAGTTAGTTAATTTTCAAATGGCAATCGAATCAGGACTTCTCTCGCCGAACTGAATATTCGCACACGTTGATGTGGCGACGTTGAATTATGCATGATTATACTGTTGTTTTAGTAGATTCCACTGCTGATTTGAAAAAGAGATGTTTTGTTAACTGATTTCTTTGTGATTTGATGAGTTGTTTGTTTTTTGTAAATTCCTGGTTTTGATACAAGTCTTTTTCATTATTGACATTTGAATATATCTTCAGGGGTTGATATTAGGTACAGAAACGGAAGAAATTTACCTGCATATACGATTCTAAATGCATTTGGTTGAGACTTTATATAGCCAGTCGACCAGTGCAAAATATCACAAATACACGTGAGGAGATTCAGGTATTCAAAAATGCTCTTTTTCTCATATGCTAAAATAACAACGTACAACAGCATCATCCAACCTCATTTTTACTATGGTGCCTCTTTACTGAATCAAAACAAAGTGTCTCAAATACAAAAACTTCAAAATAGTGGAATGCGTATGATTCTGAAATGCAATCGCAGCACTTCAATTTATTTTATTCTAAATTCACTCCACTGGTTGTCAGTAAAGAGGCTTTACTTCTCTACGATGGTTTTTATTTTTAAGATTGTAAAAGGTTTTCAACCAACTTATTTCAATGATTTTAAACAAAGACATACATAACACTAGGCAAAATAAAAATTTCCACATAAATAAAACAAATTTGACAGGAGGTATGAATAACTTATTTTTCAAGGGTTTGAATGATTTCAATAAGCTACCGGTACATTTGTAATAGTCAAATACTGTTGTTTGATTTAAAAAAACGTCTATTGGCTATTCTAGACGATTTGTGATGTTATTACTACCGGTTAATATTTTAGTATGTTATATATTTTAATTTAGTTATTATCCTTATATCTATTCAATACGTGATGTATTCTATTTATATTTAATGTATTTTCTTCTATCACTATCAATGATTAGGTGAATATTTTTTGGTATTTTAGATTTATCTGTCAAATAAACTACTACTACTAAAAATAAATATTTTTTTAGTAAATATGGCGCTTTTTCTGAAGGAATGTTATGCAAAAATACCGACATTTTGTGGCATCAATTTCACATCCAATGACTTGGAAGAAGGCGTGGCAGCTTTGGAAGTAGACAGTAAAAAAAATGTGGTATTTTTTGGCGTTGACAAGGTACCTTTGTTGTTGTTACATGTTTTAATAACTGGTCAAAAAGATTCACAAGTGATTCTTAATACCTAGTAGGATTAATGGGGCATTTCAACATTATGGAATTTTTTTTAGCTATTGTTGGGTGCATATTCGATGGGTTTTGATTCAGCCATTGTACCAACTCTGAATCTATTTCCGAAGAATACCAAGGATATCTTTCAGGCAGTTTGTGAATCTAGATTGGACGAAGCCAGGAAAGCCCAGAAGGAACTGTCTGCCAAATATGATGTTATATCCCAATTTGGTGAGATCCCTTTACAAACTTTTGGAGTAATTATCGAAATAAAGCCCTGCCAGTGTTTAAATTTTGTCTTATAGGAGCTCTTGTACCTGCAATGAAAGCTGCTATGAATCTATCAACATCTATGAATGTTGGACTAGTAAGGCCTCCACTGAAAAGCCTGTCAGACGAACAAATAGAGGACTTGAAAAACCAGTTGAAACCGAAGTAATCTGCAGACTGAAATAGTGTAAAAAGAATTGATAGAATTGTGTTCATCTATTGTTATAAATAGATTGATATTTATCAGTAGTGCCTAGGGTCAAAGAACTGAAATGATTATACTCACAGTTGAGTATGAATACTGAAATGATGAAATTGTCTCAAGAGAGACCTCAAGTATCATACTTGTAGTGTAAGATGCAGTTGTATAAATGATAGGATGTTGGTAAATATATATGAAATATTTTGATTTTTTTTTTAATAAAATATATTCAACGTTAATTGTAGAAGTTATAATTTTATCAACAAATTTTCTATCATACGAAAATCATGAGACTGTTGGATAAACGACTCTATTTAAGGCCGATTTCGTGTCCTTTTTGGTATTATACAGATTCGGATATCTAAAAACGGATCATAGGGAACTCAACACAAATAGACAAGCAGAAGATAACAAAAATCATGTTGGGGCGTGGCGCAGTGGTTAGAGCGTGTTAGAGCAGTGTTAGAGCAGTGTTAGAGGGTCGAAAGGTCCGGAGTTCGTGCCCCAGTTGCGGCTGGGATTTTTTAAATTTAATTTGACCGATTAAATTATTCAAATCTCGTGGCTGAACTGGGGTGAGTCCTGCACGATTCACTGTTCCAATTAACAGTGCTGCTCCTGAGGTGGCGCATGGAGTTAGTAACAAGGCCTATCCAGAACACGTGGCTAATGACCATAGCAGTCGATGCCAAAACACCAAAGAAAAAGATAACAAAAATTATTATTTGAGGTTATAAATTCGTCCTTTTTAAAACGATCACAAAAATAATATGTACCGGGATCAACGTGAATTTGTTTTTTTTTGTAATCGTTAAAAGAACTACGAATGATCTCGATACTAAGCGCGTGCGCAAGAAGTGGATTCGACCTTGGCATTTAAGTACTCGTCATAAACGTTGGTAGTGGACAGTTACCCCCTTTGTGTATCGTTCGTGCATCTCAGAGGCACGCTAAATTTGGATTTTCAACACCCCAATGATGGTAATTATGATGATTGAAAATACCATTTCGCGTGAATGTCGTCTCATCGGTGAATAGAATTTCATTAAGGAAATTTTGATTCAGTTCATGTTGACGCAGTATCCATTCACAGAAATGAACTCTTTGGGATAATCTTCTCGCTGCAACGACTGCACGCGCTGATAATGAAAGGGATGCTGCATATCCTCCTTTAAAGTCCTCCAAACAACTTTATTCGAAACCCCTAACTGACGACCGATGCCGTGGGTACTTGAGGTTGGATCATTTGCAAAAATGTCCAAAATTTGTTCTTCATTCTGCAAGGTCTATTTCTACCGGCATCTCGTCCTCTGTGTATGCCTAGTTCACCTGTATCTCGAGCCCTTTGGACAAGTGCTACAAACCTACGACCAGCGGGTTGGACACGATTAGGAAACCGTTCTGCATAAAGACGGGATGCTGCCTCAGAATTTTGATAAATGCCCATAAATGAGGAGCAGATCAATCAGTTCATTATTTCCGTAAACGTGTGCGTGTGCCATTGTAAAAACTCAGGAAATCAAACACGTGCACAAATAAAACTCAATTGTTGTTGGTCATGAACCTCAGGATTAACAAATAAAATCACAGATACTGAAATTCAAACAATAACTCCTCAAAGGGATCATAGGTACGTAAGTAACAAGAGCCACCATGAACGACAATACTTACTGAAATCTATTGTGGACATTGTGAACATCATTACCACAAATTGAAAAACATACAGATCGCTCCACCCATTTTCTTCCATGTTTGATCCCGCCTCATTAAACTCTGACCGTTTAGTTTTGCAGGCCAAAATGCCAGCCGGTACTTGAAGTTCAACTACCTACTTAATAGCTTCGAAATTTCCGTCTATTATCCGATTGAAATATCGAGTTCCTGGAAAAGTACCTTCAAATAATATATGCGTATAATACCTAAGAACACTGACATTTTCCATAGTGGTGAGTCTAATAGGGATTGTAGGAATTTCGAAAAACGGAGATGTAGGTAAAGAAAATACGAATGCAGTCGAATACTGACACAACAAGAATCCTAGGTACATACCTACACAAAACCAATGGATTCGTCAAACGATTTAACCAAAATTCATCTTTGATATGCACGTAAAATAGTTACAAATGTCCTAATGAGTGCAAGAAGCGATATGATCGAAGAATACCACGACAAACAATAGACTCTAAAACGATTAACTCGCGAGCTTTGCCCTTAATAAAATATTTGTTGCACAGAAGAAGGTTATTCGAATAATAACATCAAGCAAATATGACGATCATTGTAAACCTCTGTTTAAAAAACTTGGTATATTGCCCTTACCATGTTGCTATATTTTAGAGTACCTAATTCATACTAAGAAAAAATGCCTCTCGAATATAATGACTCAGCACAATGATCTTCACACTTACAATACAAGAATAAAAAACGATGTTTGTCCTCCGCTGTTTAGACTTGCTAAAACTCATGACTCATATAGATATCTGAGTATAAAATTGTACAATGCTCTGCCACTACAATTCAAGCAAAACAATATATCTTTTGCATCTTTCAAATCTCAGATACGGAAATACTTACTGCGGCACTGCTTTTATTCCGTAGATGATTATTTTGCACATGTTGGCGTATGTGCATGTGAGTAGGTAATATTGTTATTGTTTGTTGTCTTATATTTTATGTTATCATTTACATGTCTGACAACTCGATTTATATGTTTGTATATATTTTATACTTTATAAGTACATTTTCTTGGTGATTTCTATCACATACCGATTGTTTTGACAAATGTATACATGTTTTATTGTTTACATGAATATATTCTATTCTATTAAAGGGGAATTGTGCCATCTTTCAACATTTAACGTCGGCAACATTGTCAAAGTTATTTATTTATACGTGCCGGCATTTTTGTTGTCATTGCTTCAGTTAGATGTTAACATCTAGGTGGGCCGTTGATCTCTGGCCAGAGGTTCCCAAAAGTTTGCCAGAATTTTCCGAGAACTAAAACGTCTTATATCTTCCATGATGAGATTTTTTCGAGAAAAATTTATTCTTTCATTCCGCTTTAATTTTTCGTTTTCTATTAGCCATTTCATTTATTGCTCCAATTTCGGAAACACCCTGTATGTCTATCTCGTATTGAGTTCCTATTGAGGAAAAAAAATTATACTTGCCACATAAGGCTGGATTCCCACAGATCCGATGTCCGATGGTACGGAAATGTTCTGATTGGTTGAATTGGTAGGTGTGACAACAAATCAACCAATCAGGACATTTTTCCAACCAATCAGAACATTTTCGTTCCATCGTATCATCGGACGTCGGATCTGTGGGAATTCAGCCTAATCCGCGCCTTCCTCAATATTAAGGCTAGGCGCAAATTGGGACACGTATAGCACGTGTGAGGTGACACAGCACAGCACGTTGTTTTGTAATCTACAGGATTGAATGCATTGGCGCAAATTGACGATGCAGCGCGACCTGGCACGACACGCGTCATCTCTCAGACGTGTCAGGCAGTAGTTCAGACACAGTTTGCCGTGCCCCGCGTGTGTGTACAACAAGTGTTTTCATTGATTTATTTTTACGAAAAAATTACAGAAGAAAAATTAATAGAGGCTTATGGGAATATTTCTTTGGGGTTCCTAACGATATTAAATTTTTACAAGATCGCTCCCTTATTTCAACCCTTTGAGTACGTACAAACCTTATGGCTTTGGTTGTTTTCTATTAGATTGTTATACCTATTCATGTGTTAGAATGCCATAAACGAGAAAATAAAAAACGTGAACAATTTTTATCTGCAAAAGGAAAATGAATTTTCTATTTGCCTAGCACACGTCCGATCGCTAAATTTTCATTTCTTGAGCTCAACAATGACATAATTTTCAGTGGTTAAAATCCCAGAAACGAGAAAATTAGTCAGCAAAATCTGTCGTTATCTGACGGTCTATAAGTTCAATAACAAAAATTGTTTCGTTCGTTTGTCAAAAATGTCAGATATTTTTTAATGCCGGCTAGTCGCGAACTACAAATCAAATCCAAACTCCGCCGTTTCCTATTTGAAACCGCGTGTCTCAATATGCGGATCACCAGGCAGCACGTGTAGCATAGTCGTGTCTCTCTTGTCACGCCACCTCACACGCGCTATACCTCCTAGCAATAAAAGATATAGAGGGGGCTTCTCTGTCTCTTTTTCGAAATCTACATACCCGACGTTGTTTACAAACATCTCAGCCCGAATCATGTTAAAAATGAGCATTGTCGGATATATCCGTTTGCACTCGGGGACCAGGTTGGAATAGACGAGGAAAGTCTGTCGTCACAAATGTCATTCTTGTCAAAAACTGATTCCAAACAAAGAATTTTAGGTGACATTCTCTGTTGACGATTTGTTGTTTTGCTTATTAGTTTGTGTTTGGTTGTTTGAATTTTGTTTTCTCAGGCAAATGAAGTTGAAAAACAACGGAAACAATTTCAGACAAGCTGATTTAAATTCGACGGAGGTTTGTTTGGAATCAGTTTTTGACAAGAATGACATTTGTGACGTCATCACTTTCTTCGTCTATTCCATGTTATATTCACTCTTAACTTGGCGATCATGTTTGTTTACGATCGTTTTCGACTTATTTATCGTCTTGTGAAATCATACCATGGGCGTCGCAGCATGGTAATCATGGCATAATCCCGATTTTGAGACAAAAATACACTATTTGTTGAAATAGCTGTATAAAACATTGTTACTATTTAAGTCGACCTTAACAACGATTACCTATCAATAATTAGGAAAAAACTTGTTGCAGTGTAGGTATACTAAGAAGTGAATAGGCAAACTCAACTCTTCTGTCTTGTTGGAATGTCTTTCGAGTACTTAAAACGTCGTTGATACTGCAATACGAGCTATGTCACGAAATATTTATTTCACAGGAGACTGTAAAATGATAATAACTACATAAACATTTCTACGCGCGATTATTTTATACTTTGAATTCCGAAACAAAGACCGGTACAAATTCTTATGTAGTGGTTATTTTTTTCTTTGGTGTTTTGGCATCGACTGCTATGGTCATTAGTAGTTATTAGCTATAGTCTTCTGTAAAATGAATGTTTGACGTATTGCTCGTATTGCAGTATAAACAACGATAGGTAGTTTAGTGATATTTTTTTACTTTGAATTTGTTGGACATGCAATTTACTTCACTGTTCTGCAACTATAACATTATAATAACTTGGCAGTTATGTGTGTGTGTGTGTTTGAAATGTATGCTATTTTAGAGGAATTCGTGATTGTGAAACCGATGGTATGGACTCAGATGATACCAGACGAAAGTGTTTAAAAGTAGCAATGAGAACTATAATCCGTCAGATACAAAAAATTAGACTACTCCAGCAAAAGAATAGAAGAATGCAAATCAAAATATTAATTTGTTTCAAACTGGGCAGACGATTTACAATAAGCAAGTCATCGCTCCACCCTGTGAGCAAATCAAGACTACATCAAAATAGATCTGTTGTTTGGTATGTCTGCAGAGATGTCTTCAGAGATACATGTCGACCACTATTTAACTCATAAACTTTAATGACTCTCACCTGTTTGATGTTTAATAAACAGAAGTAAAATAATATCTACATGAGAAATTCTCGTTTTCTTACCAGGCAGACTTGTAATATCGATCGCTCCCTGAGCCTAACTCTACATAAGTAGAGACATTACTTTTTGACAACTCTAAAACACTTTTTGGTTATCTGTCCCAGGATACCAATAATCTAAATTCAGAAAACACATAAGAAAAAGAGTTAAAGAGCTATTAAGGCATTCACTTCACTTTGGATGAGTATTTCAATGATACAGTTTCAACATTAATTTGAATGTAATCTGTTATGTATATTATAGTTTATGTGTATTATAGTTCATTTGTAAATTCTTATAAGTCTTATAATGCATGTATATCATATATATAGTGTAGGTATAGTGTATAGTTTACTGATGTGATCCAACAATTTGAATATATTTACTTTTTTACTTTAGCACTTTCATTTATTTTTTCAGTATTTATGACCTTATTGTATGCTTTGTCAGCAAGAATCAAATTTTTCGCACAATACAGTATTTTTTATTGACATCTTGACAACACACGTGCTTTCCAACCAGGCATGTTGTCGTCTAGAGATAAAAATATAAAATGAAAAAAAATTATCAGCACGCCGTCACTGGTTCTAATCTTACTTCCGAATATCATAACAATAACAAATCTCTCCCTCTATTCTAATCTAATCTAATCTATTACAAAGGATAGTGATATGCAGCTTTCATAACAACTTGTGTTGTTTATATAGAAATGGCACCTCTATATCTTTTATTGCTCGGAGCGCTATACGTGTCCCAATTTGCGCCTAGCCTAAAACATATTTTTAAAGTTTAGGTAGATGTTCTCAGTTTGATCATATGTACTGTCAAATAACAAATAAATCTGGAAATCCAAATAGGGAGACAGGAATATAAAACACAATATCTGAGTAGAAATGAAATAATTTTTTTCAACAGCAGGAAGTATAAGGTATCTCAACGCGATAAAATATAATTCAATAAATTAACTTGTAGTCTTTCATTTCCTCCTTTGTTTTTCTAATAGAACAAAGTTCTTATCAACTCTGCCGAGACCAAGCCTTCACAATATCTTTATACACAAAACTGGTAGGTATCCCCAACGGATTCTCCAAAACGATGGTGCCCTTGACTCCTTGCTCATCGAAATTAGAAATCTTGCAAAACGGCACGAACGTACTCTGTGGCAATGGCAACAGCTTGCCAACAGGTGCGACGAACACTGTTTCACCGTTCAGCCCTGCAAGCTGTTGGTCGTTGCTGAGCATCTCATCTTTCACCCATAAGTCAAAGTTGTCTACACCAAACAGTCTCGTTACTTCTTCTCTCAACTCGTCGAGAGCCAGCGCTTTGTTGCCGACCTGCGTCAAAACTGTGCCCTGCGTTGCGCCCTTGCAGTACCTAGATTTCTTCTCCAGCAATTGGACATTGACCCAGCGGCCCGCTGGGAGTTGCACGTCTGACGTTTTCGTCAAAATGATGTGAATATCAGACGATTTCAGCTTGTGGTGTTCCTCGATAATGAATTGGTCTGAGGATTTCCTCTCGCCTATCAGCCGAAACTTTGTTTTGAGGGTGCTTTCAATAAATTCCGTGAAATCCTTAGCCACTCTAAAAAGTAAAATTAATAAGGGTAAAAATTTGGTTGACTGGAAATCCGTTAAAAAAAGGATATCGCCTATTTCCTATTATTATTTTGCGGTAATGCGCTGTTGCCAAGTTGTCACTTCAGAATACTGGAAATCTGATATTGAGATGGATCGAAGTGGAAAATATCCCACTGAATCAGAGGTTCAACTGATTCAGTGGGATATTTTCCACTTCGATCCACTGCGAAATTTTGACTTTACGGACATGCGCTGTTGCCAAATTATTGATGCAGGAAATTAGTCAGAGAAGCCTTATGGGAATTTTGGTTGGAAAATATTAATGCAAATCTTTAGCAGATAATAATGGTTTCATAGTTCTAATAGTTTTGCGGAAATGAACTATTGCCAAGTTGGTCGGTCACTTTGAATTACTGGAAAACTGATAAGGAGATGGATCGTGGAAAATATCCTATTTAATCAGCGACATTTTGACTTCGCGGAAATGTGCTGTTGCCGAGTTATGTACGAAGGAATCATTCCGAGACGCTTTATAGGAATTTGGTTTGGAAAATATTAAAATAAATCTTTAACTGATTCAAACAGTACCATTTTTGCTATACGGAAATGTGCTGTTGCCAAAAAATTGGCCACTTCGAGTTACTGTAAATCTGATATGGAGATGGAAGTGGACATTATTATAATATAGGTCAATCAACAAACGCAGGTTCGTCAAGCAATCCAGTGGTAACCAACCCTTGAAATTCTCGTAAATAATAGCATCTCGCTTAGTCAAGTCAAAGCCAAAATATACTTTATTGTCAGGAGTTATAAAACTTATAGACAAAGCTTCAATAAGGACTTTTTATATTTGTAATTTGTCCATTAGATATTTATATTTTTGAATGGACTGTCACTTGCTAACAGTAGAGCAATAAGTTCACAAACCTCAAGTTTTCAAATGATTGCTTTCCCACTGTAACGCCCTAATGATTGTTTTATAACAATTTGAAACGACAACAACACGTAATTATTGTGTTTAGTGGTTTTTTCCTTATCCGAACACACAATAATTGAAGCATTATAATCAGACAGGTAACAAGAAACTTGATAGTATATAAAAAATATATCATACCTATCCAATTCTCCCTCGGTTTCATAAAACACCGCTATCTCATCGGTGGGCACTAGATGGGCCTTCTTCCTCAGCTTCTGCACGCGACTGATTATTTCTCTGGCTACACCCTCGTCTTGCATTGAAGAATCAGGAGTCACATCCAACAATATCAGAACATCGTTGTCAGAGTGCACCTCGTACTGATCGGTGTTCAGGCTCTCCGATTTGAAAATGAGACGTACTTCGGATAATTCGACGCGCTGACCCGCTATGTCCCTGTAGCCCTGCGTCACCATTTCGTTGATCTCGCTGTCAGTTAAAGATTTCAGACCTTGGGTTACGGCTTTGAACTCCTACAACAAGCCGAAATCAAAATATCAAATTATGGAGATGATTTATCCGTTCATCTAATATTAAGTCTTTGTTGAAATTGTATTTATCCAACAGGTTTTTGCTGACTATGAAAAAGTCAAATCATCCATATTCATTGCTACCTCAATTATTTCTCATTGTTCAAACTTGGAGCCTTTATTATTTCTCCTCTTCATTAGCTTGAAACGACCCCTTTACTAATAGGTACCTTAAATTATCGGTGTTATCAAGGGGACCCTGCAAGGTCACAAAACGAAGCAATCAATAATTTGGCCCCACGATGGGCGCCAAATTGCTATCACCGTTTATGAATCACCTGAAGGATATATAAAAGAAAATTCTGTTGCTGCTGTAAGAGGAAAAGGGATGTCCCGTACGGCAAAGAAAACTTCATGAATACGGATAGAGAAGACTTTTCGTCAATCCCTAAGGTAGTCTGTAACAACCCCTTTACTAAATTTTCGTTGATATCAAGATGACCGTGAGGGGTCACGAAAGGAAGCAATCAATGATTTGTCAGTATCTGTCAACATTTATAATCATTCTGAGATTATTATCAAATAGTGATTTAGTTATAATTAAAGTTTATTCAAGTTCACCACACTGTCGAAATTGAATTCTCACCCACCCCGTTTTGATTAATTCATCAACATCGTTACAATTTGGCGCCCAACGTGGGCAATGAAATAATCCTACTTTCTTTGATATTATCATGAACCTAACAAGTAAACCACTCACCTGCTTCAACCTCGCACCTAGTACTTTATGATCAGGCTCTGCTCTCAGAGTGATCCCGAACTTGCTCTTATCCGTGGTACTGCTTATCTTCTTCACGTTGAGCTCTGACAGTATATACCCCTGCAGCGAGTAGATATCGTCCAAATACTGCTGCTCCCTATGAACGATGATGATCTCCGGCAGAGGATACTTCATCGGAATCGTTTTCCTATCACGGACGACCCTCCCGAGTTCAATGACCGTCTGCATTCGGGACACGGCGCGTTCGATGTTCGTGTCTATCAAATCTTGATTCGGTTCCGGTAGCATCAAGTAGTGAACGCTGTCCGCTTCGGAGTCCACGAGCTGCTTGAGGTACTGGTACATAGTTTCCGAAAGGAATGGCGCGAACGGTGCCATCATTTTCACAATGTTCAATAGAATATTGAACAGTGTCGTCAGCGCCACCTTTGTGTCGCTCTCGCCGGCTTCTCCCTTCAACCGCTTTCGATTCATGCGAACGTACCTACCGACGAGTTTTTTATTTCAATGAAAGGGCAATGTTGCAGCAAATGATCGGTGTCTGCAACCGCCAGTTATTTATTTACTATTTGAGTAAATAAATTATATGAGAACATACAGTATTTTCCCCTTTTCCTCCGGCCGGTCTCTTAAAGTGCAAATTTACTCAAAAAAGCGGTTAATTTGAATAAGTATTAACTTTTGTAACGAAGCATTTCTGAGACTAATTTTTAAGTCCTAAACAGAAATGATTCGTACGCCTTTCTAAACCGTTTTACTGTAATTTCAAAATTTATTGTAAACGGAAAGCAATCTTTCAAGTCAGAAAATAGTAGATGATTCCATCCATATTTCCTTTTTTGGAACCGACCACTTTTTGCTCGTCTTTGCTTCTTGCGCCTAAAATATCTACTTATACATAGAGTTTGGGTCTCAGTTAACTTTTTATGATAAGGAATATTTTTGCTGAAATTGAATATTTTTGTGCCTTCTGCTACGACGGCCACCGTTTTTCATGTGTTTTACTACGAAGGTCAACCGATGGTATAAATAGTGGAAGCACATGAAAATCTACCTCTTTTGGTGCCGGCAAATTTAACAGTGCAGACCGCGAATATTATTTGAAATTTAAATTTTGTTTATTGAAGTTCCGAGGGTAAGCTTAAGTTATATTGTATGTGAATAGGTGATTTGAAATTCCCAAACCGCGATTAGTTTATTTATTTAGAGACCGCAATTCAACAACCACCTACGTGATTATCAAAGTACCACGTTATTTATCCCAGAAGGTTAGGTCTTACAGCCGGAAGGGGTAATTGCGTTTTAATTCAGGTACCAGAAAGTTACAGTTAAATTACTGATTCCAAAAGGGTCTGGCCGATACGACCTTTTGGAATTTAGTTTGTGTACTAGAATCGAACAAGTTGCTAAGGTGGAAAATTGAATTACGAGTCGAGTTAACCGAATAAAGCCCGATCAGTAAAAGTTTCGAGCACCTTAGATACCCTCTATCCCAGTTAATATAGATCCACGTCATACAGTTATCCACAAATGTGCTTTCACAGGAGTGAAGATTGTCTCGTTTGAAATCAGGCACAGGAAACAGTTCCTACGTATCCGAAAAGTAAGGCCTTTCTGCTTATCGGAACTAGCTGAAATCAACGAGCATATTTGTTGGAGGAGACATATTCAAGTTTTTGTTCTTCAGACATCCGGTATCGCGTATCCACTCTCCAAGACGTATTGGAAGCCTCTCCCGAAAGGAACGGTGTTACGACCAGAAGGGACAGATTTTGTTTACAACGAGTATGTAGATCGCGATAATTATAATACGCATTCCGAAGGGACTGGCCGATACGTCTCTCCGGAATTCGTTTGGCATTTTCATTCGATAAATAATAGTCGGTGAGCCAGGAGTGGATAAAATTAATATCGCGAAATCCTAGTTCCCTGAAAGCTGTCCTCACTAATTCGAGACTAGCCGTTAAGCTTGATATACTGCGTCGTACCTAAGTTTCAAAGCGCGACAGTCATACAGGGAAACCAATTCACCTCCAACGATTCCGTAAAATCAGTTCTCAGTGGCCGTATATCCATTAGATTCAATTCATTACTGATACGATTGCTTTCCCGTACGCCTGTAAAGTTTAACTTTCTTCAGTGTACCGAGTGCTCATTATTTTGGGAATAAATTAATTCTATACTATTAATCCCCATACTTTCATTCCGGGTATAGGGGAAAGTAGGGTAATACTATGAAAACCTTTCATAGAAGGATGAGAAGGTACAGCCGGTATTCTGACAGTGGTGAGGGCAATTAAAGCCTGCCGCTTGCCATAATACGAAACGTGGTCGTAACAACTGACCCCTAGAATACCGTCTCTTCACTACAGCTGTCCTGGGCCTCCCATAAGTGTCATCTGGGAGAAAGTAGGGCTTACCACTATAATCTTACTGGCGCCCGAGAATAGTATTGGGTGTTATAGCGAGTGTACCGTTGTCTGATACACCCAGTACCCGTAAGCGTCACTGTAACGTCCGAATAGGGGAGAAAAACACGTTACACTTTTTATGCAACATCTTACCAGTTAGAAGAGTTATCAAAAATAAAGTAATGACCTCTATTAACTTACCAGTTGGTGAGGTAGTCGAAGTACTTTGTGAGCCTCGGTATGACATTGTAGAGATGGTACAGCTCCATCTCTTTCCGGATATAGGAAAGCAGGGACTGCGTGAAGGAAAGTATCCACTTATCCATGACATTATCGCTACAAACGCTCTTCTCGTCGAACTGTATAGCTTTGTTGTTATTCTGGACGTAGATCTCGCAACTCTGCAGCAAGAATCTGAAAGCGTTGTACCAAGGCAGGAACACGTCTTTTACGATATCTCGCACTCCCTCCTCTTTGAACCGCAAATTTTCCGCCCTGACCACGGGCGAGTTGATCAAATACAGCCTCAGAGCGTCCGCGCCGTGTTTGTTCACCACTTCCAAGGGATCGGGGTAGTTCTGCTTGCGCTTCGACATCTTCTGTCCGTCGCTGGCCAAAACCAGCCCGTTGGCTATGAGGTTTTTGAAGGGCGCCTTGCCGAAAAGCGCCGTCGAAATGACGATCAGGGTGTAGAACCACCCTCGCGTTTGATCGATGCCTTCGGCGATGAAATCCGCGGGGAAGGATTCCTCGAAGTCTTTGGCGTGCTCGAAAGGGTAGTGCAGCTGGGCGTAAGGCATTGATCCGGACTCGAACCAGCAATCGAATACTTCGGATATTCTTCGCAGAGGGGGTTTGCCTGAAAAGGAATTCACTACATCCCTCTCTCTAAACTCCTCCGCTCTCTAAACTCCACCCCCTCTCTTACTCACCCCTCTCAAACTATTTCTCTTCAAACTACCTCTGTCCAAGCTGTCTCTTTCCAAACTCTCTCTCTCCAAAATGTCTCACTCCAAACTGCCTTTCTCCAAACTGCATCTCTCCAAACTATCTCACTCCAAATCGCCTTTCTCTAAACTGTCTCTCTCCAAACTGTCTCTCTCCAAACTGCCTCTCCAAACGGACTCTCTCCAAACGGACTCTCTCCAAAATGTCTCTCTCAAAACTGTCTCTCTCAAAACTGTCTCTCTCAAAACTGTCTCTCTCAAAACTGTCGCTCTCCAAACTGTGTCACTCCAAACTCTCTTTTATTTTTTTTTTTCGTTAGTGTAACAGAATTTTAGGTTGCGAAACTCCCTGGTTTTGCAAGCCAGCAAAAAAGGCAACTTTTACAAACTAAGTAAACATTTGGTGGAAGTACGAGGATGGTCCCAGAAGTACCTGGCCTGACCTAGAGATGGCGGTAGTTGCTTGAAAAATACCATTGTATTAGAAAGTACACAATCTATACAGCATTTCTTCCAAGTTTGAAGACGCCACGTTGTTTAGTATTTGTTTGGCAGCCATCAATAGTACACGTTTTCAGTGAATTTGTAAACATGGAAAAAATTGGTCATCGTTATGTGATACAATACTTTTATTTGAAAGGCCTTAGCCCAACCAATATAAAAGCTGAACTAGATTCTACTCTGGGCGAGACTGCTCCTTCGTTATCAACAGTAAGACATTGGGTAGCAGAGTTTAAACGAGGCCGTACGACCTGCGAAGACGAGCATCGCAGTGGTCGACCAAATGAGGTGACGACTCACAGAAATGTTGAAAAAATCCACAAAGCGGTACTGGATGATCGTCGACTGGAAGTGCGCGAGCTAGCAGACATAGTAGGCATTTCAAAAAGTGCGGTACATCGTATATTTACTGAAAATTTGGACATGAGAAAGCTGTGCGCAAGATGGGTGCCGCGTTTGCTCACAATGGAACAAAAACAACGTCGTGAAGATGTTTTCATCGAGTGTTTGGCAAGGTTTCATAGAAATAAAGCCGAATTTTTGCGCCGTTTCATAACCATGGATGAAGAAACATGGGTCCATCACTTCACACCCGAAAAAGAACAATCAAAACAATGGACTGAAAAGGGACAACCGGCTCCAAAGAAGGCAAAGACCGTTCCATCTGCAGGCAAGGTCATGGCGCCGGTTTTTTGGGATGCGCGTGGGATAATATTCATTGACTATCTTGCAAAAGGAAAAACTATCAACGGCGAGTATTATGCGAACTTATTGCAACGTTTGAGCGAAGAAATCAAGCAAAAACGGCCGCATTTGGCTAAGAAGAAAGTGTTGTTTCATCAAGACAATGCACCAGCTCACACATCCGTTATTGCAATGGCCAAAATTAATGAATTAAAGTTTGAATTCCTACCTCATGCCCTCTGTTCGTTAGCAAACGATCTCCCAAAGATTTCTGTCATATTCTAGGGTCTTATAAGGCCTGCGTGTTTGTATTTAGAATTTGTATTTGTTTTTAAAATTTGGTTTAAATAGATTCAAAAATGTTGTGAAGCACCTACTCTTGGAGAGAGATTTCTACTCTGTGGATGAATACATCCCAATTTTGAATTAAGAACTATAGGCATATTCTAGGATTTTGTAAAGCCTGAGTGTTTGTATTTCTATTTCTAATTTGGTTTGAAGCATTTGAAAAATATTGTGAAGAACACACTATTGGAGATAGCTTTCTACTCTGTGGATGAATACTTACATTCCAATTTTGAATTTAGGAACTGTAAACATATTCTAGGATCTGGTAAGGCATGAGTGTTTGTATTTTGAATTTGTTTCAAAGAGTTTCGGAAATGTCTCGAAGCACCTACTCGTGGACAAAGCTTTCTACACTGTGGATACTTACATTTCAATTTTGAATCAAGAACTGTAGACAAATTCTAGGATCTTGTAAGGCCTGAGTGTTTGTATTTTGAATTTGGTTTAAAGAGTTTAAAAGATGTTGTGAAGAAACTACTCTTGGAGAGAGCTTTCCACTCTGTGAATTACTTACATTCCAATTTCCAAGAATTGCAGACATATTTTAGGATATTTTAAGGCCTGAGTTTGTATTTTGAATTTCGCTTTTGTACTTTGAATTTGTATTTGCATTCTGTACTTGAATTTAGTATTGTATTTCTTTTGACCTTGTCTTATAACATCATAAGTTCCAAAGGATTAATAATAGTAATCGATAGAGATATTACCTGGTATTCTGCTAGGAATTTCAATATCATCGATATTCTCTCTATGCAAGTCCGTCACTTTCTTGCCACTCAGCTCCTCGAGTTCAGCTATACTGCCTATACAAATGATCTCGTCCCCGTTCGGTGACATCCAAATCGGTATTGGAGTACCCCAGTAACGGTTCCTACTCACAGCCCAATCTCTAGCCTCGCGCAACCAATTCCCGAACCGTTTGTCCTTCACAAAGTCGGGCACCCAGTAAGTCTTCTGGGCTGACTGTTGCAGGGCTTCCTGCATGTGCTCCACTCTGATGAACCAAGATGGTACAGCACGGTAGATCAGGGGAGTGTCTGATCTCCAGCAGAATGGATAACTGTGTTTCACCTGAAAACAAAGGAATGTTCGGTTTGTTTCTTATCAATTCCAATAACTGAGACTAGCGTAGTTGGATTTTCAAGGGAAAGAAACATTAACCTCAAAGTCATCAAACTAGATGGGAAAGTTATTGAATGGAAGCCAGATGTCAAATATCTGGGACAAATACTAGGTAATAAACTCATCTGGAATAATCACGAAAAGGAAGTAACCAACAAAGCCCAAATGGTATACAGGGTGGCCCAGCGAAAACGAAACAAAACCGATATTTCATATTTATAGATCGCAGAAAAAAAAAACTCACGGACCCGTCTTTTGAGCATACTCTCAACTTCTTCAAACCCCTGGGAGGGGTTAGCTCCAACCCTTAAATCTTTTGATGCAGACAAATTTAACAGTTCAGATCGCGATTTTATTTGAAATAGAAAGTTTCGAATTGAAATTCCGAGGGTAAGCTAACTTATACTGTATATGAATAGGTGATTTGAAATTTCCGAACCGCGATTATTTTATTTATTTAGAGACCGCATTCAACAACCATCTACGTGATAATCAAAGTACCACGTTATTTATCCCAGAAGGTTAGGTCGTACAACCGGAAGGGATAATTGGGTTTTAATTTAGGTACCAGAACCTTACAATTAAATTACTGGTTTCAAAAGGGTCTGGCCGATACGACTTTTTGGAATTTAGTTTGTGTACTAGAATCGAACAAGTTGCTAAGGTGGAAAATTGAATTACGAGTCGAATCAACCGAATAAAGTTCGTTCAGTAAAAGTTTTGAGCACCTTGGACACCGTCCATCCCTGTCAATATAGTGCCACGTCATACAGTTATCCACAAATATGCTTACACAGGAGTGGAGATTGTCTCGTTTGAAATCAGGCACAGAAAACCGTTTGTTGAAGTTCCTACGTATCTGAAAAGTAAGGCTTTCCTTCTTATCGGAACTAGCTGAACTTAACAATTGTTGGAGGAGGCATATTCAAGTTTTTGGTTCTTCAGACATCCGGTATCGCGTATCCACTCTCCTGTATCTCTACCCAAGACGTACTGAGAAACCTTTCCCGATAGGAACGGAGTTACGACCAGAAGGGACAGATTTCATTTACAACGAGTACGTAGATCGCGATAAGTAAACTACGCATTCCGAAGGGACAGGCCGATACGTCTCTCCGGAATTCGTTTGGCATTTATATTCGATATATAATAGTGGGTAAAATTAATATCGCGAAATCCTAGTTCCCTGAAAGCTGTTCTCAGTGATTCGGGATTAACCGTTAAGATTGATATAGGGAGTATTACAATGCCCCCCGCAAACACGGGAGACTTATCTACCAATCTCTGGATTTATTCCAAGAACGTTACGGAGAACCGGGCCTGTAAAAGGCAGCCAAGGTGTTAAGTTAAGTAAGACCAATTTCTTAACCCGGTTTTTTGCTGTGAGCTTTTTCCGGGATTCTCCACCCACTAATGGCCACACCGATTAAGTTCGTCCAATCTCTGTATTGAATTACTGCATACCCGTGCATAAGCTTCGCAGGAGGCATGGATTCTGCCCGACATCAAACGTAGTTTCTGAGTATATACGGACCTGCCCGCCAAGACCGCGGGGGTCGTTCCAAGTGTCCCGCTGGAGGGACTAGGGTGCGGTCTAGCGTTGTAGCTGAGTAATGCACTGGCGACGGTGCATTGCTCAGCATGCAACTGGCTGTCCTAATCTTCGGCCTTCCAAAACGGCACCGTGAAGACCGAAGAAATAATATTATGTACATACTCTAGGACCTCACATGTGCAAAAGAGCTAATCAAAATAAAATCTATTTGAATTTGTTAAGATTGATATACTGCGGCGTACATAAGTTTCAAAGCGCGACCGTTATATAGGGAAACCAATTCACCTTCGACGCTTCGTAAGACGATTCCGTAAAATCAGTTGTCAGTGGCCGTATACATATTGTATTCAATTCATCAACCTGTGCTGATACGATTGCTTTTCCGCACGCCTGTCAAGTTTTACTTTCCTTAGTGAACCGAGTGCTCATAATTTTGTGAATAAATTTATTTTATACTATCAATCCCTATACTTTCATTCGGTGTATAGGGGAAAGTACGGTAATATTCTGAAAACCTTTCATAGAAGGGTGAAAAGGTACAGCCGGTATTCTGACAGTGGTGAGGGCAATAAAAGCCTGCCCCTTGCCATAATCCGAAACGTGGTCGTAACAACCGACCCCTGGGATACCGTTTCTTCACTGTAGCTGTCCTGGGCCTCCCATGATTGTCATCTGGATGAAAGTGGAGCATACCACTATAATCTTACTGGCGCCCGAGGATATTATTGGGTGTTAAGACGAGTGTACCGTTGTCTGCCACACTCAGTACCCGTAAGCGTCATTGTAAAGTCCGAATAGGGAATAAAAATACGTTACAACATCCTAGGGGACACCATAGATCTTATAGGTCGCGGTGACACCCCCACTAAACAGAATACAGAATCAATACCTAATTCAAAATGATAATAAAAAAAAGTTATTGACCTGGGACTGAACCACTAGCCTATCTTTCTCTTTCAGCTTGGCGATGATATTCTTATCGGCATCCTTCACATACTGTCCTAGAAAATCCACAACGGGATCCATGAAGCAACCGGTATCGTCCACGGGACAAATCGGGTCCTGGTCCTTGGTTATAATACCCGCAGCCAAGCACACTCTATAATCGTCCTCTCCAAAATATGGGGCTTGATGTACAATCCCTGTACCCGACTCTGCCGTCACGTAATCATCCACCAACACCCGGAAACCCTTCGTCTTCAAATTCTCGTAGAAATTGAACGGGGGCTCGTAACGCAGCCCCTTAAGCTTACTCCCGGGGAAAGTTTCTAATATTTTGCAATCGTCGAGTTGGAAAAGAGTTTCTATTCGACTCTCCATCATTATGAAAATTTTGCCAGAACTGATTTGCTGAAACCGGGCATAGATGAGCTCCCCATTGACGCAGGCTGCTAAATTGCTGGGCAGAGTCCAAGGTGTGGTTGTCCACACTAATAAAGAAGCACCTAGAGAAAAAAAATGTAAAGTATATTGTACAACTAGAGCGGAAAATATGATATTTCATACGAGTGCGACGAGATGATAAACCACGAGCCGTTATAATAATAAAATCATTTATTTCAAGTTAATTATACAAGATACAGAGGCAAGTTTGCAAAATATGCTTGAAACAGGTCAAAATTGTTGATACATTGTTGTTGTTATTTTCGTAAATATAATAATAATGGATATAGAAATAATAGATATTAACAATAGATACAAAATGAGTGGTTAGGAAAATAAAAATTCGTTAATTGAGTATGGCTCAATCTCACAGACATATTGGAAACTGGCTTTCTTGAAAGCACTATTTTCTGTTAGGTTTTGAATAGATAGATAGATAGAATAGATAGTTGTATGTTATGTTTCTCCTTGTACCGTGGAGGTGATTTATTTTGTACACTTCGAACTTTTCAGGTTTTTTTTTAAACAGATTTGACACTATCAAGAATATATGTACCATAGGCTGTGTGTGAACAGTTTTTTTTAAAGAAAGTTTTACAAGATTGATAACCCAGGTGAAACATGCTTCTAATCGCCATTTTTGTAGTCTGAACACTCGATCAAAAGAACACGAATTACCCCAAAATATTATACCATATTTGAGGAAGGACATGAAATTACAGTGATATACAGTGCGAGTAAGATTGACATCAAGATTTCTTGCAATAACTCCGAGGGAATAAAGACAAGAGGAGAGTTTGGAACATACATATTCAATTTGAGGTTTCCATTTCAAGGTTGAATCTACATAAATGCCTAATAGTTTGCAAGCTTTTGTTACATATATTGTATATTCATCGAAGTCAAAAGAACTTGGAACTATTTGTTAATTTTGAGCAGTTTTGAAGATTATGCTTTGAGTTTTTTCTTTATTCAAGACAAGGCCATTTTCAGAGAACCATTTGTGTATTTGAATAAATTCGTGACTATTTGCTACTTTGATGTTGTCAATAGTTTCACCTGACATAATTATGTTTGTATCGTCCGCATAGTTGATTAGTTTTATATCTTTTATGGAGCTGGGGAGGTCGTTCAGAAAAGTAATGAAGATAAGTGGACCGAGAATACTCCCTTGGAGAACCCCCATGTTGTAATATAATTCTTCAAAGAATATGTTTGTATTGTTATCTTTTAGTTTTAAGTTTTGTTGTCTATGGCTAAAAAATAGGCGAGTAGTTTATAATTTTGTCACGTAAATTTGAAATATACAGTTTTCGCACAAGTTTTACATTAGGTTTCATAATTAATATATTGGATGTGAATGGAGACAATAAGTAGTTCCTACTGAATATTACAGAAGAAATAAATCTTATCAAGTTATTTGCTGAAGACATATTGACTGTCATTATAGACTTGGATAATGAGGATGAAAGAAAAAATATTAGAGAATATTCTTATAGTTTATATTTGTTTTTATAATATTGTTCTGTTAATTCAATAATTTATGTAGATGCTCTCTCTAGGTCACCATTTATTCCAAGTATATTTCATTAACCATTATTACTTTCTATTGTGCTTTATTATTTCACCAATCCTTTGTTCTTCACCACCTTTCATTACTGTCGATTATCCCTTTGTTAGTAATTATCTTTTATTAGGGGTTATCTTTAATTATTCCCTAAAATTTAATTTTTGTCTATTATAATAGTACTTTATTATTATCCCAAGAAACAATTTTGTTTATAATAGGGACATTAAAAAACAATTACAAAATAATTATCCAAACTTATTTGACAGTAATTCAATTAATACAAGTATAAATGACAATAAATAAAAATAATGCTATCTATCCAGAATAGCTAGATTCAATGAAGGATTGAGAGCAAAGAGACATTAATGAATGAAAAAAGGTAATGTTGAAATTGATATAAGGAAATTCTATGATTATGATGATCAATGAGTTCAATTAAGATTCAACAAAGAAAATATTTTTAGATTTTACTCTTGAAAATCGTCACTTTTTTTTGTTTTTTAGTTCAGTTGGAAGTGAATTGTAACTTACTATACCATCATGGTGTATTGATTTTTTTCCCAAAGTTAGTTCTGAAATTTTCCAGGCTATTTTCTTCCGTGAAATTTAAATTAGAAACTTTTTGTTTAATTCGAATGAATTGAATGAATGAACAAATTTTTACTTTATATAGAGATTTGAAATCCAGTAAACTCTTTGGCTTATACAAGGCTTATCTCGTTGAGATCGTTTGCAAAATATCTTTTGACTGTGTTAACCACGAGCTGTTATTATCAAAAATGGAAAGGTATGGGATAAGAGGAGTAGCCTTAAAGTTGATGCGCTCTTATTTAACAAATAGACATCAAAGTGTTGTTATGCAAAACACACAGAGCCCTTCCCTACTCATTAAACAGGGTGTGCCTCAAGGTTCCATATTGGGTCCCCTTCTGTTTCTCATATATACAAATGATCTCATTCACTTTTTACAGAACCTGTCAACGATCCAAGTGATCACGTATGCTGACGATACAAATATTATAGTATCACAAAAGGATGTCGAAAGTCTTGTGGAATCAACTGAAACTGCCTATAAAAAAGTTATTTTGTGGTCGGCAAAAAACCACCTAACTTTAAATGTACAAAAAACAGTGTTAGTTAATTTTTCCCTGAGCAATCAAACCGAAACCCTCTCTATCTTTGAAAATGAGGATATAAGAGTAGATGCATCAGAGACAACTAAATTACTGGGTGTCAATATTGATAATAAATGGAGCTGGGAAACACATATTGATAGTCTCTGTGCAAAACTACGTAAGAACTGCTATGCATTGCGATTTATGTCCAATCACTGTAGCAAATCTATATTGTTAAGTCTATATTATGCCAACATCAATAGCCATTTGAGGTATGGGATACTTAACTGGGGTTCATCTGCTTCATGGGAAAGAGTTTTTGTTTTACAAAAAATGGCAATTAGGATATTGGAAGGTCTAGGATGGAGGGTCTCATGTAGAGACACTTTCAAAAGTTTAAAAATTTTGACTGTAGCAGGCCTGTATGTATATGAGCTGTGTATTTTTGTCTATCAGAACAGAGATAAGTTTGCTCGTAATGGAGAAAATCATCTGCATGAAACAAGATCTAGAAATATGCTTGTTCCAGGCCAACACCGTACAAAAAAGTTTCAGAGAAGCCACCTGTTTCTTGGCTGCAAGGTCTACAATAAATTAGATCAGAATATTAAAAGTGCCTCTAATATAAGTTTATTCAAGAAATCATTGAAAACCCATTTAATAAATAAGAATATCTACTCTGTAGACGAATTTCTCTCATAATCCGTATGTAAAAACTTAATCGTTTATTTTCACTTGATCAATGTCTCTACTGGTATTTTTGTTTTAAATTTAATTTACATTTATTCTATATTCTAGACGTTTTCTTTGTTATTGTACAACTGTACCTTTCAACAAACGAAATAAATTATATTATTATTATTATTATTATTATTAACGTGATGTCATCCGCAAATAGTTTAATTTTTCCTTTCAGTTCCAAATTTGTGAAAGTTGACATAAATCAAAAATAAAACAGGTCCTAAAATCGATCCTTGTGGTACTCCACACTTTGTGTCCATTAGTGAACTGCTAATACCATCAACTGATACATATTACTTTCTATTCATAAGGTAATTTTGAAACCATTCATGAATGCTTTCTCTAATTCCAATGGAGTATAATTTTGCCAATAAAATTTTGTGGTCGACGGTATCAAATGCTATGCACAAATCAAGAGACAAATGACTGCATTTCTGGTAATTACTTTAATAATTTTATTAGGTGTACAAAAAATTAAGTGGTTTTTCCCTACCTGGAAACTTTGTTGAATATTATGGTCACAAAAAGGGCAGACACAAAAATAAATTGTATAATAATAATTATTTTGTCAACAGTCCCAGTAGCATCATTCAGAATACGAATTCTAGCAAGTAATTATGATTCCTGTTTGGTTTATATTTTACTTTTTAATACCGTCTATCACAAAATCTATAATAAAAAAAATGGATTAACATGTTAAGCCCGGGCATGAGTGAGAAAAAATCGTACTATTGAGATCTTTTTTTTCTCAAAACCCCTGATTGTTTTTCAGTGAAAATGTTAATCTCATTGAATTTTTCAAAATTAAAATTGTTTACAGCTGCATTTTGAAAAAAAAAATTGAGACATCACATAGATGCCACCCAGTCTGGACAAAAAAATACAAACATTTGGACCTTGTGTCTGTCTAAATACCACTGCCCCATATGTCAAACCAGTTATTGCATTTCTTGTCTTTTTTAAGTTTACAATGCCACAAAAATATTTAGTTATAGTTTTGATTGCATTATTATAATTTTTTTGGACAATAATGATTCTTTTGCTGGAATATGGTCTTTTTGACATAACTTTTTTATGTATTGAAATTTTGCCAACCAGCAAACTGTTATGTACTCTTGAGACCAGGAGTTATTTCTTGCCAAAACGTTTACATTGAAGCATGTGGTCTCTTCCCTGCCACCCGGTCTGAAACTGAATGTTGCTGTCATTATCCTAAGGTTAAGGTATAGTGAGGCATCAGATAAATGCCATGCAGGGCTTAACATGTTATAATCAATCCACATACCTTCTTTATCATCAACTAATGGAAGACTGACTGTAACAGCAGGATCAACAACATCTTTGTAGTTTTGACCTGACTCAAAATTTGAAAGGGGCGTACTGCAGGCAGTAGAATAAGGCATGACCTTGTTACCTTGATATACTAATCCTTTCACATACAGTTGCTTGAAAATCCACCAAACTGACTCCATAAAACCCGGGTATAAGGTTTTATAGTCATTTTTGAAATCTACAAGTAGAAAACAAATAAATACCACCCAATTCTACTAGTAAAATCTACTGATCATTACCAATCCACCTTCCGATCCTTCCGATTATAATCTCCCATTCGTGACTGTACCTCATGACTATTTTCCTGCACTCGGCATTGTATTTGTCAATCCCCATCTTCATTACATCAGCTGGGCCCTTTATTCCCAGCGCCCTATCGATTTCATATTCCACGGGTAGGCCGTGACAGTCCCATCCGAATCTTCTCTCTACGTGGTACCCTTGTTGATGGGCATACCGAGTAACTACATCCTTTATTGTACCAGCAAGGATATGTCCGTAATGTGGTAAACCAGTCGCGAAAGGAGGACCATCATAAAATGAAAACCTGAAATTTAAAACAGTTGTTCGCGTGTTGAAACACAGTGTGTTTGACCCTACCTCGGCTTTCCTTTCGACTGCTTGAGACACGTTTCAAAAGCCTTTATTTTTTTCCAGTACGTTAATATCTTTTCTTCCTCTTCAGGAAAATTGATACTCTCTGGAACACGAGGGATTTGTTGGGCGAGATTATTTTCAGTCATGTTTTCTATCAGTGTCTTGAAAATTTATATTCTTCAAAAAATTGTAATAACTCATAACACACCATACGGACATACGGCACCCCACTGGCACTAACCTCCAATAATGACAGATGAGCAGCAGATCAAGCTAGTCTTCTTATTTCGGATTTATGGCCTCAGCTGTTAGGACTATCCGGCCACTTGATAGCGCACATCACTTTTAAGTCTCGTTCATACCTTCGCGAATTTCGCAAATTTTTCTGCGAATAAAATGGCTACCGACATGGTTCTGCATCAACGATTGGTCCGACATGACTGGCAACCATTTTATAGTGCTAAATATATACTATACGTATAGAACTATACTATGGTTTGTTCATTTATGTCAATAGGGAGCCATTACGAACACTAGATCCGAAACAAAAAAAAAAACAAATTTTGTACCAAAAGAAACCGATGACATTGGATCTATTCGTTGAGGAATAAATTGGTGGCACATTCATTTTCACCATATTGGCAAGCATGAACATATGACATCGTATTCATGGATGCCATCACAGAGAAAATTAATGTGCCACCAATTTATGGTCTTTTGGAAAATACTTCGTAAAAAATTTAACATCATTTTAAATATCATCGGATTTCGTATGCATAATAAACACCCTAGAAATTGACCACATTTACCGTCGCCATATTGTCATGCGATAATACCAACTTCCTAGTATCACCAACCCAAGGAGACTAAAATTTAACAAGGAGTGTTTGATTCCCATACGACAATGGGGACACTAGTAGAAAGAGATGAAAGAACATTTGTGACAAAATGTGACGTAGTAGGACGTGTCATGGCCATATATCTATCAACTACAAATATTGATAACACTCCATAAGACGCAATGTAATCAAATTGAAGCCAAAAATATCTATCTTACCTTTTCTCAAACTGACGCTGGGAAACTATTGCGCATGCCGAATTCTGAATCACGAGAAATGTCATACATTTTTAAGGTTATGCTTCTTTTGACATTTTCAACCGTCCCATATTGAAAATAGGCTAACATTTTTCTATAATGTGGATAAATAAAGAATGAGAATTATGCAAGACGGTCAATTAAAATTCGTGTCATTAAAAAAACGATTCATTGATCCATTTTGTAACTCTAATAATAAAATGTCTGTTTGTTACCTGCTACCAGATTTTCATCAATCAATTTTCTGCCAAAAACGGATGAAAACTCATTAAACTTGAAGAAATATGGATTGGGTATGTGACGGACAATTGTTTGAAAAGATAAATCTCGTTCCACATCGGCCTCATAACCGCCGAGAAAAATAGTTTGCTAGTAAACAATGCTAGTAGTGATGTATTTTTTGCCTCCTGAACACGAACTCGAAGTAAAACGCGGCGATCTTAAATTCTTTCAGGCATGAACCTAGAAATTTATAAAATGTGTAATATTCTCAGTAATAAAACCCATATAGTGCCGCCCTCTTATAATTAGCACAATCTACACTTGCTCTCTGTAAACTTATCATTCATATTTATGAGGTTATGTTGGAATTTGCCGAATCGATAATTTTTACTGCCGAACCATGCACGCTAGAAAGAGATGAAAAAGCAAAATCGTGTCTTTGAATAGGAATGTCTGGCGCAAGCGCATTAATTCAGCAGCGTCCAATTCGAAATCGATGCTCATTTTTTTTGTCATCACATAGGCTTTCTTTATTATCCATATTCGTAGTTAATAATATGGTCATGGCCTCCGTTCTCTATAGACAGTGACGGACTAGCTCTTGGTATATGAGAGTTACTGCTGACAGTTTTGTTGCTTGGTTCGAGTTCGACTCTGTACTAATATCCAAGTACGTCACTATGACGCGTTGATGCTACAAGTTTCTGATTGGCTAGAGCTAATTAAGCCCTCCTTGTTTTTAGTCTTCTTGGGACAGATAAGAAAACATATTTCTAATCTGTGACGTGGTGTTCTTCTGTATTATGTATATTTTGTGGTTATGTTCGAAGTTCTATCAATATTTTGTTAAAAATTTCAAAACAGACAAGAGTTATATGGTTTTGAATACTCGAAATTCTACTGACTGCAGTTTCGTTTATAACAATGGATTCCACCAGTGAACTGAAAGGTGAAAATACCGTTTGATTTTGTCGAGCAAATTCACTTCTCGAGGGACATTTTTTAGTATACTTTACACCTTCTTTCTTTTAGATACGTTAAAAACTGCATTACCAGAAGTTATCTTGCCATGTTTGCGACAAGAGGACCATCTACCCTACATCAAAAACACTCTGCTTAACACATTACAAAATTCGGATAGCAAAAACCTCAAGAATGATATGGAATGGAAGTTTCTTTTGGACAGGCACAGCTTTCAAAAGAAAAAGCATCTGAAGAAAAAAAAATCATTCCTCACTCGAAAACAGCGATCCGAACTGAATTTGCTGAAGTTATCTAAGGACCAATGGAGTTATGTTTCGTTGCAACCCATCAGAGACATGTGGATGGACTATATGAGGCAAAATCTGAGCATATCAAAAGCCCCAAAATGTATAGATCAAGACTGGAGCTCATTTAGCTCGGCTTTAGCAAAATCTGAACTAGCCGGTGCAGAGTTGAAGGTGATCAAATCCAAAGTACCCAGTCAAGTAGGCATGAGTGGAACGGTCGTCCTTGAAACCAAAAGGACTTTTCAGATTGTGGCACCAGATTCAAAGTTGAAAAGTAAAGTATTTTAATTTTATTTCACAGTTAATTATTTTTTCTTTAGAACAGTTTTTTTAAACATACTAATTTTTGTTTTAGCAATTGTTAAAGATACCTCAGTATTTGAGTTTTGTCTAGACAATATGAAATTCACAATTTTCGGAAAACATATTACAACGAGGCCTAGTGAAAGGAGTGTGAAGAAAATCAGGGGACAAATGGTGCCAGACTTGTGAGTTAGTGATTTACCTGGATTTGCCAGGGTATGGTTGAAGGATTGAAGAGGCAATCAATAAAAAATGGTTCATATGCCTACCTGTTGAGATGATAAGAAATGGCTAACTTTTATTAGACCAAAATAAAAAAACTGCAACATTGTTTTGATAAAGAGATCTGTTGAATTTTTCAACAATAAATGTCTGTTAACAAAGTTGGTAATTTTCTTTTATAATACAATATCAACAAGAAGAACCATATAAAAATAAAAACTGAAAAAATAACTGTAGATCCAAAAATCAATATATTTAACAAAATTACATAAATCTATCAACAAAATACTGCTCTACTTCCTTTTCGTCTTTGATATTTCTTATACAAATACTGTTCATACTGTAGCTTGGACCCTTAAAACTACAGAAGTAGAGACAAGTGAAGAACTATAGTCCTCAAAATCAGTATATTGAACAAAATTACATAAACCAATTAACAAAATAATGCTCTACTATCTTTTTGTCTTTGATTTCTTGTACAAATAATGTTCACACTGTAGCTTAGCTCTATTACTTTTACAGATGTAGAGTCAAGTGAAGAACTATGGTTCCAAAATCATTAAATTAACAAAATGTCATAAACCAATCAACAAAATGGCTCTACAACATTCTCGTCTTTGATATTTCTTATACAAATAATGTTCATGCAGTAGCTTTGCCCATATAACTGCAGTCAAGAGAACTATAGCTCCAAAAATCAATATATTGACCAAAATTACATAATCCATTCAACAAAATACTGCACTACTACCTGTCTTTGATTTCTTGAAAAAATAATGTTCATACTGTAGCTTAGCCCTTATATTTTTACTGATGTTAGAGTCAAGTGAAGAACTATAGTTCCAAAAATCAGTATATTAACACAATAACATAAATCAATCAACAAAATACGGCTCTCCTACCTTTTCGTCTTTGATATTTCTTATACAAATAATGTTCATTCTGTAGCTTGACCCATATAACTACAGATGAAGAGTCGAGAGGAGAACTGTATTTGTATATTGTATAAAATTACATAAACCAGTCAACAAAATACTGCACTACATATTTCTTTGATTTCTTGAAAAAATAATGTTTATACTGTAGCTTAGCCGTTATAGTTTTACAGATGTAGAGTTAAGTGAAGAGCTATAGTTCCAAAAATCAATATATTCAACAAAATTACATAAACCAATCAACAAAATACTGCACTACCTATTTCTTTGATTTCTTGAAAATATAATGTTTATACTGTAGCTTAACCGTTATAGTTTTACAGATGTAGAGTTAAGTGAAGAACTATAGTTCCAATAATCAATATATTCAACAAAATTACATAAACCAATCAACAAAATACTGCTCTGCTACCTTTTCATCTTTGATTTTTCTTAAACAAATAATGTTCATACTGTAGCTTGACCCATATAAATACAGATGTAGAGTCGAGAAAAGAACTATAGCTCCAAAAATAATATATTGTACAAAATTACATAAACCAATCAACAAAATACTGCCCTACTACCTATTTGTCTTTGATTTCTTGAAATAAGTTCATACTGTAGCTTACATGGAGAACTGTAGTTTAAAAAATCAGTATATTCATCAAAATAACATAAACATCAACAAAATAAGGCTCTACTGCCTTTTCGTTTTTTTTGATATTTCTTATACAAATAATGTTCATACTGTAGCTTGGCTAATATAACTACAGGTGTAGAGTCAAGTGAAGAACTGTAGTTCAATAAATCTGTATATTCAACAAAATTACATAAACCAATCAACAAAATACTACTGCACTACCTTTTCGTTTTTGATTTCTTGTACAAATAATGTTCATACTGTAGCTTTGCCCATATACCTTTACACATGTTCAACAGTCTATTGTCAATTACAGTAGAATTTGCAGCATTATGGTATTCTCTACGTATAATGCTTTGTGCAACTTTGTACCTTCTTTGTTGGATTAGACTAAGGCTGAAGTATAGCCGACATCTTGCAGCGATATTGGGATCACCTAATCTAAGGGCCAGGTTCAGCTGATGATAAGATATTTTTCCAGCAGTATGTGCACAATTTGGAAAATAGTCACCTGAAAATAACACTATTCAAAAACCAAGAAAGAGTACACACAATAGGTTTCAATTACCTAACGCTGAGAAAGCTCCTCCCAGAGTGGACAGCCAGGATAATGCATTGTCCAGTTCACATCGTTCTCTGACCAAGTGATTTACTCGTTCATTCCAGTTGTAGTCTGTCAAGTCATACTTGGTCGTTTGCAAAACTAGTGTGAGACATGTATTCTGTTCTGGACTCCAGAACCCTATGAAATGTATTCTATAAATTTTACTTAGAAAGAGCTCTTTAAGTAAATAGTGTAAGAACGCACTATCAATGTAAACAGTCCGATTGTTTTCAACGTCATTCTTAAATTCTTTGGTACTTTTACTACTTTTCTGTATTCGTTTCCTCCTTAACGAAAATTGTGCAAAGTAATATGTTTCTCCTATGATATGCAACCACAATTTTGTCATTATTTTATACTGATGGGATTCAATAGGATAGATAAATTCAATAAATGTTTTAAATTTAATTTAGAAGATTATTAAAATCTGACATTGTTAAATACTACAAATTCATACATTTTTAAAGTTGTTTTCCAATCATTCGTTTATGTCATTTAAACTTATGTTTAACCTAAAATTCCTAGAAAATTGTAGGCAACTGTCAGTCATTCGCAATCATCGCAAAGGGTGCGACATCTACAACTATTTGGTTGAACTAATATAAAGTACATAAGGACCTTTTTGCCATAAGCCATAGCATTGTTTATAGAGAAAATAAACAATGGCAATAGCATTGTTTAAAGAGTAATAAGTTTCAGATGAAGGAGGAATGATATAGGAATAAGTCCCTTATATGAACAAGTATCTTATGATACTCTCACAGTTTTGAAATTAGTCATTTTACGAATTACAATCGATTGTTTTGAAATTTTGTTGTTATTGATATTTTTTCATGCTGTAGAAAAATAGGTGGGAATAGACGTGAGAAAACTAGTGCCTCGTTAGTCACAAATTTTATCAAGAATCATATATTCATAAAGGCCAGTTATTTGCAATAACCTTTAATATAAACGGAGTCAGATACAATTGTCAAGGATGAATAATATATTAATATTTATTTGAATATTCATATTCATAAATTTAATTTTAGGATTCGGCATATTCATATACCTACCAGGTTGGAACGTGTAAAAGGCAGTTTTTGCAGTTTGATATTGGAAACTTAGAATTTTCGAGTTACTTGCAAGCTGAATTAGAACTACTTCTTCTTATCCTATGGAATTGAAATTTTACATGTTTTGGTTCAGTTCCGATGACAATACATTAAGTCGAATAAATTGTCTCCCCCTGCCTCCGAAAGCTAGATAGAGAACGCGTTGGGTTTCAGAAGTTTTCAGCAAAAAAATAGGTAGGGGCGGCTCGCCCCTCCCCTTTTCTCGAAAAAAAGTTGGGAAACTCACTAAATTAAAATCGTAAAAATCCGTAAAAATAGTGAAAAATATCTGACCGTCGAATATTATGGTTTTAAAAAATAAATTGTGTCCCCCTGCCCCTTGAAAGCTAGATAGAGGGTTTCGGTCGTTTTCTTGATGGATTTGGACGTCAAAAATTACACGAAAAAAAACATGTAAGGGGGACTCGCCCTCCTCCCCATTTTCTCGATAAAAGTTGGAAAACTCCCGAAATTAAAATAGGAAAAATCCGTAAAAATAGTGAAAAATATCTGACCGTCGAATATTATGGTTAAAAAAAAGGGAAAAATTCACTTTAAAATTTATTTTCTCCATTTTAGTTAATTTAAATGAAAGCTATTCTCTAAAAAAATTTTTTTTAAGTTCATTTATTCGTGTTTAGTAGATTGGAACTATTCCTCCTTCCCATATTATTTGGATGAAATTATGTATTCCCCTCATTCAACCACTTCAAGCAAGAGCCGAATTGTATCCTTGTAGAAGATTCCACGTGACTAGGAATAAGGATTGATTACTCTGCGTGCAGAATGGTTTGGTTGAAGATGTTGCTGTTCTGCCAGTCTTTGGCTAGTTTCTACCATTCAATCAATCAATTTTTTTAAGTAATGCACATGTTCAAAAATCTTTAATTTACCTATTTCTACACGTAGCAAATATATTATGTTTTGAACATACCATTTATTGCTTTGAAACTGTTTTTCTGTTAACCATCAGCTGTGGTCCCCTTACGAACGGTAGCCCTCAAAAGTCGAAACTTGTCAGTTCTGGTGAAACCGGAAGTTGAATGGAGTTGAGTTTCTTGTCAAAAGATGCAGTTTATTGTCTTATACAGATGCTCCAAATTTCATTCTATTATCTTCAAAAACAAAAAAGTTATAGGGGGGAGCTATTTTTCGGCGGACACATGGATGGACGAATACATTGTCATGGAAAATATCTGTTATTTCTATGTCACGATCTTCCTCCGTTATCCTTTCACTGCACATGATTATATATTATTTCACTAGGTGTCATAATTGAAATAGTCTCCAATGGAATACAATTCCCCCTAAAGGTCGAAACGAAAATATCACCCCGGTATATCCAGTTGGGTCTCATTTATTACGGTACGTATAGGGGTGCGTTATATGAATTGATAACTTCGACAGTGAGAGAAATACGGCACTGGTACCTTGACCCTGGTAGTGTTTCTCGGATAGTGCGAAAATGCAATTTCCATCCATATCATATGCAACTGAAAATCCTCATTTCGTTAGATATATGTCAATCACCAACAACGTTGGTCTCTGAATAATTGGGAAGGTATCATATTGGACGGCGAGTGATTGGTCCATTTGTTTTTTCAACGATCATCTTAATGGAAGAAGATATCCAAGGCTTTTGCGTCAGTTATCCAATCTGATAGATGATCTTCCATTGGCAATAAGGCAGATAATGCGTTGTTCCAAAAAATGGTGCGCCTGCACTTTACAAGACTGATGTGCGGGAATACATCGACAACAAAGTTTCGTGGAAAATGGATTGGTAGAGGAGGGCCAGTTCAGTGGCCTCCAAGATCACCACACTTCACACAAATTGATTTTTTTCTATGGGGATACATTAAATCGAACTCCGCCTACAACTCCTGGGAATATGAAATCAAGAATATTCGTACTGCTGAGAATAATTTCCGAAATAGATTGAGAGATTGTATTGGTGGAAATGGCAAGCACATTGAAAATTTGCTGCATTAATTATTGTTTTCTTCTGTCTCTTCTCGTTCGGATAAATATGATGTTTTTATTATCATTGGGTTGATATGCTTTTTTATGTGAAGTTTAATTCCAAATGTGATACAATAAAAGACAAACATCATTGTCAATATTTTCTGTGGAAAGATACTTTTGAATGTAGAATATCTTGAAAATAGGTTGTTTTGGGTACATTAGAGTTATTAAAAAGGAGTTGATATAAATGAAATTATACAGGATGTTCTAGAGAAGAGTACTTCGACTTTGTTGATTTTATTCTTATCATTTGTTTGTACTCCCCGGCAAAACATTCGAACTTATTCGAATTTTCGCATTTACTGGAGTCTTTTGCTGTCTCGAGGAATATGCTTATTTATTATTTTCCTGGCGGGTGGCGCTGCTTCATCCGTAGGGAATTATTAGATAAACAATAGGTTGCAATTCATTTGGCAGGGACAAGACAACTCAAACACAGCATATGTTACTTATGCTGTGAATCAAAGTTGTCGGACCTACCCTTGCACTGATGAGAGGCAGCAACCTCGAAACATGTCTGCAGGTGGTCATCCCCAGCCAAATTAAGGATAATCTTTTGTTTGTCTACAATAAGCACTTGCAATTGAGTCTTATTGGAAGAACGTTACACAAATATCTGTCAGATGTAGTTCAATATCCGTCGTGGCATCAGCCAGGGAAGTAGTTGTTTTCTGTCAGATTTTTTACTCATATTTTCCACTTTGTGGAAATATTTGGACAGAAGGGTGCTTCGACTTTGTCGATTTTATTTGTTTGTTGTTTCATTTGTTTGTACTCTCCGGCAAAATATTCGAGCTTGTTCGAATTTTCGCATTTACTGGAGTCTTTTGCTGTCTCGAGGAGTGCTTATTGATTTTCCTGGCGGGTGGCGCAGCGACTGACTTACTGTAAGTCGCTGCTTCATCCGTAGGAATTATTAGATAAACAATAGGTTGTAATTCATTTGGCAGGGACAAGAAAACTCAAAGTTGTCGGAGTCGGACCTACACTGATGAGAGGCAACAACCTCGAAACCTGTCTGCAGGTGGTCATCCCCAGCCAAATTAAGGATAATCTTTTGTTTGTATATCAATCAATCAATCATCTTTCTTTCTTCAGGTTTATACAAATAAACATAGAAATGCATCAGATACGTCATACAATAAGCACTTGCAACTGAGTCTTCTTTGAAGAACGTTGCACAAATATCTGTCGCTTGTAGTTCAATATCCGTCGTGGCATTAGCCAGGGAAGTTGTTGTTTTCTGTCAGATTTTTGACTCATATTTTCCACTTTGTGCAAATATTTGGAGAGAAGGGTACTTCGACTTTGTCGATTTTATTCTTATCACAGGATGTTCTATTTGAATAAAATCAATACAACTATGTTTGAAAATGACCAAGTTTGTGTTGTTGTACCGAACATCATGTATAATTCATTCCAGACTCACAGTATTCGCAATTAACATCACCATATCGACTAACGATTCCCAAATTATCATCACTAAATATCTCGAAATGTGAAATAGTTGATTTTTCAAAAAGAAGTCTACAAAATTGATTTTTTTGGACTTATAACTTGGCAACGTCGAAACGGAATTCAAAATTTACAAAATCGTTGAGCAGCCAATGAAACAGCGGCTCGGAATATATCAAAATATACTGGGTGTTTCATTTGAATAAAAAACAACTTTAGTTAGCCACGCTTCAATGACGCACCCTGTATGAATGAGAATAATTTTGAAAGATAGACTTAAATGATCCGTTTGGCAAAAAAAATATAAGAAATTGAAATATTTGAATTAGACAGTGGATATTCATAATTCGACGCATCTCTTTAGGAGTTTTCATTCCTTTAATTCCAAATCTTCAGATGTTGTGGTGTTGCAGGTTTTTCCGGGTTTCCCTGCAGATGTAAAAGCGAATGCGTCACCGAATCAATTTAAGCCGCCAAGGGGAACGGCGATAACTTTTTTAAAGTTACTTAGTTATTGTTATATTCTACATTTTAATAGGTACATTTCTAACTGTTATAGATATGTTTTCATGGATTCATGATGGGTGGTGAGGTTTTCCCGGGTTTTCCCGGGAACCCCCGTAGTTTCCTTTATGCAAATCGATGCTCGTATTGAAGAAGATAACAATACTTGGCATCCTTGAGCTAGTGACATGATTACAGCGTGTGTTGTCGTTAAAATAATCGAATAAAATTTATTGTTTTAGTTGATAACAGCTATAAATTATAGCCCAAAAAATCAGTTGACGCAAAACAGTTAATGGCGCCAGTTTCTTCATCGCCACCCCACATGATGTTGATGCTGAAGTTTGTTTTTCTCGTTCTCAGGTAGACTCTAGTTTTTCATAGTTTATTTATTGTACTTGCGATGTGGTTCTTCTAGAAAGTCATCTTGCAAGAACAATAACGGAATTTAAATCCCTGAAATGAAATAACCAGCACACAAAATTGTGATGCTTTCGATATGTATATAATTTTTTTTAAATTGTGTTTATATTTACCAACTATTTATTCCATATGAAAGGACCCTGCACTTTTTATAGGTAAAATGGTTCTCAGTGAAATTGTCTGAATTTTTAGTATATTGTAGTATTCGATGTACTGATTGAACGTGCAGAATTGCAAAGTTCGTTGATGGATAGATTTTGAAATACAGGGCTGTAAAGTTAAAAATAAGTAATTTTTATTTAATTATTTTCTTGGGATTTGAAAGTGCCAACTGCATTTTCTTTCGTTCCTATCATCAATAACGTACCTTCACATTACTAAATATGAATCATGTGCATTCGGTTTCGTTCAGAACGTTGACATTTTCTTTTTCAGAAGCGGAATAGACAATCATTGTAACAATTTTGTTCTTCTGGCAACATTCATATCCCTCGGGCCAAAGGCCCTCGGGTGAACGTTACCCTCCGGACGTTAGGATCAGTGAGGACCACAAGTCCGTCGCCCCCCCTGTAACTTCTTTATTCTACATATTACAAAAAAATGTTAAATACATAAGTTGTAGGGTTTCATTCGATCTCTTTAATGGTTTAAGTTTCATTCATACAGTGTCTCAAAAAAGCACGGTGACTTAGAAGTTAATTTTTTTAAATGGGACACCCTGTATTTCATTGCATTATTACATTCTACGTTGAATTCTGAACAAGTTTGATAAATGGTTTTCTATCAAAAAAGTTAATAGTTTTGGACTTATGAACACTTGTAAATAATTATTTCGACTACTTTTGCGCCAGTTCAATGAGAAAATCGTAACAAATGGATCACAATGTATTCCACTTTCCTATCCTAACTTTTTGAAAGCTATCCAATGTTGCAAACTGCTGATGGCACCATGTGTAACTTACCTCGTCGTACCATTTTACAATTGTTAGAGTTGTTGAATCTCACGAAAAACTAGTACAAATGAAGTTGAAACATTTTATTAACAAATAAGGTAGTCCATAAATACAGACCAAGAAGCATTAAAAACTGAATAGATATTTTAATTTATAACAAAAAAGGGTGAGTTTTTATCTATTTCAAAAGATGTTCGACATGTCCACCATGCATTTCTTGACACATAAATAGTCGGGTTGTAAACTCTTCCCTAACATTAATCAAGGTTTGAGGTGTTATTTCTGAACACACTTCAATAATTCGACGGCGCAGTTCATCTAACGACCCACAAACTGTCTTAAAAACTACGGATTTCACATAGCCCCAGAGAAAGAAATCAAGCGGAGAGAGGTCCGGTGAGCGAGCTGGCCACTCTGTTGTACCTCGACGTCCAATCCACCTACCTGGATACCTTTCATCTAAGTAATTTCTCACCTCCCGAAAATAGTGTGGTGGCGCTCCATCTTGCTGAAATGTTACATCCAAGTAAAATTCATGTGGGTTTTGTGCAACGATCTCATCGATACTGGGACTTATTGTGTCTTGCAGCATTTGGAGGTATCTGGGACCATTTAAATTTTCTTCCAAGAATATGGGACCTACAATGTGGTTACCTAAAATACCAGCCCAAACATTAATTTTCTGGGGAAATTGAGTATGCCCCTCGCGGAATTCATGGGGATTCTCATCACTCCAATATCTACAATTCTGGGTATTCACATTTCCATTTAGGTAAAAAGTGCTTTCATCACTAAAGCAGATGTGTTGCAAATAAAGTCGATTTGCAACAATTCTTTCTGCCATGGTCTCGCAAAATTCTAGTCGCCGGTCTGGATCATCTTCAACCAATTGCTGCAAAATTTTTATTTTGTAAGGATGGAATTTATTTTGTTTTAAAACCCTCTTTACTGATGTTTTAGAAACATCACATGTCTCAGCTACTTGCTTAGTTGATTGTTGTGGGTTATTTACCATTTCGGCTAGTACTTGAATTTCAACATCTTCCGTAATTATTTTCGGCCTCCCAGATCTCGGAGCATCTTTCACGGTGCCAGTTTGGTTAAATTTTGCCACCAATTTCTGCAGATATTTTCGACACATCGGACGTTCTGGAAACCGTTCATTGAAAATGCGAATAGCAGCGTGGTAATTTCGGTTAGCTTCACCAAATATGATAACGGCTTCAACTTTGTCTGCTACTGAACGAGCCATATTAATCAACAAGAGAAATTGAAAACCGTTTGAAACAAAGTTTTGAAAACCTACAAAATGTCAATGACATTTGGCAAAAACAGATAAGATTTTTTTTTCGTTGTCATGGATAAAATAAAGCGCCTAGCGTGCATAGCCTACCTCATTAATTTATTCGTGAACTGGCGCAAAAGGAGTCGAAATAATTATTTACAAGTGTTCATAAGTCCAAAACTATTAACTTTTTTGATAGAAAACCATTTATCAAACTTGTTCAGAATTCAACGTAGAATATAATAATGCAATGAAATACAGGGTGTCCCATTTAAAAAAATTAACTTCTAAGTCACCGTGCTTTTTTGAGACACTCTGTATGAATGAAACTTAAACCATTAAAGAGATCGAATGAAACCCTACAACTTATGTATTTAACATTTTTTTGTAATATGTAGAATAAAGAAGTTACAGGGGGGGCTATATTGTCGAAAATAATAGATCAAAACAATAGGAATAGAACAAAAAACAAACATAAAATCCTGCTTGGTACACACATCATATAATAAAATGTCTAAATTTAGAGCTTCCTACTATAAAACATTACAAATGTTGACTATTACTATCCAGAGTTCTCCAGAATAAGAAAATACATTAAAAACTTAATTGAAAGGGAATACTAGATTACCTCTATGTCCTACAAACACGTAGAGTATAACGATCCCCAGTCTATTGTTGGTGGTTTTGCAAAATTATTTTCTAGTGTGTTTAATCCAAAAAATATTCTAGCGCGACAACATATCTGAGGCTATGTCCAATATCTCTTGCTTTCATGTTAGCAAATTCTCTGAAATCGAAATATTGTCTGTATTACGAAACCTTCCTAATAAAATGACATCCGGTCATGATCAAATACCTTGCTCCTTGGTCCGAGATTGTGCCTACGTTTTTCGCTACATCTGGTATGCCTCAGGGTTCCAATTTGGGCCCGTTTTTATTTTCAATGTTTATAATTGACCCATGTAATGAGATTTCATGTGATCGCTTATTTTGGTCTTACGAGCCGGATGGTTTTCATTCATTGACAGATGCGTAATTTATGTTTCATTTCAAGCTGCGCTCGAGCTGAAAACAACGGAACCTTCCCGAAGGACTTTCTGTTTGGAGCTGCATCGGCTTCGTATCAGGTTGAAGGAGCTTGGAATGAGGACGGAAAAGGGGAGAACATTTGGGATCGTATGACGCACGCCCATCCAGATTCTATACTGAATAGAGATAATGGTGACGTAGCGTGTGATTCGTACCATAAATACAAAGAAGATGTCGCCCTTGCTGCCGCTTTGGGTTTGACGCACTACAGGTTCTCGATATCTTGGTCCAGGTTAGTAGATGTTATGACAAAAAACTCACCTATGATATTTTTTTCAAATTCTCCCTTTTTATAAGTACTACACATAGATTTATGAAAACATATCTGTTACGTATATCGAATGGGTAGAGGTGATCAAGCAGTTTATTTTGCCGGCTTATGGAAAAAAAATTCTACTACCGCTCACCACAGTAGCCTTTGACGCTTTCAGATCTCAACGCAAAGTTGACGTTTTCCGAGGAATGTCATTTTGTGACAGCTTTTACGCTCTAGAGCGAGAATATTGAAAAAACGCTCGATCTCCCTAGATTTTGTTGAAAACAAACCCATTCTTGCATGATAGAAAGTGAACACAAGAAATTTATAGCAATCTGAGGTACTGCGGTGGTGTAATGGCAGATTCTTCGTACGAAACTGATTTTTTCTACAAACGCTTGACAAAGTAGCCTTTGACGCTTTCAGATTTCGACGCAAAGATGACGTTTTCCGTGAAATGTCATTTTGTGACAGCATTTGCGCTCTAGAGCGGAAATATTTCGAAAACGCTCCTTTCTCCAACGTATTTCTGCATGATGACTGATGATAGTGACAGCGAATTATCAAACACTCCTTCTGATGTAGCAGAAAGTGCAAAAATTGTTACTTTGAATCTCCTACCAGAGAAATCAAGGAAGAAATATGAATTACAATACGGTAAATTCATGACGTGGTGCCAGTCAAAACATTCATCACTGAAGATATTCACAAATTTTTACAAGAAGCGCCCGATGGAGAATATCAACTTACTAAAAAAGATAAATTTTAATATTTCATGCTTTTAGTAGTTTGAGAAGCGATTAGTATTTTTTTTTAATTTAGTGCAATTTGGTTAGCATATACATTATGAAAGTTTGTTATAATGTGATGTTGAATAAAGCATCCGGTGTTTCTTTTTCTGAAAACTGCGTTTGTAGAAAAAATCTTGTGTGTATTTCGAGCACAGTGTCATTGTCGCTCTCCAAAGATTACCGCGCTCTGCTTCGTGTCGCGCGGCAACTCTCTTTGTCAAGCGACAATAAATCACTTTGCGCTCTTAATACACAAATAGCTATAGCGTTCTCGGAGTTCGAACTCTGGACTCGCTAATTTAAAAAAAAAAAAAATTACGCAAGTTTTTTTTCCTTTTGTTAGAAATGTAAATTATTGGATATTTGGATAGCTTATACATTTGGGAATACTATTGAATGTACATTTTCTCATAGGTAATATTATGTGCCTATGTGAATGAAGTGTCTATCGTTTTTATGTCTGAGGAGCTGCGTTTGTAGAAAAAATCATGTGTGTATTTCGAGTACAAAGTGTTATTGCCGCTCTCCAAAGATTACCGCGCTTCGCTTCGCGTCGGGCGGTAACTTTCTTTGTCGAGCGGCAATGAATCACTTTGCGCTCTAAATACACAAATAGCTATTTCGGCTTCCTAACGATATCAAATTTCATTCTGTCGATTGCCATTAGCGAGAATATGCACCAGCAACTGAGCATTATTACTTATGTTTCCAAACATCAGATTTTGTATTATTGTGGTTTTTGAAATATGGTATTGGAATATTGGAACGTTCCCAAACTTTTGAACGAAAAAGCCATGTTTTCATATTTCAAAAACCACAATAATTTAAAATCTGATATTTGGAGACATAAGTAATGAGGGGGCGTTGAATTAATTGCAATGAAAATAAATAGTGTATTACATCTGAAAAAAATATTGATTTGATTATGAAAAACAATCTTATACAAAATTTCATGAATTTTTTTTTGTGTCGTATTGAGAATATTGAAACGTTCCCTGACTTTTGAACGAAAAAGCCATGTTGTCATATTTCAAAAACCACATTAATTTAAAATCTGATATTTGGAAACATAAGTAAGGGAGCGCTGATTTTATTTACACGAAAATAATTAGGATGATCCATTTGAAAAAATTTAGTTACTCTCAATATTTGAAAAACTGTTGATTTGGCAACATTGCCAATATCACCATAGAATTGGGCATCATCAAAAACTACCATGAAGGAATTTTCATGAATTTTCTCTGGGCCGTTTCTGAAATATGGGACCGTTCCCAGACTTTTGAAAGACACTATATGTTATTGTGTTAAAATGTCATAAACGAGAGATTGAAAAAAAATCTATTTTATTTTCTGTAGACGGAAAATGAATTTTCCGTATGCCTAGCACACGTCCGATCGCTAAATTTTCATGTTTTGAGCTCAACAGTGACATAATTTGAAGTGGTTAAAATCCCCGAAGAGAGAAAATCATTCAGCAAAATCTGTCATTCTGACGGTCTACTATAGCTCAGATGGTGATGATGGTGTTAGTAATAAATACGGCACTACTTGAAACACTATTTATTTATTAACACACAAACTAGATTAAATTGTTAGCTTATTTGTTACTTTTACAGTGGTTGCGACACACTTTCCTTTCAACTCCAAAAACATTTATAAATTAACTATATAAATGTGTTTTATGCGGGAACCATTACTCTCTCTCTCTTTCTCTCTCTGGGAACACCCCCAGCTGACGGCTTTTTTATCACTAAACTGTGGCACGCCACAGGACCGCGCGTAATTACACTTTAATTATAGACCTATAAAAGGTCGCGTAGCATCTGATTTTGTCACTATTCACCAGAAGACGATTGCGGATTCAAGCAATTGAAACGTTGTGAAAATTTTTAAAGAGATAGAAATCTTTCAACCATTAAGATGATGGACGTCCGAAATATAAGTAATCAAGTTACTACATCGTCTAAAACATTCGAAAAAAGTAGTATTCGAACGAAAAGTAATGAAAGATGACAGAAAACGGTGTTTCATGGAAATATAGAAGAAAACTGGAATCTTTGGAAAAAAAGATTTACAATTTTTTTTAAATCACTGCATTAAAAAAAAGATGATCCTACCGATTGCGCATACACTGATTTTATTGCCTTCAGGTTTAATGTTCTACGAGAACATATAGTATAAAAGTAAATCCTATACATACACGCTCATATACATATGGTACTCTGTTAGGTACATGTTCGGTGGCCATGACTATTAGACCGAAATAGTTGATCCCATAACAGTTTCTATATTGACGCAGGGATAATTTTAGATATTTAATTCACTGTATTCCTCCACCTATTTGTGTTTGATCTAATAATAATAATAATAATATCTTTATTTTCTCAAATTAGTTTGCCCACCAAAAACATGGGGATACAAATAAAAAAGAGGAAAACGTCAGTGAAATTTAAAAATTACCAAACATAGTCTACTTGACAACATAAAGAATAAAAATGTAAATATAAAATAACAAATATAAATAGGTATAAGTACAGGTGTATATAGAGACATCACAGACACTTTAAAAACAATATAATAGAAAATTTGTATAAATATAACTAGCACTAGTATAAAAAGAGAAAAAACATACACGTCACGTATAATAGCAACTCACGACAGAAATTCGTCCACAGTGTAGCAATTTTTTGACAAAAGTAGCTGCTTTACTCTTTTCTTGAAAAGGTATGTATTTCCTGAAATTTTGATGTCCTCGGGAAGATTGTTGTATAGTCTGCATCCTTGATATTAAAAACATTTATGAAATAGTGCAGTGCGATGCTGACTGGGAAGGAGTAAGTGGGCATTGCGTGTGGAATAAGGATGTTGTGGTCTATTGGCATTCAATTTGTTTTTGTTACGGTATACATATGTGCATGCCTCAAGGACGTATATACCAGCAACTGTTAATATTTTCATATTCTGAAATGCTTCTCTACAAGAGTCCCTGAATCCCAACTTGGCAATGATCCTTATGGCATACTTTTGAATTATGAATACTCTGCTAACAGAGGAGCTTGTACCCCAGTTCAAAATACCATACCTGAGTTGAGAATTGAAATATGCATGATACAGGGTTAACAGAATTTGTTGACTACAATGATTGGAGAGGTACCTGAGAGAATAGCAGACACTTCTCAGTTTTTTACATAGGTTGTCTACTTGTGGCATCCATTGTAATTTGTTATCGAAAATCACACCTAACATTTTGGTTGATGTTGTTGAACCCAATTCACAATCAGTGTTCTCAAACAGACTCACCTCACATTGTTGTCTTTTTACCATGAATTGTATCATATTGGTTTTTGTTTTGTTCATTTGCAAACTATTTTTCTCAGACCATAGGATAACTTTATTGAAAGTGATTTCAGCGGTATTTTTCAAGGTACACAAGTCATCTTCAATAATCAATATATTTGTGTCATCAGCATAACATATGCAATGAGTGGAAGAGTTTCCATTATTTAGATATACTAATAAATCATTAGCAAAAACTAGATATAAGAAAGGTCCCAAAACCGATCCTTGGGGTACACCATCAGTGATTTGTTTTTCAGAACTTATATTCTCACCAATTTTCACTACTTGCCTCCTATTTTCCAGATAGGAGGTCAATAAATTAAGCGGCAATCCTCTAACTCCATATCTAGATAGTTTTTCTAGCAGAAGGGTATGATTCACACAATCAAACGCACGTGAGAAATCAATGAACAATCCTAATACAATTTTTTTTTTGTCCAAGGCAGATACAATTTGACCATGAAAGTCGCAAAGTGCTGTATCAGTGCTTTTATTGGTCGTGAAACCATGTTGTGATGGTGATAATAATTTCATTGCCGTAAAATAAGCATTTAACTGTTCCTTTAAATTCAATTCATATAGTTTTGAAATGCTTTTGTGTTTGATTTGCCATAATTATTATTCCAGAATACTGCCCTCTGGCTACGACAACCGCATCAATCCGAAAGGAATCTCATACTACAAGAATCTCATAGACGAAATACTGGAACACAAAATGATACCCGTTGCGACACTTTTCCATTGGGATCTACCGCAACCTCTGCAAGATATCGGGGGATGGAACAACCCTTTATTGGTGAAACCTTTTGTCGACTTCGCCAGGATAGCGATAAGAAGCTTCGAGAAAGTGGGATATTGGATCACCATCAACGAGCCCAAGCAAATATGCGTCAGAGGGTATGGATTCGGCGATTTCGCCCCAGGAATTAAAAATAGCGGGAGGGGAGACTATTTGTGTGCTTATATGATAGCCAAGTGTCATGCTGCAACATACCACATGTACAAAGACGAGTTTAAACACTATAAAGGTATGGAACAGTAATAGTTTTTGCAACAATGAAGTTCTTTTACCTAACCGCTGAAATCAGCAAGAATAATATGAAAACTCTCGTACTCAACAATTATCTATATTGTCTACATCTGATCAATTAAAAGCAGTTTTTGTAAACCATCAGGAATCTTCTCAGCATTGATTTCTGAAGGGCAAAGCGTTAAATTGGTCTCAATAACTGACCAGCTTTAGTCTTCAGAGGAACCAAATGAACACTTCCATCTTCCCCAGGCAGTAACTCTTCCACGATGGCCGAAGCCCAGTCAATTCGTTCCAAATTATCGTTTCCAGTCAATACAATACTTCCTACTTTGATCGCATAACGGGTATCCGGTTTCTTAGAATGAAGAAGCAGCTCTCATATCTCTCTGTTCGAAATCTTCGCCTGAGATCTTATCTCAGTTTTTCTCTCAGTAGGATTTTGCTATGGAGATTATGTAGATCCTTAACTTGCCACAGTATAACGTATGGTCCGAAAGTTTTGGGAAAAAATCAGATGCTGACAACTCCTATAAATATATGTTTAGAGTTTATAATCTTACAATATCTTTCAACTATTCTTATCAATTCCTAAAGTTCAAAAAATCGACAAGGGACCGTTATCTTCGATCTGCCTAAGTTTTCCCCTGTCGCGTTGCATCAGCGTTGGTAGGTGCCGGAGGTAGGTTGGGGGATTGTCCACCTTCGGTGCAAACACAATTTCGTCGTTCGCATGATTTGTATTCAAAAACTGAAGCAATTTAGAAAGACATCAGTCAATATATCGCTCTGCATTGAAGGCCTCACCACGAACAAAGCCAATGTAGGGCTGTGAAATGAAACCAGCCTCAGAAATGGCACACCATACCAAAATTTTGTCCTCAAAGTTATTTTTGCTCTTGAATCTCACATCGTCAGGAACATTTGCGTAATCATCCGTGTAGAAACCATCATTGTCCTTCATCTCAGAGTTGGCCAAAGTGAAATAATTTTCGTCGTCCATCACGATCAACTTGTTGGCAAAATGCACTCGCCTCAACGCGCGGCAACATCTCGGAAAGCTTTGTAACTGAGCCTCTGTGTATTTTGGAGCTTTTCTCTTTTTCCTGAACAAAACATTGTGTCTTTATAGGGTCTTAAACGCAGTAGTCTTTCCAATATGGAATCTTCTGGACAGTTTTCGCTGGGAGATCCCAATTCTGTGTTTAGCTGCTTGAATGAGTCTCCCCTCTCTTAATTGGTTCGAAACCCGCGGCCAGCCGTTTTTTGGCAAGTTTATACATGGTATCCCTTCTTCACAATCTTTGATTGTACGATATATTGTCGATTTACTTATGTTCTGATCTTGATAAATATCGACAACCTCTCGTTTCGTCATTCGCTCAACAAGATTATAAATACCTTGACGAAGATCAATTTTATAAGACACTTTGGTAAGCGCAAACCAACAACTTTTGCATTGCTTATTTAGATGACAAGACGGGTGACATTTAATTTCCACGACCTGCTTGATTAAATGCATTTTGTCACTCAATCAAACCAGATGAATATTTTCCCAAAACTTTTGGACCATACATTAGTCACAACATCAGTAAGTAAAGTAAATGTGCCTTCAGTTCAGTAGGAACAGGATAGGTCCAAAAGCAGAGCCCTGTGGAACACCATGCCTAAATGAGCCAATACCTGAGAAACTATTTACTACTACTATTACGATTTGGGTTCTTTGATTCAGATGAGATTCAACCCAGCAGTAGCTCTCTGCCCTCTGAATATGGCTACTCCTGACATAATTACGTTGGCCACTGTGAGATTGGCCTTTCTAGAGAAAAGATACGCTTGGGTTTTACTCTACCAAGTTGTTTCATCGCCATTCTAGAATTTTTGCTTGGTCTAAAGTTATGCACTGGGCATGAGGTAGCTCCCAACAAATCATTGATATGAAGGAGAAACAGTGTTGGTGCTAAAATGGATCCCTGCGGAACACTTGCATTTGTAGGTATAGTGTGGAATGAACCTCCATCAAACATGTGGAGAGATCTCTCTGAAAGAAAGCTAGATAGCAAAGAACACAACTGAGGGGGGTGACACACCATAAAATGGAAACTTGGCGAGGAGTCCCTGGTACCAAACACAATCAAACGCATTGTAGATATCTAATGCCACTACCATATTTTTCAGTGGATAGCTACCATATATGACATGACACAGTTGATCTCTGTTGACGGAAATCATATGGTCGATCATTCACAATTCCTGAGCGTTCCATATATCTCTATGTTGACGGCTTTTTCCATGATCTTCGAGATAACAGATAGCAGTGCGATAGATCTGTAATTGATAGGTAGGGTTTTTCCGTTTTTTGGGGACTGGTTGTACTCTTGCAATTTTCCAGTTGGACGGAAACACCCCAAATTATTTATTTCACAAAGTCACATTCATATAGACTGATAGATACTGTGTGTTTCACTCTCTTACTACTCCGGACTGTCTATGTTGAACTGTAACTGTCTCTGCCCTCTCTCATCACGGCTGTAATTTATTTCCTCTCATACCGTTATTTAGAACAGCTTAGTCAACATGTCGGTGCTTCAAAGAATCGTGACTCATGCATTTCGCTTCTTTGCTGGCCACATGTCGAACAGAGCCGGCTGTGGCTCGTTACAATATGCTTATATCAATTTTTCACTAGTGTTGAATCTACGACACGAATTCTTTTACTATGAAAAATATGGAAACGAGATAGGAGCTATTCTTTGGTTGTTGACCAATCAAAAAGTGTCTTTTACAATTCAACTTCTGGTCCTATCTCGGGGTGTTAGAAGGTTAGAATTATTCTCTACAACTACATGATAGTTAGTATTTAACTTACATTTGTGTTCTTCCAATGCATTCTCTCCAATTCCAGATTATAATTTTTTCTTTTCGCGTTCAATACTGTGATTATATTGATTGACTACTACTATACAGGGTGTTCCTTAAAGACATGCTAATAATTGAGGACGTGATTCTTTGACTTATTTTAAGGAAAAAACTTTCTATAAACGTACGTCCTAAAAGTCCTAACTTTGATAAAGTTTTGAAAAAAAAATCAGTTTTTTAATAATAACTGAGATAAAATTGTTGGGATGATTATCCGCTTTCGTTCTCCAATTTTTATATGAATTGTATTCAAGAAAAACCCAAAACTTTTACTTGACAAATTGTAATTTTTATATATCAAAATCTGATAGATAGTCGTTAACAACAAATCCAAATATATCAGTTGTTAATATATAAGGAGTAATTCATATTACAGGATGAACCAGATTATAAGTCCAAATAATAATATATAACTATTCATTCCAAACAAATATTGTAGACGTTTTTATAAAATTTTGTACATGTCTTCTATGCATCAAGGTACATTTTGTAATGCACAAACATTTTCATTTTCTCAACCAGTGGAGTCCGCACGGGTTTAGCATTGAATATTTTTGGAGAAAAAAATACTACGCCACTGCTTTCTCTTGAAAAAAAAAATACTTTTGAGATCCTCATTCATTTTTGAGCAAATTTGATATCTTGAGTTTTCTTTGTTCGACGCATGATTTTCGCTTAAAGTCGATGCACAATCATTTCCACACCACATCAGATTTTTGAGTAATTGATCCTGAAGTAAAACGATTTTTATTTTTTTAAGCGAAAACAATGCGTCGGACAAAGAAAACCCAAGAGATAAAATTTGCTCAAAAATTAATGGGAAACTCAAAAGTATCTTTTATATTGATGAAGCAGTGGCGTAGTATTTTTTCTTCAAAAATGTTCAATGCAAATCTTGCGCGAACGCCACTGGCAGAGCAAACGAAAATTTTTGTACATCACAAAATGCACCTTGATGCACAGAAGACATGTACCTAATTTTAAGAAGATGCGTACAATATTATCCCAGTTAATATTAAAAAAAATGTTTTTTTTTCAAAACTTTATCACCCTGTATCTCAAAAGTTAGGACTTTTAGGACATACGTTTGTGGAAAGTTTTTTCCTTAAAATAAGTCAAAGAATCACCCCTCAAATATTAGCATGTCTTTAAGGAACACCCTGTATATTCACCATGGGATTTATCACAGTTGAAGTGATTCACTTTTTCCGTGAGATGAATAAATAAATGTTTATTTTCAGCTAAAATGTCTATTGTTTTGGATGGTGAATGGAATGAACCTGCGTCGAATAAGAGGGAAGACATTGACGCAGCTGAAAGAAGGAACCAATTTGAGGTACTGGTACTGTAGTAAATACAAGAAACCGAATAATATTGTATTATGGGGCGGGGATTAGTGCAGTGGTTAGGCGCCCGCCTGGTAACCGAGAGGTTCCAGGTTTTTTCGATTTTTTTATTATTTACAACTTTTTCATTGAAAATTTTCAGCTAGAAGGTCACGTTTCGCCAAAAAATCACAAAAACCGTATTCAACCCCTAAACTACATCCCCATTTCACCATTTTGAGTGTTTTCGTGTTTAAATATATTTTTCCTTAAAGTTGGAACCTCATCAACATTTTCCAGCTGATCCTTGCCTGTTATTCATTTTCTTCTACACAAAAATTACAGGCACCAGTCTAACAAGACTGCATCAATTTACACTCTACGAACATTTCGACAGAAAAAATAGCATTTTCAGGAGGTAAAGGCTTACTTAACAACTTATTCTATACTAATCAGTTAATCTAATCTAATGGACTAGTTTTAATTTTTTCATTTATGGATTAATTCTAAAAAATTAGGTAAAATGAAACAAAAATGTGAAAGAATCATTGAAATATCTCTAGAAATGAAAAAGTTATAGGACTTTGAAGTTGCGCTTGGAAGAATAATTTCATAGTACGCAGCGCTCTAGTGTGTGACGTCACGCCACATGAACGAGGCGACTGCTTACAAATTTATCGGTGTACAATCACTTGCGCCGTTTGTGTCGTGTATTGTTCATTACGTGATGGCTGAAGTTAAAAAAATATCCTACAAATATTGTAATGTGCCTATGTGTAAAAGCACGACAATTAAAAATTTCATGTACCAAATGAGATGAATAAAAGGAAGAAGTGGTGCAAACTAATGAGGGGTGACTTAATTGGACCTAAAAGTACCACATATGTTGACAATATTAAAATCTCCAAGAAAAATATTACTACAATATCAAAATTACATAGTAAAGTGAAAATACCCATTTCAAAATTACAAAAATCAAATGTTATTTATAAAATTCCTTGCATGGACTGTCCTAAGTCGTATATTGGTCAAACGTCTAGAACACTGAATGGTCGCATTATTTCACATAAAAGCGACTGTAGACGAAATGTTGATTCATGTGCTTTGGCAGGACATGTTATCTCTAGATACCACAGGATGGATTATAATAATACCGAAATTTTGAATAGTGAAACTAATCTGTCTAAAAGAATTTTCATGGAAATGGTTCAAATTAATAATGAAGAACAGTCGATGAACAAAATATATACGTATCTACTTAATTCTGAGAAACATAGGATAAAATCACCCTCTAATCAGAATCTTCCAACTTGATTACTGAAATAAATTAAGTCACTGTCATTCCTACATCAGTCATTTCATTTCACTTCATGTATATTCTATTTTCGTTTTTTGCCAATTTCATCATTCATTCTCACGTTAGTAAGTACTCCATTTATTCTTTCCTACATTTATTGTACAATGCGTATTTTCAGTTGTCCTGAGGAAGGTATCGAATTATACCGAAAGCTTGACAGTATTAAAGAGTTTTCTTTGAAATAGCCCGCAACCCTGACTGCAACCACACAAATACTACAAACTAATATACAGCCAGTCACGAATTTTCACCTCTATATATATATATATATATATATATATATATATATATATATACATATATATATATATAAGTAGAAAAGTTATTGGGTATAACCCTCAAAATGTTATGCAACCGTAGACACGTGTTTCGAGCTTAAGCTCTCATCAGTACGGTAAAATCAAGTGCGTAGACGTACAACACTTGGATGTAAAAATAGAAACAAAGGAAGTCAACAACAGGAAGCCAACCACACATTTGTGGCTTCGGTTAGAAGACCTTGTGCTTACAAGGCAACAACTAACGTCGCCACGGAGGTAGCTATAGCTACCAGCGTGACATCCTACCCAGGAAAATACAAATAAAGATGGATTTAGCGAGGGGCAATATATGAAAATATAAGTAGAAAAGTTATTGGGTATAACCCTCAAAATGTTATGCAACCGTAGACACGTGTTTCGAGCTTAAGCTCTCATCAGTACGGTAAAATCAAGTGCGTAGACGTACAACACTTGGATGTAAAAATAGAAACAAAGGAAGTCAACAACAGGAAGCCAACCGCACATTTGTGGCTTCGGTTAGAAGACCTTGTGCTTACAAGGCAACAACTAACGTCGCCACGGAGGTAGCTATAGCTACCAGAGTGACATCCTACCCAGGAAAATACAAATAAAGATGGATTTAGCGAGGGGCAATATATGAAAATATAAGTAGAAAAGTTATTGGGTATAACCCTCAAAATGTTATGCAACCGTAGACACGTGTTTCGAGCTTAAGCTCTCATCAGTACGGTAAAATCAAGTGCGTAGACGTACAACACTTGGATGTAAAAATAGAAACAAAGGAAGTCAACAACAGGAAGCCAACCACACATTTGTGGCTTCGGTTAGAAGACCTTGTGCTTACAAGGCAACAACTAACGTCGCCACGGAGGTAGCTATAGCTACCAGCGTGACATCCTACCCAGGAAAATACAAATAAAGATGGATTTAGCGACGTTAGTTGTTGCCTTGTAAGCACAAGGTCTTCTAACCGAAGCCACAAATGTGTGGTTGGCTTCCTGTTGTTGACTTCCTTTGTTTCTATTTTTACATCCAAGTGTTGTACGTCTACGCACTTGATTTTACCGTACTGATGAGAGCTTAAACTCGAAACACGTGTCTACGGTTGCATAACATTTTGAGGGTTATGCCCAATAACTTTTCTACTTATATTTTCATATATTGCCCCTCGCTAAATCCATCTTTATTTATACATATATATATATACATATATATATATATATATATATATATATATATATATATATATATATATATATAGAAAACTTTGCCAATAATCTACAGATATAATTCAACGGTCGTTCGGGGCAGTAGTTGTTTTCTATTAGAGACTTGCCAACGAATATTTTGAAGGTTATTTATCTCATTCATTTTTCATTATAAGTGTGATGGACTTCCGCCAAGAAGTATCAACAATGTTTTCCCATGACAATCATTATTATTATTTTCAGTTTGGTTTGTACGCGAATCCGATCCTCAACGGCGATTGGCCGAAAGTGGTGATCGACAGGGTCGCAGAGAGAAGCGCCTTGGAGAACTACTCAGAATCCCGCCTGCCCAGATTCACCAAAGAAGAAATCGACTACATCAACGGCACTTTTGATTTTCTTGGTTTCAACACGTACTGGAGTCATCTCATATCTGATGCGAACGAGAGCTCCTTCGAGAGCTCCAGTTACCAAGGCGACGTGAGAGCCGTTTTGACGCGGGATCCCCGTTGGAAATCTGGATCAAACGGTAACAATGTGAGTTAGAGGAAATTTTTTTGTTAACATTAATAATAATAAATATAATCGTTATTCATGATAACTAATTTTTTATAAATATTTGTGTCAGAATTGAAATGGAGAAGTTCAATTGATGAGCGATATCATCGAAATGTTCTACCACTTAACCTTAAGAGCCACCATCAGCGCGTCAAACCGAAAAGTCGAATTTCTTTCTCACTCCTTCCAGCTAACATAAAGAACTCGATGAACATTTGCAACACAGCACCTGTCCGTTCTCGATAACAGCGCAAATTAGATTTAAATTTCCTGATCGTAGATGCAAAAAACATTGATTTCATGAAAGAGTATTTTTTGTATGTGATCGGTGGTCCCATAAGAATTTTCTCAATTCTTTTAATTCATCACATTTCAATTTTTTTTCCTTAAAAATTATCATAACCAAAAATTATTTCTTGTTCTGATATTACGGTCATGAGTATTGTGCCTAAACAATATCTTATTATAGAGATAGTTTGGGATTTTATCTACAAATACACGCTGATATACACCCTGTAGAGTCATGGCATGAGGTTTTCATCTACATTCCATATTGAGTCAACCGCCTGTCTCAGCTTGTTTGTGAAATACTCTTTGGCCTCTGCCGCAAGCAGAAATTTTGAATTTTTTGAATTCTTCTTCTTATATCAGTATAATACAAACAAGATTCGAGGAAAACATCACGATAGTTGAAATGGGAGAGAACAAGAATATCACATAATAAAATTTTAAGCTTTATACTCAAGTTGTTTCTAGAACTGTGAATCAATTTGAGCTGACAAAATGCTTTCTTCATACAGTTGGAAATGTGTTTTATGAACCTATCATCTATTCTAACATAACACCCATGGCTTTAGCTACTTCTTGCTTGGCAATAGAAACATCATCAGATTTTCTAATTTCTGGTTGAGAACCGATGAGCCAAATATCATAACGACAGATTTCTTTGGATTCAGTAAAAGTGAGTGTTTTGATAATATCTCATTCAACTTAGTTGAATCTTCCAAGCAACTTTCATGTACTTTTTCAGACCAAAATAAATAGTATATCTTTAGCATAATATTGAATTTCCATATGTGGTGCTTGGCGATTCAGGTGTAATAATTGGGCCAAGTATCGAGCCTTGAGGTACTCCTCGAGTCACTTAATTCTATAGTATCAGGTATCTGATGATTAATAATGACTTTGTTTTCCTCTTGAAAGATACTCTCTGAATAATGATACATTTCTTTGCTCGGGACAAATAAATTTAAGAATTGACAGAAGTATAGAGTGGTTGATAGAGTCTAATGACCTAGAATAGTCTAAAAGCATCAGGGTGGTTACTTCTCCTTTGTCACTGGCTGTCAAAATATCATCAGAAACATTCAAAACTAGCAATGTTTGATAGTTTTTTTTGTGAAGGGAATTCTATATTTCGCTGATTTTTAACCATTCACAATCCGAAAAAATTAAATTTACAATGAAATCTACAAGAAGAACAAAACTTGTTCTGTCCAGAAAGTGTACTACTTTGAACAGGTAATCAATTCAGTAAGAAAAAAAGAATGGATTTGCTAGTAATTTCTTGATTTTGATTAATTCTACTGTTATTTTTTAAAGAGAAACATTCTCAATTGAAAATTGAATCAATACATGACTCCTCTGGAAATGGAAAAAACCCTACGATGAAATTGAAGTTACTTTTTTGTAATATCTAACAGAAAACAACCACTTCCCCGGCTAAAGCCACGCTGGACATTGAACTACATCTGATAGATATTGAGAAAGACCCTATATAACTTGAAAGTGTGGAATTGCTTCTGAAGAGTATGTTTTTCAATTCTTCCGACCTCCCTGATGATCTTAGAAGAGTGAAATAGATTTTTGTCGACCAAAATGTATTGGAGGCCTAGCGAAAGAGATGCAATTCACGCATCAATGGAATGAGCGATTTTCTGTGATTGATACTTCTGAATAACATTCTCCCTTATCTCATTCACAGAAAAGAATCTCCAATGGAAACTGGACATTTAATAAATAATCAACTATCTGAATGAAAATGCAAATTTTCACTTTCAGATTTTTTCTCTCAAGTTATATAGGGTCTTTCTCAATATCTATCAGATGTAGTTCAATGTCCAGCGTGGCTTTAGCCGGGGAAATAGTTGTTTTCTGTTAGATATTACAAAAAAGTAACTTCAATTTTATCGTAGGGTTTTTCCATTTTCCAGAGGAGTCATGTATTGATTCAATTTTCAATCTTACATCATGATCAAAGAAAATAATGGTTCGCCTGGAAACATCGTTTGACAGCGTTTGTTGAAAACTGAGGACACATAATTAATACACAATATCGAATTACTGTCTCCAGGTGGTTGACATCTCGGGATGGTCTTCGCTTGTAGACTTTTTGCTTCAAATACCCTCAAAGAAAAAATCAAGTGAGGTAAGGTCTGGCGACCTGGCTGGCCAGTGTTGTTCCATATTTCGCCCAATTACTTTACCTCGAATTTGTTCCAAGATGAATTGTTCAATACCTACCGGCCGAATTATGAATTGGAGCTCCATTACATTGAAACCATAGATTATGTCTTTCATTAAGATGCATTTCATCTAAAACTTGGCGTATTTCATCATTTAAAAACTGCGAGTATCTCTGGTAAATTTTCCCGGAAGATATATGGCACACAATCACTATGTTGTTTAACAGAGACAAGGCCCGACGGGGATATTCCTGAAAAAAATAATAGTAATAGTTATAATGACCATAGCAGTCAATGCCAAACACCAAAGAAAAAAATTATTATAGTGTTTGTCTGTTCGGTACACTGTAACACTCAACCTAGGGTGGTTGGGCGAATATATTATATATTTTTTTCTTAACACAAAAAAAAATTCCCTCTTCAACCACTAACAGAGAAAATTCCACCGCTAATTGTCACCAGAGAATAAACAAATTAAGAGCAGCCTTTTTGTTTTCGAATGTTTTCGATAAGGTCCTAGATAAATCAGTACTTACCGTAAAAACTATCTTGGACGAATTTTCTGTTATTTTCTTTCTTACCAAGGCACTATTTTAGGTTTGAAAGGTAAAGTCACCTAAGTCGTCTTAGGGACGTGGGCCGTCTAGGCTGATAATATGCTAGATTTCTTTTTGTTTTCTTTTTGAGATTTTTTCTTTCTTTTTCTATTCTTATTTTATAAGAATGTCACTGAGGTTGGGATAAGTTAAAAGCTGTCAGTATAGTTACCGACAATGAGACTCGATATAAACTGTTTAACGGTATATTAAATAAACATTAAATGATAAAGAATTACACCACAACAAAAGAAAATCACACGTGAATGATTCGGCGTAAAATATATAAAAACGTAATTCTCCCTGAGGATAAATAAAAATATCGGCTTTCAAAGAGTAAATAAAATTAAGATAAAAAACAACATTTAAAGTTCTTCACCCGTTCGGTGACAATTCATCGAGACAACAAAAAAAATGGTTCAGATATCATACAACAAATAAAACAAACAAAAGGTTCACCCACGATATTTGAAAAGTAAAGCTGTGGTTAGTTTGCCCAAAAATCCCAAAAATATTCACTTACCAAATCTCTAGCTGCGCTCGGTGTTTCGTTCCGGAAAATAGAACAATTTCGTCCAAACGAATACCAGAAAAATAGTTTCTATCAGTTCGTTCACACAACGACAAAACAAACCCGCCAAACCAAAATCTAACTCGCACTAATTATCCCGAAGTTAAAATTTCAACTCCGATGCAAACTCTAATTAACGCGGTAGGTCTTCGATCAACCGCACCAACCGCCTCTCGAGACTGTCTCTGGTTTTTTTTTCTGACTCTTGTAAGTCGACTTTCCAGGGGTGTTTATATTTTTAAGGGCCAAAATCGTTAAACAGCGTTACCTTCTATTTACGCCATTTCTACCGCCACGGAATAGAGAGTTCTCTCCGCTGTCTCCTCTCAGATCTCTTCCCTTACCCCCAAATATCCCTCGGACTTAGCACTTTGAAAGCGCCTAGTCGACACAAAAAAATGTTCACTTCAGTTAATGGTCATTTAGTTCGTATATACTCAGCGTGAGTCCCATCCATATTACCCTTTGTAAAATAAATATTTAGTCCATGTACGGCGACTTAAATGAATGATTCATTGTTTTATATATCGTGAAAAAGTCTACTCATCTGAACCACTTCGTTTGTCTCGACATTTTTGTTTATAGAGAATGAATTTTTATTTCCTCTTGAAAGAAATTTCACTAGCCTAGCTTAAATAATATGAAACCAAATATTTACAGGGCATCGTCATCATACGTGACCCTTTTCATTATAACATAAAAGTGTTTATGCATATAAAACATAGAGGCAAAGAGGGCCTGTTACAACACACATAGCTCTAAAGTGGATGACATGGCAGTATGATTGCATAATATGTTAATAATAAAATGATAATAATAATTATGATGTTTGGTACAGACTAGTACATAGTTATAGTAAAATGAGTAATTTTATTTCAAGATTGTACCAATGGGAGCTAGGAAGATGCTACAGTGGATCAACAAAAATTACAATTATCCCGAAATATTCATAACCGAATGTGGTGTGGCTGATAATGGAACGACTCTAAACGATGACGATAGAATATATTTCTATCAAGTAAGTCTTAATTTTCAAAGATGGTTCGTTAGAATCGCACCAATTTTTAATTTTTTCGATGTCAAGCCATATATTTTTGTGTAAATCATTACAACCGACCCTTAAATAGATTAGAGTCTGTTTTTATATGAAAGAGAGTTCAACTATAACTGATTTTAATACGATTTTGAACAAAACAAACAAAACAAATTAGAATAAATAAGGTACATTCGAACAACCTAATTACCTATGAGTAATTGGTTTCGTATTTCCACTTTAAATAGATATAGATTAGACATCCATAAGATAAGATAATTTTCAGGGTTACCTCAGCGCCATCCTTGATGCTATGTACTTAGACGGGGCACGAGTTTTTGCTTTCACTGCGTGGAGTTTGCTGGATAATTTCGAATGGACAGAAGGCTATAGGTAAAGTCGACATCAATAGCTGAGATTGTTGAAATCAATTTATTTGTTTCAGTCAACACTTTGGTTTGTATCACGTGAATTTCACCGACCCAGAAAGGACGAGGACGCCAAAAAAATCGACAAAGTTCTATAGGGACCTGGCGACAACGCGCAAAATTCCTCAAGGGGACGGCAACCCAGTGAAGAAAGCGTGATAAGTGGATTTTTCACTCCATCAATCATAAAAATGTTTCATTAAAAAGTTGTTTTGTTGATATTTGATTTTGTAATTTCATTTCGTTCTTTTTCGATAGAATGTCCTATTATTTAGGGACTTTTACATAAAAATACATCAAGGTTAAGAGGTAAGCAGATTTACGAAGATATGCTTGATACCCTTGGTGATCAATGTCCTTCGTATCTGACCGTGAAAAATTGGACTGCATGCTTCAAAAGAGGTAAATTTTTTCCATTGAAGATGATGACCGATCGAGAAGGCCAGTTTCTGTGTCAGTCCCTGAAAATATCGATGCAGTTCATGGTATGATTTTAACAGACCGTCGAATTGGGCTAAAACGGGTATCTGAAGCACTGCACATTTCATACGAACGAGTTCATCATATAGTTCACGTCAATTTTGACATGAGAAAAATTGCAAGGGTAGTATCATCGCGTTCGATCTGTGCTCGATTTGAAACGATGTAGACTTCTTAAACCGAATTGTTACTATGGTTACATTTCTACGATCCAAAAACAAAGCAACAATCGATGGAATGGCGACACTCCGGTTCTCCAAGACCTAAGAAGTTTCGTGTCCAAAAATCTGCTGGAAAAGTTCTTACTTCAGTGTTTTGGGATTGCCATGGAGTAATCATGAGTGATTTTTTGGATAAGGGTAGAACAAAAACTGGAGATTACTATTCGACATTACTGACCACTTTACGGAAAAAAATTAAAGAGAAAAGACGCGGAAAGCTATCCAAAGGTGTTTTGTTTTTGCAGGACAACGCCCCTGCACACAAATCTCATGTTGCCATGCAAAAAATTCTTGATTTAGGGTTTGAATTACTAGAACACCCCCCTTATTCACCAGATTTGGCTCCGTCCGAAAGGTCTAGAGACGTTGCAGGTTCGCTGTAATAAATGTATCCAATTAAGAGGAGAATATGTTGAGTAATAAAATATTTTGACATTGAAATTTTGTTTGGTTCTATACTAGGCTAAGAATTTTTCAATACATCCTCGTATTGTGCAACAAGTGGGGAAAGTTCAGCTTTTCTCACGAGTGAGAAAAAGTTTCCCCACATGTTTCACACTATACTTTTCCTACAACTGCAAAAATTTATAAAATACAAGTAATATACCTCAATATTTATTTTTTCATACTTTTTTTTTAATTTCCGGCAAACAAATCCAACGTTACTTTCGCACCTTTTTCCCATATCTCTGGCGGAGTATTATTATCAAAATCGTCACTATTGTCAGTATCTATTTTATTTATTAAGAGTAAGTATGTCTTTGAAATATTATTTAATAGAAATTGCAATTTTTATGAAAGCACGAATTAAAACTATCTGAAGAGTTCAAAAAACTTCTATAATCTGACAGTTCTAACTATCTGAAAATGAACAGCAGCCAACTAGTTTTCGTCGATTTTTGTTGATTGTGGGTAAAGTGCCGCGCCGCGCCGTGAGAAAAAATATGAGCAATACACCGTTTTGAAATTAAGTAAGCTATGCGAAATACGCTACTTTTCATAGCAGTTGTAGGAAAAATGGTTTTCAAGGATTTTTTCTACTACCTCACTACAAAACTTTATTTTCGACCCCTAAAGAAGGGAGGAAAATGGTACTTTTTCTCCCACCGGGGGGAAAATAGTACTTTTCCTCTCGATTCATCAGGAAGAAGGTGCATTGAAATCAATTTTGCCTCTTCAGCGAGATCTTTTGGCAGGTCGTCTTCGCTAGAACTCATTTTCAAAACTCAGAAGCAACTTAAAAGGGTAAACAACGTGACAGCTTATGACAACTGTTATGTTTGTATTACCAAACAACGCCATAGCAACAAATCGTTGTCAACACGATGACGACGACGCAACGCTTACTTAATATTTTCTCATATATAGCCGCATTATATAGTTCCACAACTTTCTGCAGTTGTTCTTATAAGTATGCACGCCTTATAATTTTTAGGACGTTATAAAAATGATGACCTTACAGGTACTAGAAAAATAGTTATTTATGCAACAAGTGCAAAAAGTGAATGTTTTAGGCCGAGTTGGACAACACGTCGAGTGCAATAAATAATTTTTGCACGAGTTGCATACAACATTTTTTCTACGTTCATGCAAAAAGCAAAAATTGATTTATTGAGGTGCGGCACTAGGTGTAGGAAAATGAAAAGCGCAACTTGAATACTTTATTATTAATATCGATTTGCATTGAAACAGGAACTAATACGTTACGAACAATTTAACTCAAACTTTATTTTTACCCTCAATGTTGAAAGTGAATGAACAATTGGTGCAATTTTCAATATGAATATTTCGTAGTGAAGTACTTTTTAAATCCACTTCTTGATTTGTTACTGCTGTAAACGTACTAGTACTTGGTAACTGTACATCGTTATTTCCTTCAGGCTGAAATATTTGTTTTGCAACACTGAGTTTGATAGCATGTGATTCCTCTACGTATCCCTCCGCTACTGTCGACGATTTCCATCCGCCGCCGTGTCGTTTGAGCTCTAGTATATCACGTTGAAGTAGAATGACAGATGAGTGCAATAAAAACTTTATTGCACTAGTACAATAAAGAACTTCTTTTTCCACTGAATATAGTTCAATAAAGTTTTGCTTTTTGCATGAATGTAGAAAAACTATATACATACCTCAGGAGGAAAATGCTTTTCCTCCCTTGGTATGTAAATAGCTATTACCGCACGGTACGATTGTTATTAACAAAATAAGATGAAAAAAAGAAGGTATTCAGTTTTTGGTTAATAACTCAAAAACAATTGACATTTCAGAAATTTTGAAAAAGTTCCTTAAAGAAGAGGAAATTTGTAATAAAAATGTACCGACTCCCAGAACTGTATCTCCATTATTTATAATTTTAATTCAACGCTGAACATAGTGCTCCGCAAGTACAGCACGGGCGTACCGCTGCAAAAGACAGTACATATATCACAGAAAACAATTTTTCTACAGCATTAAATGTTAATTTGAAATTTTGAATAAATTATGGTATCATATGGACACAAAAGAATGAATCCCCATTGGAAAAAAATGTGTAAGTCTATATTTCAAAAAGTTATACAATTGTTAATTAACAAATTTTTTGCCAGTCTTCGTTTTCATAAATATCGACATATAAGTTCAAATCATTGACCCATGAATCGTTGGCTTCCTGGAGTTCTTCTAATATACCTACTTAGCAAGATCACACGATGAATGGTTATAAAAGTTTATTATTTTCTTTACTATAATTTTTTATGTCTAAAGAAAAATTTAATATCCAAAAAAAAATTGTTAAATGATATTTTTCACGAATGTTTTATTATTGCTGTTTTAACATCTAACAATGGCAGTAATTAATACTGGTTACAATTTTTTGCTGTCATTTGTTTATAAATTAGTTATAAACAAATATTAAATTTAAGAAATTTTCATTTCTATAATGCTGTTCTGGAAAAAAATGGTTTAAAACAATATTTTCTCTTAAATACAATTTTTGATTATTTATAATCGTTCTTTTTATATTTCGATTGTTTAAATAGTTAGTTAGGAAATTATTTCCTTGTTAAAAATCATAATTTGCACTTCTCAATAGGTAACCAAAAAAATATTTTTGTTTATAAATAATTTCATTGTTTATTGACATAACAATTTGTTATAAACAAATTCTGACAACAGTTTTGTCTTTCTGGCACTGAAAAAATCACGAAAACAACCATATATATAACAAAGTAGAAAAACATTTTTTCTGTTTCTTTTAAAACATATTTTAATATTATTTTTAATTTATATATGGCTGTTTCTGTAATTTTTTCAGTTCCATATGATAACATAATTTATACAATATTATAAATTACCATTTAATGCTATAGAAAAATTATTTTCTGTAATATACTCTCTTTTGCTTTTTGAATTGTTTGAGGAAACTTCAAAATAAAACAATCAAATGTATCTATAAATTGAAATTAGATAGATAGACAGATACGTTTATTGTGTCCAAGAAAAACATTCTTATCACAAATAAATTGAAATTATATGTAACCAACAATTAATTTATACAAACCAAATGGTTTGCTAGATCTGAACTCCCTTTACAAGCTGAAAATTTGTTGTTTCATCCACTCAGTTAGAAAAAAAGTGAAAACCTCAAATTTAGTTTTTACTGAAGTACTATACTATTCACATACATAATACTAGACAAACAAAATTGTTAGCTGCTAGTAATTTTAGAACAAATTTTGGAAAAAAATCTGATTTTCATAATGGAATAGTCAATTACAATTCGACACATGAAATAAAATCTTATAATTCGTTAAAGAAATTCAAAAACCTATTGAAAAAAGAAATTTTGAGGTTATTTATTCAATGAATTTGACCACTAGAACATTGAAATAGTTTCGATATAAGTTGAAAACTGATAAAATTATGTATATTTCAATGTTTATAATTGTGTTTATATTCACCACATTGTATTTTGAGCAAATGTATTGTCAGATTTTTTTTTAACATTCATCACATCTTTACGAAAGCGTCTAGGGGTCACACAAATTAAATTAAATTATTTTCATAAAAAAAATCCAATATATTGGATTTATTTTTCAAAATATTTTATATCTTTTCAATATATTGGATTTATTTTCAATATATTGGATTTTCTTTCAATATTTTATTCTTCTTTTCAATATATTGAAAATAAATCCAATATATTGGATTTTTTCCAATATATTGGATTTTTTTTCAATATATTGGATTTTTTTTCAATATATTGGATTTCTTTTCAGTACATTGGATTTTTTAATTACTCGAGTTATTTCAACAGTGTAATGCTAGATTTCATTTATACTTTTTTATTGAGAAAAACCCCTTTCATGGCAAAATTGATAGCAATCTTGTAAGCCATAATTTGAAAATATTACAATCCAGAATTTTGGATATGACAGGGACGCAAACTTTTCAACTGGAATACCCCATCTACAGGATGAATCAACAGTATTTCCTTGACGTAATGAATATTTTCGACGAAGTTGTGCAAGATCACTTTAATGTTATCTGACCTATTATAACGCTGATGAGAGGCAATAACATTGAAAAATGGCAACATGCGTAGGCAGATAGTCATTTTTACCAAATCAGTTCCTCAAGAAGGGCAAAATTGAAAGTGCAAGTGCTAAGGGGAAGTAATTGTTTTCTGAAAGATATGTGTCTGGTGTTTGCTTGAAGTGTGTGCACAGACCACCCGGGATGGTGCTGTAGGTTTTCCTTCGACTAAAAAGTGAATACGTTAATAAAAAATTAGTAAGTCGCCCCGGAGCGCCACGGCAAATAATAATAGCTGTCCTCCACTCGCATAGGTTATGCCTTTGGATATAATCCAATATACTGAAAAAAAATCCAATATATTGAAAAAAAAATACATTATATTGAAAATAAATCCAATATATTGGATTTTTTTTCAATATATTGGATTTATTTTCAATATGTTGGATTTTTTTTCAATATATTGAAAAAAAATCAGAAACACTAAAAAAACACATTTTTTGTGTTCAAATGTTTATAACAAATCAATAAATGACAGTTGCGAGTCGAAAACATAAACAGAATATAACTACGGACTCTTTTTCTCTCTAATGATTGGCATTCAAATGGAATGAATCGGAGTAGAATCACATAAATAAATAAGTTTGTTATGAAATTATAAAATGCTATTTAATATAATTTATCTACGACTAATATATAATATAGTATAATATTATTATTATAGATGTGACATTTACAATATAGAGTCACTCATTATTCCTGGCGGGAAAAATGAATCATTATTTCCTTGCGGATGAATGAATAATCGTATTTAAAACGAAATATCTATGGAAACAGCCATTACAATTGTTTGACACAAACTGTCAGTGTTAATAAATAATTGTCAAAAGCGTGTTATTTGTGATTCAATGACGGAGAGTGTAGGAAATGTGATGGAAAGAGATACGAAAGAAGAATTTTCCTATCAGAATTTTATTGACAAATAAAGTTCACCAAAAATCTGAAATAAACAAATTAGTCGTAAATAAAGTAGAGTATACTACTCGCAATAATGGCTATTATTCTCTCGGAATGTTACTCCCTCGCCGCTAACGCGGCTCGATTTGTAAAAATTCCTCGAGAATAATAGCTATCATTAATGACTCGTGGTATTATCTACTATTAATCTAAGAAAAATCATGGAAATATTCGAATTTGGCTGTTTTAGACGTTTTTTCAAAAATCACAAACAACTAATCTACAAAAAAGACATCGAATTGTTTTTCTCTTTCTGTTTTTAAATATTTTTGTATGGGGCTTTGTTTTCTTTATTCATAGGTTTATGTATATTTTCTCATTAGAAAGTGAAACTCACCTACTGATACTGAAACCGATAATAATATAATAAGTTTATTATGAATTAGTTTATTCAAGGAAATTAGGTATTAGGTAAACAATATAATCAGTTACGGGGAAACCATATTATTATGTCTTGAGTCAATCAAATAGTGTATCATTTTAACGACAAACAGATCTTTGGAGACCTGTCCAAATATATAAATGAGACAAATTTTCAGTTTGCTCTTTCTCCTGAAGAGGGAGTCACTTGGTGACTAAAACACGCCTGAGGGTGTAACAAACTATGATTTGGCGGCGAGAATAAACTTTTATTCATTTCTACAAAAGGTTTCAAACATTTCTGTATTCAGTACTCTGAAGGAGAGATAATGTTTACCATTTGAAGAATAGTAATTTCATAAAATTTCATTCACCCATACCGTGTGTCAACCATAGAAATATAATGTTTATTATATTTCTATGGTGTTTAGAAAAGACATGCTAACATGGTATACGTTTTTTCCCGCCTTGTTGAGTACCTATGGTGGTTTGAAATTTCTGAATGCATATTTTTCGGAGAACGACTGTCCAATCTCTGACACTCAATATTAAGTTTTTCGATTTTTGAAATGTTCTTCGAAATAGGGTCAGAACATAGTCCAATGGGATAAGACCTGGCGAACTAGCAGGCCATTTAACACCCTAAAAAAATTGTCTTGGTATATTGATGTATTCATTTTACTTCATTCAATCATTTGAAAACATTCAAAACTGGTTTATACTATACAAGAGAGAATATCAATTGTAGCTACCTATTTTGAAAATAGACGACGTGCTAGAGTTACAGCTCGAATTTTCAATGGAATTCATCCAGAAAAAAAATCATATCTTATTCAATTTGATTCAATTGATGAACAAGTTCATAGAGTCAAGATCAGTGCAAAATAAAACACATGAAAGATAAAGGCCTCTAAGAAATAAAGTTGTAGGACATTTAGTGATGGATAACAATCAATCAATCAATCAATATATACTTTATTGTATTCATGAAGAAATCATGGTTACAAAGCAGTACAATGTAAAGGTAAACTTACAATAAAAATCAGTATAAACATATAAGGTACAACAATAAAATATTTTAACCGAGTAGAGACAATTAATCTACAAATAACACTCAGGTCAATACATCACTAAAATATTGCGTCAATAAATCATGGTCATAAGGATAAATGTACAACAAAATTTAGTTAAAAATTCAAACGAGTAGAGACAATTAATTCCAAAAGATTTAAGTGTATATAACTAAATTATTGAGTCAATAAAAAACTCATCCAAACTATAATAGGTTTTTTCCATTAATCTATATTTTAGCTCTTTTCTGAATTTAGTTGGTGGTTCAATTTCTTTCAAATCATTGGGAAGATGATTGTAGATTTTACAGCCATTGTAAATAAATGAGTCTTTAATGAGACTTGACGAGGGTAGCAGAAGTCCTACATCTCTGTTTTGTCGAGTATTGTGCGTAGATGAGTGAGAGCCGAACTTAGTTTTATGTTTTTTATTATCGATGCTGTTTCCAGGATAAGCAGGGCAATTACTGTTAATATTTTATTGGATTTGAACAACTCTTTGCAGGAGTCTCGAGGGTTTGCTTTGCACAAGTATCTTAAGGCTCGTTTCTGTAGGATCAGTACACTGTTCAATAAGTAGTTGTTGCAACTTCCCCAAAATGCAATGCCGGAACGGATATGAGATTCGACTACGGAGTGATAAACCATCCTTGCAGCTGAGAAATTTAATTCTTGTGCAGTAAGCTTCACTGCATAACACGCAGAAGACAGTTTTTTTCTCATTGCGATCACATGATCAACAAATTTTAATTTATTATCTATGTGAATACCCAAATATTTTGTGTTGTTTTTATTTTCAATGATTCCTGATTCTAGGTTTAAGTCATCAAGCTCACATTTAAACGTAATCAAATTTGTTTTATCGATGTTGAATGATAGTTTATTGGAGTCACACCAATTAGTTACCTTCGTTAAATCTTCGTTAACAGCTTCGTTTAATTCGTCAATGTTTTTGTTGTACCATGTAATAGCAGTGTCATCAGCAAATAATGTGAATCTACCTGAGATTTTGATATTAGTTATATCATTAAAATATAGTAAAAACAGAACTGGTCCAAGGACCGAGCCCTGAGGAACCCCGAATGTTATCTGCCCCAGTGAAGAATGGATATTAGTCTTGACAATTTGCTCTCTACTGTGTAAATATGATTCTATCCATTTGTAAGACATACCCCTGAAACCATAGTATTGAATCTTTTTAAGCAATATTCCGTGATCAACGCAGTCGAAAGCTTTCGACAGGTCACAGAACACTGTCGCCACAGCCTCACCCTCGTTTATCACAGTATATATATTAAACAGGAGATCAAAGCTAGCATCATTTGAGTTTTTATTGGATTGAAATCCAAACTGGTTATCACTTAAAATTTTATGTTTAGAGAGAAAGCTCATTATTCTCATTTTAACCAATTTTTCTATTAATTTCGCTAACGTTGGTATTAGTGCTATGGGTCGATAATTAGAGGGATTATCCGTATCACCACCTTTGTGTAGTGGAATAATAATGGAAGTTTTAAGTTGATCAGGAAATATCCCTGTTTGGAATGATTGGTTTATTAATTGTACCAAAGCCTCCAGTGCTTCATTAGGTAGATTTTCTATTATACGTATCGATATTCCGTCAATTCCAGAGGATTTTTTAGTTAAAATTTCTGAAATAACCAGTTTCATCTCATAAATGTCAGTGTCATGTAGTACAAATGAATCATTTATTCTGTAGCGTATCATATTGTCAAGTGGATTTATTCCTGATTTAATGTTATCGTGGATTTTTTTAGCAATTGTGCAGAAGTGTTTATTCAAGATATTCGGGGAGATAGGAATTTCATGTCTTCTGGAATTTTTCCCTCTGAGGTTGTTAACAATTTCCCAGGTTTCTTTTGTTTGATTCTGTGCTTTGTAAATTTTATCTTTATAATAATAACATTCAATCTTTCAGACAACTTAAGACTATTCTGGGGTTTCTAAAAGCAAAATTCTTCGAATTCTGAAAGAAGCTAAATTCCGTCCTTAGAAAATGCAGAATGTACAAGAATTGATGAAGATGATCCTGACAGACGTACAGAGTTTTGTTACAATGTGTACTTTTCTGACGAATCATCTTCATTCACAAACTCCCCAGAAATCGAATGTTTGTGCTGGGATCCTGAGAGACCATAATGAAGGCCCATATTTTATTGATGGTAACCTCAATGGACAAACGCATCTTGAACTTCTTTATACAACGGAGAACCATAGAATCACTCAACTACTTGGAAAAGATGATAATCTACTTGAGATCAGCTCATCTTTCAACAATATGGAGCTCCTCCACATTTTGTTGCGCACCTGCACGTCAATGTTTAGATGGCAATTTCCCAGGGAGATGGATTGGAAGTCGAGGACCAATTGAATGGCCTGCTAGGTCTCCTGATCAATCTGATCAATTACCATTATACTTACTTTTGTGGGGATATTGGAAATCCAAAGTTCATATCACACAGCCTAATTCTTCTTCTTGATCTACGCAGAAGAATTGTCGTACAGTGACTCCAGAAATGTGCGAAGACATTTCGAAAATCGCTTACACTTCTGTATGGAACTGGATAGTTCACATTTCGAACCTTTTATATGATGATAACATTTCAGGTAATACAAAATAAGAATATCTTGGTAACACTTCGATTCTCAATTGAATTTGTGATTGAATTCCCTTCAAAAATTTTTGTATTACAAGTACCTATAGGTGTCTAGTTGTCCTATTGAAAATTCTGAGTGGGGGTTGCTGTGGATGAGGGGGTTGACATAACAATGATGACGTATTTGGTGGAAAAGTTCCCGCTCGAAGTAAAAATCTAGTCTGAGCGATTTTCAATTTTTTCTATGAGTGGAGATACGAGTGGTGACAACTTTTAAATGGGACAGACTATATATATGTAATAGTATCCACAAAAAATCATCTCAGATATCAGATATAAAAATTTAAAAAATACGCAGTATGTTTGTGGCGTTAAGGGTGATAAGTTTTTCAAGGAAACCTCCGTAGTAATATTAACACAAATTACTCATATCAAAAAAGATAACAATAATTGGCGTTCTTGAGCTAGTGGCACGATAAACGTTTTTTGCTGTTTTTGGTCATTATAATATTGATTCTTTTTAAATAGCTGTCGATAAAAGCTTCGAAATGTTTGCCAAAAAATCAGTTGACGCCAAACAGTAAAATAGTTCCTCCACTTCCATTCCACATGATGTTAATGTTCAACTTGGTTTTTCTCGTTCTCAGGTACAATAGGTTTTTAGTTTTTTTATAGTTCCAGAAGAATAACATACGTATCTAGAAAGTATTCCGTGATAAAATAAGTATTACCTATATGAAATAGTGCTGTTTTCCTGAATTTTCTTAAATACCAGCTTTCTTTGAGAAATTTGTTTAACACACCCCATTCTTTGGGTCGATATACCCTTACCTTTTTGCGATATAAATAAATCCTTTATTTACTCATTGACTGATACATAATGATAATACATTGAGAAAAAGATAAAGAATGATATCACAATGGTTTACCAGAAATTTTTTTTAATAACACTAGGGATTACTTCCATCCAACAGATGCTTTTTGACTGTTAAATCTCTTAAGTTCAAGAAGTAACTCATCAAATTCCTTTGAGCCCTTAATGAAAACTGTTTTTTGATTATTTTTTTCCCGAACTTGTGGAACATGGAAATTACTTAAGGATCTAGTCTCATAGTGATGAACTTCAAAATTGCTACGTACTTCATCTAGTAAATAAGATGGTGCGCTACCACTTCTTATTTTGTATATATAAAAGTGAGTACCAGATAAATAAATTTAAAAAAAAACATCTATAACCATCCCAATATTTTCAGCATTGATTTTATGGGACTTGAACGGTTTTGTAATTTTTGGAATCTATTTGATTGATTTTCAATAGCAAAATTCGGGGAGTATTATGGTGTTATACAGTGTGTCCCACTTACCATGCTCACCATGGGTATCTTTTTAATGGTGAGAGATACGAGGTCGGTTAAATGACACCAAATGTAGATTTTATCAAGGCCAACCATAATGTGAAAAAATATTTTGATAAAATCTATTCGTTTTTGTTTTATACGCAAAAAACATATTTTGATCATTTTCATGTCTCCTCCGTAACTTTTTTATTTATGAAAATATTCGAATGGGAATTTCACATTCTCATGGCAGTTTTTCATTGAAATTTCGAAGAATTATACCAACTTTTCTAGAATTTGAGATATCAGCACCAACTTTCATTTTTCAAATGTAGGTCATAGCTCACTATGACTCAGTTATAAATAACTTTTTTCTCTCTTACAGGTGATATGTCACAATAATAGTTTTTTGTTGATAACAATGGAGTTATCGTCATTTTTACAAAATCAAAAACTATTTTGAATTTATAAATTTTAACAAAATAATCATGATCTCCGACCTCAAAGATATACCAATTTTGAAAGGAATCGGACCATAATCACAAATCTCGTCTGCCATATTGGAGCCGCCATTTTTTATTTCAACAAAAATTCCATAATGCATTGTCACCGGAATTATGAACATCTGCTAAATTTCAAATTATTATGACTGCTAGAAGTGGGTCAAAATTCACTTGCAAGATTTGATTACAGACATACCCCCAATTATCCGAGAGAGAAGTTTCATGGCCTGCCAGATCCCCTGATCTCTCCCCAATGGATTTTTCTCTCTGGGGGAATATGAAGAATAAGGTATATTAGAGAACTTATAACAACGTTGAGGAATTAAAAGGGGCTGTTCTTCACACTTTTAGAGCAATTGACCATAATACTTTATGAAACGTTCTAAGAGCAAGTGACTTTTTGAGTACTTTTTATAGATTTTTTATTGTTTCTAGTATCAGAATAAAGGGAGTATGTATTGCTGTATTTTTTGAATAATTCTTATTACAGCATTTATTTAGTTTCACCTTTCCCGGTGTCTGTCTGTAATCAAATTTTGCAAGTGAATGTTGACCCACTTCTGGCCGTCCTAATAACTAACTTGAAATTAGGCAGATGTTCATAATTCCGGTGACAATGCATTATGGAATTTTTGTTGAAATAAAAAATGGCGACTCCAATATGGCAGACGAGATTTGTGATTATGGTCCGATTCCTTTCAAAATTGGTATGTCTTTTAGGTCGGAGATCATGATTTTTTTGTTAAAATTTGTAAATTCAAGGTGGCGACTTCAAAATAGTTTTTGTTTTTGTAAAAATGACGATAACTCCATTGTTGTCAACAAAAAACTATTATTGTGACATATCATCTGTAAGAGAAAAAAAAGTTATTCATAACTAAGTCATAGTGAGCTATGATCTACATTTGAAAAATAAAAGTTGGTGATGATATCTCAAATTCTAGAAGAGTTGGTATAAATTTTATATTTTTTTCGAAATCTCGTTGAAAAACTGCCATGAGAATGTGAAATTCCTATTCGAATATTTTCATAAATAAAGAAGTTACGGAGGAGACATGAAAATGATTAAAATCTGTTTTTGCGCATAAAACAAAAACGAATAGATTTTATTGAAATATTTTTTCATATTATAGTTGGCCTTGATAAATACTACATTTGGTGTCATTTAACCGACCTCGTATCTCTCACCATTAAAAAGATACCCATGGTAAGCATGGTAAGTGGGACACACTGTATATTATCATTTTGGTCCATTGGTTGAGATATTTTGAACATCTTCAAAGATAGTTAATTTAAAAAAAGATATTGTTTTTATTCAATAGTTGGCATGTCCTTTGAAAGTCAGACCATAATCAACTTTTGAACTAAGATATTTTTTTCACCTACTCAATCTTTTCATTACAAATCTTGACTTCAAAGTTATGTGTAAGAAAATTGTTATAATTTCTTTCATTCGCAATTAGCAAGAATTTTGTTTTATTTCTATCAATTTCAATTAAACTCCCACAGCATCATTCTTGTATTGTTTACTGCTTAATTTATAGTTTGTATCAAAAGCTCCGGGCATAGGGAGGAAAAGTATATCAGAATGTCATATACAGGGTTTCCCAAAAGAACTGGAACGGCCGAATATTTCAGCAACGGCTTGACATAAAGTTATGAAATTTGGTATGCGGGGTTATCGGTAGTTCCGGATCTAAAAATATTAATTGCAACGTTGCCAAATTCACAGTTTTTTCTATGGAGCCCTTAATTTTATTTTTTTTTAATTTAATGCTATGTTTATCTTCTGCGCATTCGATTTGTCGTGTTCAAATTACTATGACCCTATAATATCAAATTTTAATTCCCCTAATTTTTGATGAAATGGCAAGTCAACATTTTGTTAAGAAATATCACAAAATTTCAGTATCTCGAGAAATCATGTCGATATGACAGTCAAAATTAATTTATTAGAAATTTTTTGTCTTATCCAAAAATACAATTTAAAACGTTGTCAAATTTATGTGTTGTTTCCACTAAATCTTCCTAAGTATTTATTTAAACTCCCCTTTTAAATTTTGTGCATTATATTTGATACCATAAAGTTACATATTTTTAACTGAAATGACTCGAACCCTATTGATTATGTTCGAATTCGTACGTTATGTACTTACTTAACCGTTATTAACAGAACTCTAATAAAATGTTGTTGGAATCATGAGGTATAAATTAAGAAGGGTCCTTTGGAAACAGCTAATCAACTTATACTATTATTGTTGTCAAAAATCTGTCATTAATCTGAAAATTACTCAAATTATTTTAAAGATTAAATGATTTTCTTGTTAAGTGAATAAGTAAGAATCCTAAAATTTCCAGAACAGAACGAAAACAAAATTAATCGGAAGATGTAAGTAAATCTCCAATTCACAGGATTCTAAACAAAGAAAAAATCAAGCCTTATAAATTAATGTACACTCAAGAACTTTTGGAAGATGATCCTGACCGCTGTATCGAGTTTTCTGAAGTCATAATGAATAGAATTAGCGATGAATCGACTTTTTGTTTAAATGGGCAGGTAAACAGGCACAATTGTAGGTTTTGGAGTAGAACTAACCCTCACTGGATGGAAGAATTACATACGCAGCATCCACTGAAAATTAGCGTTTCGGCAAGGATTCTTAACACAATTATTGGACCGTCTTTTATCGACGGAAAACTGAGTCAAAAATACTTCAAAAATACATTGACATCCATCAAATAAGGTTTCAACAAGATTGGGCACCTGCCGATTTTGCACGAGAAGTTCGACAATATTTGGACGAGGTATTCACACAAAAGTGGATTGGACGCTGTAACACCCTGTAAAGCACTACATACGAAACCAATACTCAGACGAGATAGCGCACATTTATTTCGCCAAGAAGCTGCCCTGATGACAAAATAAAAGCCCCGAAACCTCTCAGCATCGAAACCAATACTCGAGCGGCTGAGTAATGATTTAATTGATTATACGGTACTTACGAAACGTGTTTATAATGCTTGGTAATTCAGGACAGTAAAAGAAACTCAGAAAATCTATACTCAAACTTAATTTAATTTGATCTAAAAAAATGGACATATGTGATTGTTGACAACAGTAATCCATAATGAAATTCATCTGGTATAAGAACAAAAATGAGCTGCCACAGCTATGAGTTATGGTTCGCAACACACTGTATTAAATTATAAGTTCACTAAAATATTATATGCGACTCAAAACATCACATGTATGTAATTGACGAACAGTAATCAAGAAATTTTCTTATTAATTCTAAAAATAAACCGGCAACTGTTTAACTGAAAATTCGTTACGCACAACTCTGTACATAAAAAAACTTGCGGGCTAAATTCTGCTTTTCTCCACTAATAGAAAAGAATCTTCAGTTACAGTTATCAAAAGTATTCAAAAACGCATTCATAATTAATTCATGAAACAGTAAAACAATATAACCAAAATAAAATGTCCAACAAAAGGGTAAGTAATATAACTTTAAAATTTCTACGGCAGACCAGAATGTCAACTGAATTGAGAGGATAATTTATATGGGGGATCACTTACATATCTTCAGCTGTTAATGCCGACGCGTGGCAAAAAAAAATGTTATACTTCTTGAAAAACGAAGCTACACATTCTCTGAAGGGAATTTTATGGCGAATCCGTGGATTCGGGAACTTTGACTGTTGAAACGTATTTTCGAGACTTGATAAAAATGGAGTATTTACTGGCTCGGGAAAACTAGTGGATTCGACTACAATTGCTGATTCGTTGCAGACTTTCCAACGAATGTTTGGCAATGTTGAGTTATCTCTCAACGACTGGCACACAGCTACTTTCAATTAGACACACGAAAATGGACATCACGAAACGTCGATTCTGATTGTTGTTCTTGAACTCGAACTGAAAACTCTCTAACTCGAGGCTGAACATTATGAACTATGGATAAGAGCCACAAACTATATGTACTGTTCATTTCTATATTTTCCCCCCTTGCCCCTGCCGAGATCGCAATTAATAAAAAGTTCTTTCATTTACAATGGAGGGAAGATGTTTAATCACCTTCCACTTTCGGTGAAAAATATAGGAGCCTATGTTCTATTCAGGAAAGCAGTTAAAGAATTTTTACTTTGTAGACCATGCTATGAGATTCGCGAATATTTTGAGGAAAGAATATGAGATGTTTTCTGATTTTATAAATGTTTATACTCTGTGTATTTGTATTGTTTGACTTTTATTTTAAGACTTCATTCTGTATTACTTTTGTATTGTTTGTCCTTTTGGCACTTAGCTTTATATTTGCTTTGTCCACAAGATGTATCAATCTTTGACAATAAAGTATATTTGATTTGATATAATTGAGAATTGACCATCGCGATTCTTCACTCGTTGAATCTGACTTGCGAACTGAGAATTGACACTCGCGAAACGTTTGTTCTTTGCTCGTTGAATCTTAACTGCCCAAGCATACGCTTATGGGTCATTTTATATTCTCGAGAAGCTGTAAATTTTATTTTAATGAGTAATAAACTAAAACAATAGCGACACTAATTACGGCTATTAATAACAATCTAATAGTCTTTTCATCATATTTCATAATGTTAATCGGTTCCTCGACGTTCTTAATGCGTTCAATTCAAGATTCATCACCAGGAAGTCTCAAGAAACGCGTATTTTAATTATATTTATTACACCTATAAATATATCCTTATGATTTTTATAGTCTATAAATTCCTAAGACAATAATAATTTTCATCTGGTTGCCAGCTGCGTTTTGGTGACTTATCAATTGAAATCTTTTGTGCATCTGAAATACAAGTATCTACGTTATTACGTTATTTAAGTTTCGACGTTATCTTGCATCTAATTAAATGATTAAATGATTCTACAGGGGGTTGGGAGATCTACCACAACGAAGTGGACCGATAGAATGGCTAGCACGCTCCCCGAATATGACCACTATAGATTTTATTTATTGGAGACATCTAAAAGATGAGTGTACAAAAATAAATCACTAAGTTTAGGTTATCTGAGGGACACAATTCTATACGCATCGGCTCTTATTACTCCAGGAGGGTTAAATAATACTATAGGTGAATTTTGTGACAGGCTTGGTTATTGTTTGGCAAATAATGGCCAACATTTTGAACACCTGATACGTTAATTATTTTATTTTCTCGTTTAGTTTACCAAGACTTGTTAATATGTTTGTTTTTGGATTATTTAAAATAATACTGAATTTTTGTACTACCTACGTAGTTTTGTATTGTTTTCTGTTTGTTAATGTTTTTTTTATTACTTATGATGATATTTGACAGGATTTGATTTGTTTTAGTTAAAAAAAAAAGATTTTTATGGTATCAAATAAAATGCGCACAATTTAACAACAATTTGACAACGTTGTAAATGGTATTTTTAGATCAGACTTGCCAACAAATTTCTAATAAATTGATTATTGTCATATCGACACGATTTCTCGTAATATTGAAATTTTGTGATATTTTTTAACGAAATGTTGAATTGCCATATTAACAAAAATTGGAGGAATTTAAATTTGTTTTCATAGGGTCATAGTAATTTGAACACGACAAATCGAATGCGCTAAAAATAAACATTGCATTACATTTAAAAATATAAAGTTGGGGGCAAAGTTGCAAATGATATTTTAAGATCTGGCACTACTGATAACCCCCGTATACCAAATTTCTTAACTTTATGTCAAGCCGTTGCTGAAATATTCTGCCGTTCCGGTTCTTTTGTAAAACCCTGTATCATCAATGTATCGAGAGCAATAGTTCTGATCTAAAAGTCTACATACTAGTAGTCGACCTGTTTTGCCCATGTTTGTCACACCATTATTCAACCCGATCATATGTTCGTTTTACTACTCCAAATAAGTGGAATTGACAACTCAATTATTTTATAAATGTTCGGAAAATAAGTATTTGAAGTTGAAGTTGCCAGAGTTTGAAAATTCAGAGTTGACAGTCAACTGAAATATCCTTTTGTATTGTAATAAAATGAAACCTATAATTTCATTCATTTAACCCCTGATTATAATTCAGGAGGTTTGTCAGATCTGAAAAAATGTATCTCCCTGTAGTAATACAGTTTTAAGGTATTGTTGTTAAAATTGTTTTTTCCGTTAACCAGCTGTCGTGTCCTTATGAACGGCAGCCCTCAGAAGTCGAAACTTAATTAACGAGGTATTACCTTTTTACGTGCGATTCCTAGCACTTTCTCGGGCCATCAGAAAAATTTCTGCAGTCGCCATGGTTTGAACCACCGCCGACTGGCAGCCAAAGTGATTGAAACATGTCGGCTACCTGGCCCCGTATTAAACGATTACCTTAAGAAAAACCAAGGAATTTCATGAAAGAGATATTTTTTGTACGGGCTTGTTGGTCCGATAAGAATTCGGAAATCCATCAATTTTTCCTATTCATCATGATCATCAATGATTTTTCTGGAAAATTGTTATTACCAAAAATCACTGAAGTTCCCGAAATTACACAAATGCGTTGAATCATTTCCAAACCATAAAAATCATTAATAAAAACTGAAGGCATAAAACCGATTCCTATCTCTACAAGGCAGTTCAATCCCAATTATACGAGGTTTGTCACATCCGAATAGATTCATCACCCTATATGACTACAGAGTGATAAATAAAGTTCAGTCCCAATTATACGAGGTTATCACATCCTGTAGACATGTTGATAAATCTATTTGGATGTGACAAACCTCGTATAATTTGGATTGAACTTCATAAGGTAAGTCATTTAATCCCAAATCAAGTGGTTGAAAATTCACTAATTCCTTTATCAATGCCATTAAATTTATCTTTAACTGAAGGTGAGCTTCCAGAGATATGGAAAACGCCAATTTATGGAAATTCTGTAGATAAAAATGCATTAACTAGTTAAATGGGTAATAACTAAACTATCTATAATCAGTAAAGTTGAAGAGTTTTGAGTTAATGACAAATTATGTGGCTTGAAGAGTATTTTTATTGAAGATTAACTTGCTGTTTCACCTCGCAATATACAGCCAATATTATCTCTGTTCTATATGCGAGCGAATTCGAATTGACGCAATCTAGAATGTATGCGTTTTCAGGTCTATGTGAAATTTAATCTTGAACAGTTATTTCCAGTAGTTCCACCTTTTTCGCCATAATGTATTCAGAATGATAAGAAACTGATAAGTGCTCTTCAACCACTCTTCCCAAATGCTTTATTCTCTCAGACAGATCTCTCCACTTTGTGGTTGATGGAGTTTCATGTGACACTGTACCTATAAATGCTGGTGTTCCACAGGGATTCATTTTGGCACCAATACTGTTTCTCGTTCACATCAATGATTTGTTGAGAGCTACCTCATTCAGATGATGGTACACCTTTAAGTCAGCACGAGAAACTAGAATAAAACGGGGTAGGAACTTGAACAACTTAAATATGGACTTATGGAAATAAATTGTTTACATTTTGGTCCTACGAGCCGGATATCCTTAATAATAATAATAATCTTTATTGGTCCTTTTTGATCATCTACATGATATATTGGATTCGTCACGTTGTTTCTAAATATAAATAAAAAACATCAAAGTAATCACTTAGACTAGAAAAATATATGAATTTGTATATGGGGACAAGTGCACAATATACTCACATAAAATTTTAAAAAAATTCTATAAAACATATACAGGGTGGCTACGGAAGTATTGCCTACGGAATATCTCAGTTATTGTATGAAGTAGGTTTGTGAAATTTGAAGCGTCGATATAATGACATAAGAGCTAGAATTTGAGCATATTGACATGTCAAAGTTAACTTCCGGTCTGACCGGAAGGAACATCAACTTTCTTATTTTAAATGGAAACCCTATTTTTTTTCTTTTCGCTTTATTCAGCATTCAATTCCCTTTCTAATGACATATCACAAGTTGGTATCTAACCAGAAACTAGATCAGAAAAAAATTATTATTGAAATTCACCGAGTAGGCCGTGGAAGCAAAATGAAAGCCAAAAATTGAAAAGTTGGCTATGGAAACCATACGTCACTTGATATTTTATTTTCATTCGTCGGCGTTATAAAAAGCCGTCAAAAAAAAAATTGGAAAAATTGGGAAAAAACAATACTACGTAGGTCCATAACTTAAATAGGAACATACAACTTTTTCTTGCCTGTACTATTCAGCATAACCATTCCTTTCTAATGATATAATAGAAAGTAATTTTTTGAAATGAAATACCAAAAAATCCAATTATTATTCTTCAAATAACGAAAAAACAGATTTATCGAAAAAAAAAATTCAAATTGATAGGATTAAAGATAAAATAAATTCAAAACAAATGTTCGAAATGCATTCCCTCAGCGTCAATACATTTATTGACTCTGGTGATATTTTCATGTAAAACGTTTCTCAACATTTGGGGCGTGATATCTTGGAAAGCTCTACGACTTTTTACTTCTAGCTCATGTAGAGTTGTAGGCTGTGTGGAATACACCCTATTTTTAAGATGCCCCCATAGAAAAAAGTCGCACGGAGTAAGATCAGGTGACCTTGGTGGCCACCTGACTGGACCATGGGTTGTTATAAGTCTCTCTTGAAAGCGATTTTGAGGATGAATTCTCGTTATTCTTGAATTATGCGGAGGGGTGCCATCTTGCTGGAAGTACATTCTCTCAGTTATTTCCGCTGGTAGGTTGTTAATGAATTCCGAAATTTCATTCGTTAAAAAATTAAAGTATCTCTCTCCGGTTAGTTGGCCTTGAAAAAGAATGGGGCCAACAATATGAGTTCCAACTATTCCTGCCCAAACATTCACACCAAATCTCTCCTGGAAGCCGCCTTGTCGAAACCGGTGCTCGTTTGCTATCGCCCAGTACCTGGAACAAAAGACCGTTCACACTTTTAGCACTTTACACTTCGACTATCGACAATAATCCAAATAAAGTACAGTACCTACCTTGTATTATTCCTGTTGAATAATCTATTGTTGGTAAATCTTGACTCGTCCGTAAACAAGATATAATAGTTAAATAGGTGATTCTCAGCATTTTGTCGAAGAAACAAATTACAATATTCCAGGCGCCTTTCACCGTCATTTTCATACAAATGTTGATGCAACTGATACTTGAAGGATTTCAATCGATGTTTTTTCAAAATTTTCCTAGCAGAGTCCTTACTTATAGCTAATTCGGCGCCAATCTGCCTTGAGGAAATTGTGCTATCATATTGTACTAAAGCTAATACATTAATTTCAGTTTCCTCATTAATAACAAATTCTTCTTGGTCTTCGTAAACATAAGGCTCAGTTCTTAATTTTTCTTCAAGCCACTGGAAATACCTTCTTGACGGTTGCTGCCTCCCTGGATATCGCTCTAAATACAATCGTTCAGCGGCATAAGATTTTTTTAAACATTCACCATAAATGAGAAGCATGTCAATTTGTTCGGTTCGTGAATAACGGGGCATTTTTTGAATATTCCACTAACTGATTTCGATTTCCAAACCCTTTTAAAATGGCAGAATCAAAAACACTACTTCGAACGTCAAAATAATATGGATAGCAGCGTTCGTGACAGCTTTCATTTTTTTTTGTTTCATCCCAAAATACATCTTAATCAGCCTACTTGTGAATATTTTGGTTCGAATGATTATTGCAATGGAATAATTATTCTGAATAGCACAAACATCGTCCATAGGTAGATATTAGAATATCTATGGACGATGGCACAGACCAAGTACGTTTATGTTCCTATTTAACCTAGAACCTACAGGATATAATTTATCATTCCACATTATTTTTAATTTTATTTTTGCGTATGGCGATAATCTGTTTTGTCATTTGAAGAATAATAATTGGATTTTTCGGTATCTCAGTTCAAAAAATTATTTTCTATTATATCATTAGAAAGGAATGGTTATGCTGAATAGTACAGGCAAGAAAAAGTTTTATGTTCCTATTTAAGTTATGGACCTACAGAGTATTGTTTTTTTCCCAATTTTTCCAATATTTTTTTGGAGCTTTTTATAACGCCGACGAATGAAAATAAAATATCACAGTAGTAGCAACTGTTATCAAGTGACGTATGGTTTCCATAGCCAAGTTTTCAATTTTTGGCTTTCATTTTTCTTCCACGGCCTACTCGGTGAATTTCAATAATAATTTTTTTCTGATCTAGTTTCTGGTTAGATACCAACTTGTGATATGTCATTAGAAAGGGAATTGAATGCTGAATAAAGCGAAAAGAAAAAAAATAGGGTTTCTATTTAAAATAAGAAAGTTGATGTTACTTCCGGTCAGACCGGAAGTTAACTTCGACATGTCAATATGCTCAAATTCTAGCTCTTATGTCATTATATCGACGCTCCAAATTTCACAAACCTACTTCATACAATAACTGAGATATTCCGTAGGCAATACTTCCGTAGCCACCCGGTATATGTATAGGAATTGTCACACATACAGAAACAGTAGACAAAGCAGTACAGATCAATACTAATTAAAAATATATGTAAATACTAGATAGTCATTATATCACATGTTGAAATATGCATCGAGAGGAAAAAAATTATTTTCTATTAGGAACTTTTTTAGGGCAGTGTCAAACTTCCTACTTTTATTAATATTTTCAATTTCTTGAGGCAACTTGTAGATACTCAAACCCTTATATGCCTGAATTTATAATATGGAATGTGATTTTATTCTTTTGTCGTGTATTCACTTCATGACTTATTTTTAATTTTATACTGATATGCATCATTATTTTTGGAATTTCATTTGTATTTATACTAATTAATAAATTATCCATGTAATTAGATTGTAAAATCTGTATGGATAATAAATGAATAAATAAATAAATAAATAAATGATGGTTTTTATTCAAAGTAAATTTGGTTTTGTTCTTAAAAAAATACGTGCATATTCCATAAATGTACTAAAAAATAGTGTCAATACGTGAAATTTGACAAACAATCCCCTACAAGAGTAGGTTGAAAGAACTCCAGCCACTACTCTTAATATTGCTTTTTGCAAAATGAAAACATCATGAGTAGAAGTTGAGTTACCCCACAAACATTTACAACGCTACTTGAGAGTGGTACAAGGATAATAGCTGAGGATTTCCGAACAAGTAGCACAAAGAGTTCATTCTCTTCTTTAAGTACAAACAATGAGTTTTCCAAGTAATATTTTCATCAATCACCAAACCCAGAAATTTTGTTTCATTTGTATTGTCTATTAATTCATCGTTGACAGAAACAGTTGATGTTAAACAGTTTTTTTTGCCAATTTTGAAATTTCACGATTTGTGTTTTAGATGTATTCAGATATAGAAAATGTAAGCTACAACATTCATAAATAGAGTCTAAAACTTGTTCACTTTTTTGTTGTGTTTTAATTTCGTCCTAATCCGATACTATATCAAAGTATGGTGTCATTAGTATACTTACATCGTTTCATGAGACCACGTTAAGTAGTTATCAAGATCATTGGTGACAACATTAATAAAATTGGCCCCAGTATAGACCCTTGCGGAACTCATGTCGTCACTTATTATATTATGTAATTTATGTTTCATCACAAGCTATGTCAGCGCTGAGAACAACGGAACTTTCCCGAAGCACTTTTTATTTGGCGCTGCTACAGCTTCGTATCAGGTTGAAGGATCGTGGAATGTGGACGGAAAAGGGGAGAACATTTGGGATCGCATGACGCACACCCATCCAGATTCCGTAAAGAATAGAGATAATGGTGACGTAGCGTGTGATTCGTACCATAAGTATAAAGAAGATGTCGCCATGGCTGCCAAATTAGGATTGACGCATTACAGGTTCTCGATATCTTGGTCCAGGTTAGTAAATGTAAATGACAGATATGCCTGGTAACCCAACCGTCTGATTTATTATTGTTTCTAAAAACCTCGAGAGGTCGAATGAAACCTCTTGAAATCTATACAGGGTGATTCCTAAGTTGATACTTTTTTTTTGACTGTGTATATAACTTGTTAAAATAAACAACTTTTTCCAAAATTATGAAAAATAAAACAGTTATATTATTACAACGTGTCCAATACGGTCCTGTCTAACTTAAATAAGGTGTCTAAAGTTGTCACAAACTAAACTTTTCATAAACCCTCATAATAAAAGTCACACGGATTTAGGTCTGGCGATCTTGATGGCCATGGAACTGGTCCATTTCGACCGATCGACCGAAAAAAGACCATAATGAATAGTAATAATAATAAAATTTATGAAATCCTTTACGATCATAAAAAATGATATAGGATACGTGAGACAACAAATATACATATATACGTACATCATTGACGGTAATACTCAGTAGTACTATAAAAACAACCATTAATCAAAAATTCTTTGAGTTTTGTTTTAAAAAGATTTTCCCTGTCTAGATTTTTCAAATCATCAGGTAAGTGATTATAAAATTTTGCTCTCTGATAAGATGGAGAATTTTCAAACAAACATGTTGAATGTTTCTGCAGCCGTATCAATTCACCGTGCCTAGGATATGCATGAAAGTCAGAATTTCGATTGTAATTCTGTATTTGTTTGTTGAACAACAGAATGCATTCCTTATAAAATATTGCCTACAAGATTTTCTATAGTCTATTTTATAGATTAGGCGCAACACCCTTTTCTGGGAGACAAATATTTTGTTGAGTTTTGTGGAGCATCCCCAAACTGCAATATTATAAGAAATATGGGAATATACAACAGCAAAATAAACGTTTAAAAGCTGGACTTTAATGTCATAGGATCTCAATTGACTGATTGCATAGTACCCACTGTTAACTTTCTTACGTACATGGTTTATACCTGACTCCCAGGTCATGTTACCATCGATATAAGTACCAAGAAAGTTGGTGTTATCTGATGATTCAATTATTTCGTCACCCACTCTAACATCAAAATCATCAATTTTCCTATTTCTACTGGAATAAAACTGCAGCAGAACAGTTTTCTCCATATTCACCACTAAAGAATTTTTACAACACCAATTTCTAAATTCTAAACCCAAAATGTTCAATTTTTCTTGAAGCTGCTTAGGTGTCATATCAGGTGACCTAGTCGGCCATTCAATGGGGCCACGTCAGCTTATGGACGGTCCCGGATAATTCTCATTAAGCCATTCTTACACAGGCCCGTAGTAGTGTTAAAAGGTAACATCCATGGTAAATCCATCTGGGTTTTCCCTAACTACTTCTTGAATACTTTGAGAGATCTGATTTTGAGCCATATTGGACCAATGATGTGATCACCCAAAATACTAGCACATATGTTGATTTTCTCTGGAGTTTGAGTGTGACACTTCTCAAAACTATCAAAAGTATTGACATGATTAAAATCAATATTAGTCTGACATTGAAATGTACTATTTGTAGTTTCCAGCAAAATAGCTGAGGTATAAAAAATTAAACAAAAAGTACATTTTTTGTTTACGGTGTTGGATAGAAAAGAGGAAAGCCTTCAAAACTAGGTGCCACGTGACCCCCTATACGTTTGAAAAAAAAAGTTGATGGTGTCCTCTTGACATTATTATATTCTTGAATCTATACTGCATCATCCACTTAGTGAATGTTATTGATTTGTTTGACCGATATTAATTGTTATTCCAGAATATTGCCTTCTGGCTACGATAACTACATCAACCCGAAAGGAATCTCATACTACAAGAATCTCATAAACGAAATACTGAAATACAAAATGATTCCTGTAGCGACACTTTTCCATTGGGATCTACCGCAACCTCTGCAAGATATCGGGGGATGGAACAACCCTTTATTGGTGAAACCTTTTGTCGACTACGCCAGGATAGTGATAACACACTTTGAGAAAGTGGGATATTGGATCACCATCAACGAGCCTAAGCAAATATGCGTTTTCGGGTATGGAAATGGTAATTTCGCTCCAGAAATTAAAAATAGCGGACGGGGGGACTATTTGTGCGCCTACGTGATTGCCAAGTGTCATGCAGCAACATACCACATGTACAAAAACGAGTTTCCTCATTACAAAGGTATGGAATAACAACACTTTTTGCTCGACGTGAATAATATATGTTGAAAGTAATACAATTTCTAGGAGGATGAATACTTTAAATTGAATCTAATAATGAAAAATGGATTAGGTGATTCAGTCTTCCGATTTAATCTATACAATAGCTATATTCCTCAGCAAGTCTCCAACAGAAAACAACTACGGCCCTCTACAACCGTTGAATTAAATATGTTAGATTCTTGGCAAAGTTTTCTACAAGAACTCTTTAAATACCATAACTGAAATTATTTTTCGATTCAAATGGGGCAACACCTTCACACCGGTTTCATGGTTCTTGCCACTCATCAGCGAAGGCTAGTTCTCCCCCACAGCTTCCCTTGGGAAATCCTAAGATAAACACTGATGTATGTATCCAGCGCCATCTCTAGATTCCAGAGAATGCTTCGGAAGAAGCAGATGCTATAGTCGAAGTGCTTTCTGAAACCTAGAGATGGCGCTGGATACATTCTACAGTGCTTATCTTGGGAATTCCCATCAAAAGCCGAGGTATGTCATCTTTTCGGAACGAACGGACTTCATAAAACTTGGGCAAATTTTCTGCATCCGAGTAGCTCAGCGAAATAAGTCCATTACGATCCGTAGAAGCTCAAAATTTATATTGTTCCTTCCTTCCCAAGTAGCACACCTATATTGGTAAAATATTGATACAATATTGTGAACATATTGGCGAAATATTTGAAATGCAATATTGGCGAGAAAAAAAATGTGAACATTCGGCGATATTGGTCCAATATTACTTGAATAATATTGGCGAAATATTCTTGAACTAATATTGGCCTCAAAATGTTCGGCGAAATTGGTACAATATAGCTGATACAATATTCTGACAATATTGGCACAATATTCAAAAGTTATATTGTCGAGAAGTAAAATGTGAACATTTTGCGATATTGGTCGAATATTGTTTGAATATTTTAGAAATAGTTTTGGTGGAATATTCTTGAAGCAATAATGGCCTCAAAATATTTATCGACATCGGTACAATATTTATCGATATTGGTAGAATATTTATCGATATTGGTACAATATTTATCGATATTGGTACTGTATCATTTGAATATATTGGTGGATATCAATATACCTTGGTAAATTATTAAATGTCCTTTAGTTGATGAAGGCGACACCAGAGTCTGCCTTTTGATCGCTATAACCGCTTAGTGAGCTGTCTTGAAAACAAGCTAAGGGAAGTATTTAATATACTTTCGTAGGTTTTAGAAGACGTTCTATATGTAGAGCCACCTAGCGGATTTTTATCCAAGTTTGATCATGATATAATTTCAATATGTTTCATTGAATATTCGGCCAATATTCAAATTTCATCTCAATCTAGATGTAGGAAACAATATAAAGACAATATTGTTTTAACCATATCGATAAATATTATTGAACCAATATTGACCCAATATTAATTAATAAGATTTGTTGAATATTGGCGAAATGTTATTCAACCAATGTGTAATCACACATGGAGATACAATATAGTTTTTATTCCTAGAATCGATATTAGGGGAATATTGGGATTGCGATATTTATTCTAGATGTTAAAAACGATGTAAAGACAATATTGTTTTATTGATATTGGTAAATATCGTTCTACCAATATTGACTCAATATGAGTTATTACAATTTGTCAAATAAAGTGGAAATGATATTCAACCAATATTCTAACAAACTTGAAAATACAATATAGTTTTTTTCCCTTATAATCGATATGACTGGAATATTTGGATTGCAATATTTATTCTAGATGTGGAAAACAATATATAACCAATACTGTATTATCGATATTGGTAGAAATTATTCAACCAATATTGACCCAATATTTCGTGTGATAATCTACATTCAAAACTAGTTCAACCAATATTCCACCAATATTATTAATATAATATTGTTTTTTGAATATTCACCCATATTGGACCAATATTGATTTTTCATTTACAATATATCTATATTGTTCCAATATGGAACCAAGATTCAGCCGATATGATGTGCTACCTGGGTTGTAACTCGGATTTCCTCTTATAGAGCTTTGGTATGGCTTTGAACGTCGAAGAACTAGGCAGCAACAGTATATGCACTGTGAGTCTTCACAAAGACTCAGGCATATAACAACGGAGCGAAGTTGTAGTTCAGAGTTCTGAGAAGAACTCTAAACTAAATGTTATGTCACGAATTCTCTTTTGAAATTGTTGGTGTTCCCAACAAATCCTTTAAACATCAAAATCAGGGCAGGCTGTAGATTCCAGAGAACTGCTAGAAATGAGTATACTAATAGCTACCAAGAGCTTGAAATCAGTTGAGTCACCCGGGAAGGGTATACTCAAAATTATGAACAACTATGTGCTTGCTCGAAAGCAACTGCACTCGGCAGGAGCTCCCGGATGACTGAATTCAAGACCATGCACCCCCTAAGGTTGAGGCCCGGAAGGATGAACTCCCCAGCACTCGTACGTACTCGAAAGCTCACCCCCCCCTATCCACCACCCCCGCTCGTTAAAGCGGTTCCTCATCCTGATGACTGGCGATCAGCAGAATAAAATCTGACCGTTTGATATGGAGTGCCCAGCCAATTATCGGCTTGAAGCTACCTTATATCTGACATGAGTTGACTTTTAAAAACAATTACTTTACTTTATGTGCATGGTGTCCCCCTGAAACTGGCTGAAGGCCTGAAAAAACTCTCGGCTGAGGGCCGAGTGCTGTGTACTGAGTTAACTGAAATTACTTCTTGGTGGGTTCTTCTTGGTATCTGAAACATAAAAGCATGATTAATCGTGATTTGGTGCCTGTTGAAGTAGACGTTGGCGTCGCCGAAGGTCTCGCCTCCGACTGAATTCAAGAGCCAACTTGGCTTCTTAAATAGTAAAACGGCACATTTACTCCGGCCAATGCCGGAGCAAAGCCGCTAGTGGGCGGAGCCTATTGGAAAATATATTCCGTGTATACTCTCGCACAAAAATTTGTGTCATTTTTATTGGCCATCGAATTATGATATATTTTTGCAATATATCAGACGAATCGCTAATATATGCTGAAAGACATAATGGTTGATAACAATTGTTGTAATGTTGAACACTACTGACAGAAGTCTTCTATAATCTTGACCAGACAGACTAAAAAGGCACACTATGTTCGTCCACTGATACAAATTCTCAAGTTTTGCTCTGAAAAGAGCGAACACTATCTCATCACGGATAACATTATTGGTAAATTGTAAGAAGAACTGAGTGAATGTTGCAATTGAACTAAATAATAAAAGGGTTTTGCGGCCTTTGATAGGCGCGCTGACATGGGGCGTGGCCTACCAGAAACTCTTGCACTGATATACTTTAGCGCTGAATTATATTTTTGTATTTCGCTTCCTCATTGGTAGTTTTATGAAACAGTGACTCACCACCAGCAAGCTGAGTGGTGACAGTTACTTGGAGAGGTTTAAAAAAACGATAAAATGTTTGCGTCAAATGGAATTTCATTCCTTGTGAGCGAGTTGGTGGGAGGGAAACACTCAATCTTCTATCTTCTCACTGTTGATATTTATTTTCAGCTAAAATATCAATAGTTTTGGACGGTGAATGGAACGAACCGGCTTCGAGTGAGAAAAAAGATATTGAAGCAGCTGAGAGAAAGAACCAATTTGAGGTACTGGTACTATAACTCGAATCCAAAACTTGTAGTTTTTCTTATTATGTTCTTGTTCGCACGAAAAGGAAAGTCCTGTAATGTTCAAAAAACATCGTGAGAGCCGAGGGAAAGTTGGTAGGAATTGGTCTTCTTAAAATTTTAGAAGCTGTATGACCCAAGCTGTATATATCAGAAAAGCATCGTCCATTTATATTTTTATAAAACAGAGAAAGATAGCCAACTTTTCTGAGGTTTGCCTCTCTTCTTGCAGTTACAGTATTCAGGGTTTGTTTGGCAACACTTGAAGACATGCCGGGTTCTGGTCCAATAAAACCTTTTGCGGCCCCCTTCCTCGCAAGAGAGTCCGCTTCATTGCCCTCCATGTCACAATGGCTAGAAATCTGGATCTGAGACAGTTTGTTGAATCTTCCTGTTGAAGTATCCTTTTTGACAGTTCCATACTAGCTTTGACGTTGATCGGCACGAGCCAAGTTCTCAGCCATTTGACTGTCCGATTTGGCTTTGTGCGAGCCTTTCACCCAGGAAGATACCTAGATATTTCGCATCTAATAGAAATGAAGACAGTGGAGTTGAATTTTCCACTTTCCTCTTCCTGGTGGATGATACTATTACAGTCTTGATGGGGTTCACAGACATCAGTTTCCTCTGGCACCAACTGTGTACGTTCAACGCTTTTGAGACAATATTTGAAGCTACACTTCCTGATGTTGTCCTTGCCAAAATGACAAGGTTATCAGCATATGCTTGAAGCTCTACTCCTCTTCTTTCAAGGACATTGAGTAGATTGTATTACTACTATAAATAAACTCTGAACATAACTTTCGTTACTAATACTCCAAGGCATCCAAAAATCCATTTCAAACTTCCATTGTCTCGAAGTAACAATTTCCGTTGAGCAATTATGGACAATGCCAATTTGACTCAATTATTTTTAGACTCACTAAATGAATCACGAAGAGTAAAGACCCCAATACAGAGCCTTGAGGGATATTATACTTGGTGAAAACTATCAATATATAAAATAGTATCTTTCCATTATCAACTCCAACAAATGCATTCATTACTACTATTTTCAGTTTGGTTTGTACGCGAATCCTATCTTCAATGGCGATTGGCCGAAAGTGGTGGTCGACAGGGTCGCAGAGAGAAGCGCCTTGGAGAAATTCTCAGAATCTCGCTTGCCAAAATTCACCAAGGAAGAAATCAACTACATCAAGGGTACTTTCGATTTTCTTGGTTTCAACACTTATTTTACTGCCCTCGTAGCTGATGCGAAAGAGAGTTCCTTCGACAACTCAAGTTACAAAAGCGATCTGAGAGTTGTTCTGTCGAAGGATCCCCATTGGAAATTTGGATCAAACGGGAACAGCGTAAGTTATTGGTTAGTTGTTCACATTGATAATACTAACTTTAACTACTTAATCTTAATATTTATGAGTCTGATATTTTTTTAAACACGACATTTCTCTTCTTACCATTCATAATCGGAATCACACCCAGAATTCGCGTAACAAAAGTCATCTCCAAGACACTCCAAGACACATTTAACTAATTTTTTTAAAATGAGTCTTTCCGAATCCTCTGTCATCCAATAATATAAAGATTACATTCCTTCTCTCCAAAGCTGCATGAGTTTTTCACTGATGTGTTTTAAATTTTGCATCATATGGATACAATCTCGAGATATTTCAAATTTGATGTTTTTATACTGCATCTTTTATACTGTAAAGTGCTTTATTTATTTTTTATTTTCCATTTTGTTTTTTATCTCTTTTAAATATGTTTCCACATGAATAAGGAGACATTAATGTATGTGTATTGTTTTTACTATTACCATTTACTATACGAATATGGCATGTAAATGTTTTAAATGTTTTATATCTGTATTATTATATGTATGCTTACGGGTGTTTCAATTTACATTTTTATTTATACTTGAAAAGCTTTGTCAATGAATTGAAAACCTTCTGACATTGAAGTATATATTGACTTTGAGTTTGACATAAGAAAGAGAGTGGATTTGAAATATTTTGGAGGTGTTTTCAATCAATCAATTAATCTCTATTTCCTGTTTTGACATGATTTACGTGTTTTGGAATTGTCAATAAATATATGAAAATACAAGATAGAATGATATAAAGTGAATATAAAATGAAATGAATGAATTAAATTGAAAGATTATGTAGGGGTGAAACAATAATAGTACAAGCAGAGGTATAACATTACACAAAATTCGTTAAATTGAGGATAGGGGACCAAAAATCCCCTTCAACTCGATTTTAACTCTTCAATTAAAACAGTTCGAACAATTCTGCGAATATCGATCGATTCAGAATGGTCGTTTTAGTATATTCTGAAAATTTCAAGTTATTCGAAGAAAAACAAAATTATTCGAAAAAAAATCAAGAGAAATACAAAATCGGTAGATCTATTTGAAATTAGCACTATGTACGTAAAATTTCACGATGATTCCGAAAATATGTGTTTTGTGTATGCTCAGATATAAAATTTGTCCAGGAAGGGGACTAAAAAACCCTTTTTTCGGCACCCATCCGGGAAGTGTTCACTTCCCGGACACTTTTTCTTTGGGAAAGTAGCACTTCCCGGCCTAGTCCGGGAAGTGCTCGAATTTTAATACAAATATTAATATAAATAAGAATTAGAATGTTTCTGTTGGTACCTATCTTCTGTTCGAAATTCAATATATAATACATATAAGAACTGAAATGTTCGAAATATTCAAATTTGGAATCGTTTCATCCGGTTAACAGATGGGTGAAAGTCGACCTCTCTTCGTCTCTTAGACTAAATGCGTCTCATCGATTTGTTATTCTACATGGTTGCCGAAAAAATAGTGTACGTAACACGTCCGAAAACAGTTTTTTTGGACTCGCAGACTTCCAGGACTCGCTGACGCTCGTCCTAGAATTTGGTCTACTCGTCCAAAAAAACAGTATTTTCCGGACTTGTTATTAACTCGATTTGAACTTTTCAATTCGAGAATGGTTAGGGTAACAGCAATTCTGCGAACGTCAATCGATTCAGAAAAAATTGGAAAGTAACGAACTGCCAACCGAGATCGAACCCAGGCCATGAGTTTTAATCTCTTTTGATATGCTGCGCCTCGAAATCACTGTCACTATTTTCCAGTTGATTTTTTTTTTAAATTTGTTATAGTGAGCATATTCAATTTTCCAAATTTCAGAAATATATCTAAAGAAACAAAGGAGAAAAGGGGGTGTACCACGAGTCTGTGTCACACGGTATATCCTTGACTTTACATTTTTTTATTCTCAGCCTGTGGGAGGTTAACCTCTACAAAACGCAAGAGACTTTATATTTTGTAAAGTTGACGTAAAAGTTATAAAATCATTTAATTTTAAGATTGTACCACAAGGAGCTAGGAAGATGCTGCAGTGGATCAAGAAGACCTACAATAACCCCGAAATTTTGGTAACCGAATGTGGTGTGGCCGATAATGGAACTTTGAATGATGATGGCAGAATAAGTTTCTTCAGAGTGAGTTCAAATAATGGATATTTTTCAAAAATTCTGCGTTTTGTCGGGATTTTATTACTGAAAATTCAGAAGGTATTTTGAATTTCAAGAATGAATTGACGAAGTTAAACTTTTTTTAGAATAATGATATATGGATTAACATTTTGCGTATTTGGCGTCTTTCCGACGTCAAACTGACGTTTCTATGATTACTTGCATTTCGGAATTCCATCGTCTTAATGGTTGAAAGATTTCTACTTCTTTCAATTTTCAGCACGTTTCAAATTGCTTGAATCTACAATCGTGTTCAGGTGAATACTGACAAATTAAGAATCTACACGATGTTTTTATAGGTTCCTCACCAAGACGAAACCAGCCCACCTGCACCTGCAGACTAGTTTCGAGATTCTTCCTCTGCTCGCTAGGTGGAGCGGCCTAGAAACCGCTTCATCGGGTGAACCAGAGTTGACCAAGCAGCGGAGAGTGTAATGGTTTGGACGGGGAACAGTTGGCTTCAGTGCTGTCTGTGTTGACCTACCCTTGCACTGATGAGAGGCAACAACCTCGACACTAGTCTACAGGTGGTCACCCTGTCCAAATCCAAACATAATTCTGGTTGGTTACAGGGGCACTTGCAATTGCGTCCTCTGATGTATTGAGGAACGTTGCACAAGTATCTGTTGGAAATCATTCAATACCCGTTGTGGTCTCAGCCAGGGGAGTAGTTGTTTTCTGACAGGTACTTGCCATAATAAGCCTACGAAGTAGGTGTATATGGCATCAAAGGGTTAAACATCTGTCGGCAATGACTGTTCGTTAATAATAAAAGTGTTGCTGAGTACAAAAGTGTTGCTGAGTAGAAAAGTGTTTCCATCCATAAAAATAGTACCTTTCTTTAAGATTTCTCAATAAAGTATGCTCTCCATTAAAAATACGAAAAAATACGATTAAATATATTCAGAATTAAACTGGATGATAAGTCCATAAGATACCTGGTGTTTTATGGATAGAAACTTACTGTTAATTTCGAAGAAAATCTCTACGCAATGACTTTTCAGGGTTATCTCAGTGCCATCCTTGACGCAATGTACGAAGACGGGGTGCGAATTTTTGGGTTCACCGCATGGAGTTTGATGGACAATTTCGAATGGACAGACGGCTATAGGTAATATCGACATCACTAATAGTTGAGAGTGTTGAAATGATTAATTTCTTTGTTTCAGTCAACATTTCGGTTTGTATAGCGTGAATTTCAGCGACCCAAAAAGAACGAGAACGCCAAAAAAATCAGCAAGATTCTATAAGGAACTAGTGACAACGCGCAGAATTCCCCAAGTGGATATCGCAACCTAGTGAAGAAACCGAAGCACAAAGATGATTGTATTTATCTTGTTTTGGAACATGCCAATGTTTTATAATGTTGATATTTGCATATCACTTGCAGTGCCTACTAGTTCTTATTCCTTATTGTGTTGCCTAGTTCACCCGGTTATGAGCTAGCCAAGATTTTGTAAATATAATCTAGTTTCTGAGATGGTAATTTTTAACATCGTTGAAATAGGAACTCAGCACGGAATAGTATAAATCATTCAACGAGCGATAAATGTGGCTATTGCTCGTAAGAATTAAGTCGAGCGAGTAATGACCATTTTTCGCGAACAGAATGCTTTAGTTTTCCTATGACTTACACAGGAGTATTTGAAAATGTAGTCTCAACAGTTTTACACTAATTTATTTTACACATAAACCATATTATGTATTAATTCATATCACATATACTATTTTATTTCAAATCAGACTGTCTATGTGGAACTCTAACTGTATCTGCCTTCTCTGATCTCAGCTGTCTATTTATATCCAAGAAGATCTCTATCGCGATTGTTCTGAACGATTTGTAATTTACAAAGGACCCCACATTAATCTTATGGAAAACTGGTTTCCGTAAAAATCGCTGAAATTGCAATATGATGTCAAAGTTTGATATTTTGACAATTTTTCAAAAAATCCGGAATTTCATTTTCATCGTATCGATCTGAATTTTTCTGTGTGTATCTAAGAAAGTATTATAATGGTGGTGGAAACTAGTATCGTCTTTTTTGCACGTTTTCATGCTCGAAAACTGTAAAAAGATCGATTCTTAAAATGAAATTATGAAAATTTGGATACTTATCAGGGATCAAATCTGCTGATTTTTGCCTCGTCTAAAATCTGAGAGGCTTTTATCACCACTTAGGAATTGATAATGATGAGATGACAAAATGTTTTTTTAGAAACGATCACTCAACGTTTTTTCACAATCTTTTATTTGTCAATATATTCATCATATTATCTATCTTGAACAAATATTGTTTCATTCCTCGACTTTTTTTTCCAATCGATAATCATATCTATTGAAAAAGCAGATTTTAATCGCAGCTTGTGGACGTGATTTCATCAATTACAAAAATGCCGTAATTGATAACGTAATGACAGGAAGATGCCTCTCAACTAATCTGAGTCATGAGTAATCTTGACAACGTTAAAATAATAATAATAATAAAGAGTCTGTATTCACTACAAACATACTACAAAACAACTCTCAGAATATTGTGATTTGAATGGACTAGTTCTCTTACAAACTGCGGGAAGTCTAACGAAATGTGGAAATGGATCAGAGAAATGGTAGAAAAAAAGGTTCAAGAAAAGTGTTTTGGACTCAGGCCCCAAAAAAATGCTCGAAGACATGCTAGACTGTAAAACTGATTTCAATGTTTATGGATGATTATGGGTTAATTTTCAATAATATGGAATGCTCTAAGACTATTTTGGATTTCAAAAATCTTTTGAGGCAAAATCGGTACCAAATGATCAGGCAAAATTATATTTATGCAGCCAGTTAGCCTGTATGACGTCCGGGAAAGTGAGAGAGATAGCATGTCTAAAAACTGGCCAACCTGAAATTCTTGTTTTCTCGACGCTCTAGTACTAATATTTTATTAAGAAAAATAATAGAACTGATAATATACATAAATTGATAGAAAAGTAAAAAATGTGAAACTGTATTCTCGTATATCTCATTTCAGTAAACGTTTGACACAAAATTTTATTATATTTATTTATTTGGTTATATTTTATTGAAAAAATAAAAAAAATAAAAACAACTTTTTAACTTGTATTCTTGTATACATGCATGTATGTATACATACATGCATGCATGTATACTCTTCTCTTATACTTATCTCACCAGACATTAAACATATTGATTTAAATGATTTGAAAAAAAAACTTATAAACATGTATAATTAATTGCATTTTCGTATTTATCTATTTTATATCACCAGACACTTTAGTATTACTTTATTTATATTTATTTACATTGTATTTGCCACAAACAAGTACGTACAGTTCTTCTGTGGATATTGTCATGTCTACTCATAATAATATTCTTGATTTTTTTATCGATTTTATCACGAAAAAACGTCATTATTATATTATTATATTTGTTGCAAGGCACTTTTTTGGCAAAATACCTTCCACAACCCACTGATTCCCATTCAACTGGCTTGTAAAGATACAGAATACAGGGCTTTTCGCAATGAGCGTGTATGGCAGCGACGATAAAATCGTCCAAAAACACATATTTTTTGAGCAAATGAAAAATGAATTTTCCATATGAAAGCTACGAGGAAACCGCAAAAATTTTCCTTTATTTTTGTCAACACTTTTCTATCTTTCAGTCCAATCAAAGGCACAAACGAAAAAATCGTCACCTGAAATCTGTCACCATATCCCAGTCTATTTTTTATGAATTGGTACCATTTTGCCGTTTTTTGTGTTTCAGGGAATTTTAAAATTAAAAATCGAAGAAATATGGAATAGGAACAACGATGGAGGTTTACGAAAAGCCCCATTCTGAAAATACGATTTGTGAGTTCTATTTTATGGTGAATTGTGAAATATTGACAGATCTAGTATTGATTCCACAAGAACTGGTTTTAGTTCAGAGGCACACTTCGTCCACTGTTTTTTTTTGGCATTATGTTTCCGACTATACAAATGTACTTTGTTTTTCAGGTACGTTAAAATTTTCCTCTATATCTCCCCTCCACCCCACTCTCTCAGATTATACCTACCATAGCAAGGTACTTGAAATAAAAATTACAGGAACATGATTAAACACTTTAGGGTTATCAGTTTATGTTCACAATTCACTCAGTGAAGATGATGCAGCTTCAGCTTCTGGTGGTTGTGCAATTACTTTTGGGAGCATGGTAAGTAATTTTTTCTAGCTTCGAATTATTTCTCATCTCCGTAGCTTAACAAAATTTCACCAAATATAATTTCAAAAAAAAAATTGATATACAAAACTACGCCATTTACTTTTTTTTAGATTGAGCGACTAAAAATACAACTAACTTTTTGGTCTCGTGTGTTTTCTTCATATCTAGCTTCGTTTTCGAGAAAAAACAAAAAAAAACACTTCAACTCATTCTAAAAACTATTCATGGACAAAGTAAAATAAAAATAAAAACAATCTCATGTTCAACTTCTGATAAAATATACGACTGTAATCGATGTGTCATTGATTGTCTAACAGGTTCAAAAATACCTGGAGTAGTCCTTATGACATTGAAATTACCAATTATTCGATTCCTCAAGTCATTCACATCTAGTACAGTTTCATAAACAAGAGCCTTCAGATGACCCTATAAATACAAATCTAGAGGATTCATATCAGGGCTGCGAGTTGGCCAATGTTGAGGTCCTGCACGTCCAATCCAGCGATTAGGGTAGGTGATGTCGAGATACTGACGAGATACTGACACCAAAATGAGCTGGAGCCCTGTCGTGCATAAACCACATTCCTACCCAAACGTTCAGCGAAAATTGTTGCTGAAAATGGCTTTCTCTTATAACGTGGGGATTTTCGTCGGCCTAAATATGGTTATTGTGAAAGTTCATAATAGCATCTCGTGAAAAAATTGCCTCTTCCGTAAATACAATTAATACAAAAAAAATTATTTGCGTGCAATCGTATGAATAAACTACCTGCAAAACAATAATCTTGGGAAAAAATAACGAGGCTGTAGAGCTTTTGGAGCCACCGTATGTAATATGGGTGTAGAAGGTTTCTTTTTAGAACTGTCCAAACAGTTTTTGGGCTAACTACAAGATGCAGTGCAATCCTCCAGGTACTATTTGAAGGATCTTCTTCTATCGCATCAAGTATAGCTTCTTCTAGTTCAGGCCTTGTTACCGTTTATGGTATTCCACCACCTGCAAATATAAAAAAACATTGAAAAAGGTTGGTGGCGTAATTTTTTTTTCTCAATATTGTTATCTGTAGTGCCCACAGAGGCGCTACTGGACCTAGTAATTTCAATCTAGTTAGGGTTAAATAAACGCCTGATCAGTTCAAATGACTATACCAGATTTCAACCAAATCTGTTTAAGGATATTTTATAAATAATCGTTTTTTTAAACATCAACGCCTCAGAAACGAAGTAACTCCGGACATATGTTCAAAGGAATTTTTTTTCTTAAAACAGCCTAATGAATCACTGTCTGCAGTTTCGTACCGTAGAGGTATTATTTATACATTCAGAAAAGTGTACGAAAATGAATTTAATGTAATTTACTTTATATGTTTAACTGATTTTTACAATAAAATTACCTATTGAACTCTTAATAATTTAGATTTTATGTTTCAATTAAAACATTTCAAATAGTTGAAGTTAAAATATGGTCTTTAGTGAAAAATTCAATGATATATAAATAAATTATGTTATAGACGTTAAAAGTTGAGATAAAAGGGGTAAAAAAAGGGTGATTTTTTTCTGAAGTTTGTTAGAATTCCCCTTTTTTGGTTTTAGAGGTATTTTTTCAACTTTTTCGCGAAAAAAAGGAAAATTTTGAACCTCAAAATAAAATCGAATAGTCAGTAATAGTAGAAAAGTAATGTACAGACTCATGTTATACAGAAAGGAGATGTAAACTTGCTCAATTCCGAGAGTATTTCAAGGAAACTGCTGTTCTGTCTAAAGACCCGAACTAACTGAAAGAAATATAAAAAATTGCCCCGTAACATTATCATATTTCATGTACTTCCCAGCCTTGCTTCCGCAGCCAGCAACGAAAGCTTCCCCGCAGGTTTCATGTTTGGAGCCGCTACAGCTGCTTACCAAATCGAAGGAGCCTGGGATGAAGACGGGAAAGGCGAGAATATCTGGGACCATTACGTTCACGAGGATCCGACGAGGATTATTGGGAATGACACCGGTGACATCGCCTGCGACTCGTACCACAAATTTAAAGAAGATGTCGCTCTCGTTGCTAGTATGGGACTTACTACGTATCGGTTTTCCTTGTCGTGGTCGAGGTTAGTAAACGGAGGACGTGGCAGTCAATAAATGTGGGCCGTGATGTTTGCAACGTATGGGATTTTTTTTATTATACAGAGTCCGACAAAAAATTCGCAGCATATGGAAAACTTTATTATTATTAATTTCTCAAAAAAATACATTCTCGATAAAATCCTCTGGTTCATCCCAAACGTTAATTGCGAACACAAAAATTGATTTTTTACGACTCTATGAGAGGGAGCTAGATTAATAAGCGTACATTTTTTCAAAAAAATATGGTCCTATCACTTTATTTCTTACGGTAGGATTAAAAGTCAAGAGTAAATATTGTTCAGAAATTCCAATCATAACCACATATGGCCACTTTTATTCTTGCAATAAAATCAGGAAATGTCGCAATGTGGTAACATTGCTGCATCTCTGCGCTTTCGCAATGTTACCTCATTGCGTAATCTCTGAGATGTCGCAAGAGGTAACATTGCGTCATCTCTGAGATGTCGCAATGAAGTGAAATTGTGACATCTTTGAGAGATAACATTGCGACATCAAAAAGATTGCATCGCTGCGATGTGTAGAAGCAAATGCACTGTGACATGATATCTCCGAAATGTCGCAATGAGGTAACACTGCGATATCACAAATGTTGCATCGCTGCGATGTACAGAAGCAAACACATCTGTGATATGACATCTCTGAGATGTCGCAATGAGGTAACACTGCGATATCACATACGTTGCATTGCTGCGATGTCCAGAAGCAAATATATCTGTGACATGACATCTTTAAGATGTCGCAGTTGAAAGTTCACATATTTTTTATGAATATGCACAGGGTGCTTCCACACTGCACAGGAGTTGGATACAATGATGATGACAACCATAATAACGGCACAACCAATAATAATAACAATAATACCGGTAACTGGAAATTGTCGTCACTTTTTTTTTCCTCTCTTTTTAGTGTTAGAATTACAAAAATCTGCATCAACAAATTTGCATTCTTTTTTTAACAGGAAATCTATACTTTTTTCATTATTATTTTTTATAATATTATGAAAATATATATGAAGAGACATGTATGGAGACATTTCATGGGTTAAGTGGAAGAACAATTCATTTAGCGAAGTTATTCTCTGGATGAATTGAACTTCGCCCTTTATTTTCACCAAACATGATTTATAGGATTTTTTTTTTGTAATATTCTTTTGAAAATAATAAAGACGTACATTATTATTATTATTTAACTGTAACGAGCTCCTGGGAAAACTCCCGTGTACAAATTTTCAGAACAATACTCCCAGTAGTTTTCCATAAACATATCGACTCTATGAATGTAATTGAAAATTGCTATTTTTTCGAATATGTATTTGTTGATTTCAAACCAGTGTTTGTTTGTCCTTTGGAATTTTTATAAACTTATTCATTCAATAAAATTGAATTACAACTTCGATAATTTTTCCAATAACTTTTTGAATTCAAGTCACAACAAGCCAATTTTCTCGACCGCAATCAATTTTAATGGAAAAAAGGAAAAAAAACAATATTTTATTCCGCGGTACATCCCTATATCTTGCTGGTAACAACTTTTTCGAATAAGTTTTTGCAACATTTAAAAATAACCCTACATTTTGCTCATTCCTAGTGAGTTTTTCAAAATTGCCGCCATATTGGGAGTCACATTAAAAAATCAATATCGATTTTCATGTTTTCAGGGTGCAAAAACGATGCCCATAAAGTATTTTTTTAACTCTGATAATAAAAATGTTTCCCATTTGTTGCAAACATATGGCCAACACTGTATATCTTGTACAAACAGAACATGATATAGCGTTATGAAAGCATTCTAAATCATTTTCGATCTATGTTTTCAAGAATCCTCCCCAGCGGCTTCACTAACGTAAAGAACAAGAAAGGGATCGGCTACTACAAAAACTTGATAGCAGAGGTGGAGAAGAAAAACCTGACACCCATCGTCACCCTTTACCATTGGGACCTGCCCCAACCCATCCAGGATCTGGGAGGCTGGACCAACGCAAAAACTATCGACTACTTCGTAGACTACGCGCGGTTAGCTTTTGAAACGTTCGGTACGGTGAAATACTGGCTTACTTTCAATGAACCCAAACAGGTGTGTACTAGCGGATATGGCAAGGCCTCAATGGCTCCAGGGATCAATCTGACCGGAGAAGCGGACTATTTGTGTGCCTACATAGTGCTGAAAGCGCACGCTGCTGCCTACCATCTCTACAAGTCTCAACTCAACTTGACAGGTAAGGTTTATAGAACACAAATGATAATCTAAAACTGAAAAAGTCCCATGAGAACGGTACAATGTGTACAGAAACCTTTGGGACGGCCCCACGGTAGATCCTCCGAGCAAAAACAGATATAGAGAAGGCTTTTCTATCTCTTTCCTGAAAGCAACATACCCTAATGGTTAATACATTTTTATAACTTCTGTCAATAAAATACATTTTTGACTTTGACAATAATTATTAGTGATATCTGTATTTTGGGGATTTTAGAACTGCAAACGGTAATCTTCCGATATTCTTTCCTTCAAACAGAAATTTGTGACAGCCGTACCCCTAACACTCTGTAGAAAATTATATTCGTCAAATATTGCTCTTTCAGGAGAAGTATCCTTGGCCATCGATGGTTCATGGTCTGAACCTGCTTCCAAAAACGACACTGATATAGAAGCAGCGGAAAGGAAGAGGCAGTTCGAGGTTAGTAGGTAGCTATTCGAATTACAGTATGTTTACAGGGTGTGCCAAAATTGGACACTTTTAAAGGGAAAGTCTTGTTCTCAAACTACGTAGATCAAAACTGATGGCTGTGTCTAGGAGTCGATTTTTATGAAAAACTTAAGGGCGAAAACCACATATCGATATCTATCATCGTTTCCGAGTTACAGCATGTTTTTAGAAAATGTGCATATTCGAAAAGTTGCTGAAACTTTTTTCCTGCCAAAAATTCTTTGTTTCAATGACATTATTTCCGAAGCACTTTTTTATGTAAATTTGTTTTTTCAAATCATATATGAATAGTTATCAATAGAAAAATCATTTTTCCTGTATATTCCAGCATATTTCAATAAAACTTGAAATTAACATTCCAAAAATGTAGCACACTCAATGTCTTGCTAGTCATCTTTGAAATGCAGAACTGTTAGGTCATTTCATGTACACTTTGAACAAGTAGGCTTGGACGACGCGGCAATAAAACAATGCAAATGTTTACTGGTAGCTGTCAAATTTTGATTTAAGCAATAAAGATCCTCCTCAATTCATGGTTTTTGTTCAATTTTGAAACTGCAATGAAATATGAGAATTACAAAAAATGGGAAATGGTGGTAAGTTTTATACAAATCGGGGAAAATGCAGAGGTAGCAAGCAATTTGTACCACGAGAGATATCCAGAGAGAAGACAACCTTTCAGACATTTTCGCAAAATTGCGGCACAACCTAATTGATGGTGGTCAATGTGAAAAGAAAAGGCCAAATTTATATGCGTCAAATAGGGATAGGGAGTTAGAAGAAATAGTCGTTTTAGTAGTTGTTGAAAATAATCTCAAAAGGTTAACGAGCAATTTAATAATATCAACAGGCATAACAAGAACTACCCTTAGGCGGATTTTGAAAAAGCACAAATTGAAGCCATACAAGATCAGAAGCGTTCATCAACTCAGACCAGGAGATTTTGAACGCTGCATGGATTTTTGCCAGTGGTTCCTGGAAAATTGATACCAAGTGCGTGATTTTTCGTTAAATTGTATTTGGACAGACGAAGCTTATGCAAGCAGTGCCTTTTCAACTGCATTTTCAACCGCAACAAAATCCTCATTCTATTGTGGAGCAGAGAAGTCAAGGAAGATTTGGATTTAGTGTGTTTTTAGGGGTAGAATTATCGGCTCGTTCATTCGTAATGGCACTCTCACGACTCATAGGTATTTTCAGTAAGAACGGGATTCGCCTCACAACGCTGCAATTTTAATGAATTTTTTGGTTGCAAAGAAGGCACTCGAGAAATATTTTTTTTGCGTTTCGTAATAGGAGTTGGGGGAAAAAGGGGAGGGGGTAGGATTTTTTTTATAAAACAGCACAATATTGTGCAACATTAGCAACAATGAAACAAGTGAAAATATTATTACCTGGTTCGAAAATAAATAGTCTAATCTGCGCAAGGGGTGATTTCAACGCCCCTTAGCAGCAATGGTAACATTGGTTGAGAATTACATGGAAAACACCATACCAAAAATTCAAAAAAATCCACCGGGACCCAAATTCCATAAGGTGTTTGCGGGGTCCTTTAGGCTATAATTGGATAGACAATCAATGACCCAACCTGACCTAACGCCTATGGACTTTCCCCTATGGGAAGGTTAAAAGATCTTATTTTTAAATTGACCACCAACTCTAGACACGAATTGGAAGCGGCAGTGATGCAAAGTTTCACTTTTCTCACTACCATTATTATTGTTGGAGTTGCATTTATTAGTAGTAAATACAGTATAAATTGTTATCAGTTTTATTGAAACTATGAGTTTCAATTACTGCTGTGAACAGTTTTCTTAACATTTGATAGCTACTAGTGAACACTTGCTTTGTTTTATCGCCGCGACTTCCAAAGCCTACTCATTCAAAGTGTGTGTTTCAAAGTCTACATGAAAAAACCTAGAAACTCTACATTTCAAAGATGACTAGCAAAACATCAAGTGTGCTACATTCTTGGAATGGTAATTTCAAACTCTATTGAAATATGCAGGAATATACAGGTTGTCTCATTTGCAAAAATGTTTTTACCATTAATAACTATTGATATATGATTACTGACACCATCGAATTCTACGTAAAAAGTGCTTTGTAAATGGAAACAAAGAATTTTTGACAGGAAAAAAGTTACAGCAACTTTTAGAAAACGCACATTTTCGAAAAACATGCTGTACTCAGAAACGATCATAGATATCGACATGCGATTTGCACCATTGAGTTTATTATAAAAATTGACCCTTCAGTTTTCATCTATCCAATTTGAAAACATGCCTTTCCCTTTGAAAGTGTCCAATTTGGCTCAATCTGCTCAAATGCCCCTGTACTCAAATGCATCACAGTCTAGATGGCTATTTTATTTGCCGTGGTGCTCTGGGGTAACTTGTTAATTTGTGGGGGCGCATTTTATTTTCAGCTTAGTATATGTAATGGTCTGGTACTGAAATTTTATGACTTTTTATACTGAGTGCATGCTATTATTCAGCACGATTCATAACAATGTGTTTATAATTGCAGTTTGGACTGTATGCAAACCCGATTTTCAACGGAGACTGGCCAAAAGTTGTTAAAGACCGAGTGCACACGCGAAGCGAAATGGAAAACTTCACGGTCTCGCGATTACCCAAATTCACAACGCAAGAGATTAGTTACATAAACAGAACCGCTGATTTCATGGCCGTGAATTTCTACACGGCAAAGTTGATTTCTGACGACGAAGAAGCCCCGTTCGGAACGCCATCTTTCGAGAAAGATTTGAAAGTGAAGGAATCGATGGATCCTGATTGGGAGATAAATTTGAGCGGCCATGCTGTAAGTAGATTTTTTTAAAAAATAAAACTAGTTAAAGCAAAGACTCAGAAGAAATAGTTTAGAATTTAATGGCCGTTAAAATTATTGAGCAGGTGCTTATTCAAACAGTTCTTGTAAACAGCAATACGTTCATAACACTAATCTCCTGTAATCATCAACCGGTTTTATTAATTTAAAATATTTAATTTTGTTTTTGTGGCGAGCATCTTATAAAATCTAATGACTACAACTATTGATAACACGCCATAAGACGCAATGTAATCAAATTGAAGCCAAAAATATCTATCTTACCTTTTTTCAAACGGGTGCTGGGAAACTATTGCGCATGTCCAATTCTGAATCACGAGAAATGTCATACATTTTTAAGGTTGTGCTTTTATTGACATTTTATATAATGTGGATAAATGAAGAATGAGAATTATGCAAGACGGTTAATTAAACTTCGTGTCATAAAAAAAACGATTCATCTAAGAGGATATATTGAAAAATTCTTAACCCACTATAGAACCAAACAAAATTTCAATATCAAAATTCTCCTCTTAATTCGATACATTTATTACAGCGAACCTGCAACGTCTCTAGACCTTTCAAAATAATGTTTCTCGCTCTGCAAACCAGACCTCCACAGCTTTTATTACCTCCTCGTTGGAAGAAAATTTACGACCTTTTAAACTTTTTTTCAGTTGAGAAAAGAGATGATAGTCGGACGGAGCCAAATCTGGTGAATAAGGGGGGTGTTCTAGTAATTCAAACCCTAAATCACGAATTGTTTGCATGTCAACATGAGATTTGTGTGCAGGAGCGTTGTCCTGCAAAAACAAAACACCTTTGGATAGCTTTCCGCGTCTTTTCTCTTTAATGTTTTCCCGTAGAGTGGTCAGTAATGTCGAATACCTAGTAATATTTAGTTATTGTTATACCCTTATCCAAAAAATCAAACATGATTACTCCATGGCAATCCCAAAAAACTGAAGCAAGAACTTTTCCAGCAGATTTTTGGACACGAAACTTCTTAGGTCTTGGAGAATCGGAGTGTCGCCATTCCATCGATTGTTGCTTTGTTTCTGGATCGTAGAAATGTACCCAAGTCTCATACATAGTAACAATTCGGTTTAAGAAGTCTACATCGTTTTCAAATCGAGCACAGATCGAACACGATGCTACTACCCTTGCACGCTTTTGGTCAACATTCAAACATTTGGGGATCCATTTTGCAGCAATTTTTCTCATGTCCAAATTGACGTGAACTATATGATGAACGCGTTCGTATGAAATATTCAGTGCTTCAGATATCCGTTTTAGCCCAATTCGACGGTCTGTTAAAGTCATGTCATGAACTGCATCGATATTTTCGGGGACTCACACAGAAACTGGCCTTCCCGATCGGTCATCATCTTCAATGGAAAATTTACCTCTTTTGAAGCTTGCAGTCCAATTTTTCTTGGTCGCATACGACGGACATTGATCACCAAGAGTATTAAGCATATCTTCGTAAATCTGCTTACCACATAACCCTTTTAAATACAGGTACTTGATGATGGCTCGATACTCCAATTTTTGGATTTTTACAATTTCGGTGGACATATTTTTTCTTTTAATTTATTGCGTAACTCTGGTTTAATTTTTTGACGTCAAACTTTACACTGACACTTCTAATAAGTTATTGTTCGTTGCTATGGTAACGCAATATTTTGTTTATGCAGGGAACTGGTCTAGGCTAACTAGATATCAATACATCCTCGTATAACTCTAATAATAAAATGTCTGTTTGTTACCTGCTACCAGAGTTTCATCAATCAATTTTCTGCCAAAAGCGAATAAAAACTCATTAAACTTGAAGAAATATGGATTGGGTGTGTGACGGACAATTGTTTGAAAAGGTAAATCTCGTTCGAATTGGCATAAGTGAAGTAGCCAAAGAAATGTACTTATTAATCTGAAATATATCAAAATGAGTTAGGTAAGTGTTCATTTCCAGGAACACATTTTTTTTGTCTTCGCAAAGACAATGAATCTATGGAAATTTAATCGTGTTTATCTTAGTGTCATTCAGTGGTTATAAACTTGTATATTTGTCCCATATAGTATCTAAGTTTTTACTAGTGGATATTCATGTTTCACAAATAGTGATATTTTTTCTCTGCGTATGTACAAGCTGAAGGTTCACAAATAATTCAGATAATGGAAGTCCAAAAGAGAAGTTATCAATTATTCATATCGTTATCTAAAACTAAACGTATCTAGTTTGAAAACAACTTCTCAAATTGGTTCAAATTGAAAATTTCATGCAAATGTTGCAGTCCAAAGTAGAATACACTGTATTAACAGATAACTAGTTTGTTGAATATTCATGAGATAATAGTATATTATATAACAAGGGACTAAAGTGAATATTTTAATCCCGCACGTGATGTTTATATCAATAATCACGTAAGGGATAAAATATTTCTTTAGTCCTGAGGCATCTACGCTATTTTTGCACTTCCCAGTATTAGGTATAACTTTCAACATTGATTCAATTAATAATTTTGATGAGTTATATAAACACGGTACTTGGATTACTCAGTAGGTAACGTTATAGCAACATTGTCAACAACATTTTTCAATTCAGTGACATTTCAATTAATGTTGACAAATAATCGCCCATTTATTAGTTTCATCAATTGTAATAATGTTAGTATCACTTACAATGTTAATTCAATCAATAAAGATTTATAATGGAATATTCCCTAATTTTTCTCCTAGCGTAGCTGCGATAAAGTTTGATTCTTACTTTATTTATTTAAATGATATTAACCACATTTCTGGATCACAGTGTATACATCTTTTTGCAGATGATACATTGGTTTATCATATACATGAAACGTTGAATCAGGCAATTATTGAAATGAATATAGGTCCTTAAATAGCATTGAAACATATGTATTTAATAATAAACTTAAACTAAGTGTCAGTAAGACAAAAAGTATGGTTTTGACATCATCTTATAAGTATGATCAAATTGATTGGGCAAATGCGGTTATAAAAATTAATAATGTTACCATTGAAAATGTAACTGAAATAAAATATTTGGGATATTTGAGATTAATATTGGGATGTAGACGTTATACAGCAATTAAATTGATGTTAGAGTGTCTTAACTGGTTTTCAGTTGAAGATCGTATATCATAGTCATATGATCTTTATATTCAAACTAAACAAAGGATTGCTGTCCAATTACTTTCAAAAGTTCTTATTAAGAAATAATGAAGTCCATAGTTACAATACGAGAAGAAATGACAACGTTTACATCAATAAAACTAATACTAAGTTTGGAATGAATAGCATGTTCCATAAAGGTTTAAACAAATTTAATAAACTACCACAATTTGTAAAATTGTCTACTTCAGTCAACCAATTTAAATCACAATTAAAGAAGTATATTAGTCAGCTCATCCTAACATTTAACATTCACATTTTTTCTATTTGTGTAATTTTGTGATATGTATTTATATATCTTTTTCTTTTTTCGTATATATGTACACTTTGAAATGGCCGTTAAATTAAAATAGTTAATAATGTTGTTATATATTTATACATTTGTATGTTTTTTTTTGTATATTAGGCTTGCCTTCTTAATAAATACTTACTTACTATGTCCCTAGGGGTTGGAAATTCAACTTTATCTCCCCAGGGACTGAAAGCTACATTTTAGTCCCTGTTATACGGCACTAAATTTGGTATTTTAGTCCCGGAAGTGCAAAAATGAATAAACTGATCCTCATTATATGTAACTACAAATTTTGCAACATGATTTTTAGGTGGTTCCTTGGACTATAAGATCATTTTTAAAATGGCTGAAAAAAACCTACAATGACCAGAAAATTATAATTACCGAAAATGGAATGGCAGATGATGGGTCCACTTTGGAGGATAATGACAGGATCTACTACTTATCGGTAAGTGTTATTTGATATTGCACCAGTTTAAAAAGAATTCGACAAAAATTCCCAAATAGAACTATTACTATAATATATTTAATAAGTCTGCCCAAACCAATAACAATTTCAACAACCAAATAAAGGCTAATGACCATAGCAGTGGCAGCCAAAACACCAAGGAAAAAACAACAAACTAACAAAACTGTTGTACTTACACTCAGAGCTGAGTGATTACAGGTAATTTGAAAGTAATTACATTTAATTTCAAAGTGATTTTCCTCAAAAAAGTAACTGATCACAATTACAAAGTACGTTTTCAAAAAAAAACTAATTACAGTTACAATTACAGGACATATCATAATAATAGGTATTACTTAATTACTTAATAACTTTTTTGTAATTACTTTTTGTGATAAAGCAATGAATTATGATAATATTGAGGAACCATAACATTTACAATTTTTCAATATAATTGAAAGTTTTCAACTAAATGAATTGTATATTAGTACAAATATATCAAAAAAATTATTTCAATAGGTATTTATTAAAAATCAAGTAACAACTTTTTAAATGAAATGAAATAAAAATCAAAAAGTAGAGTCATTTATAAAAAACAGAATAGACAAGTTAATGATAATAAAACATTTAATAGGATTTCATACATTATTGTTGTGAAATCAATAGTTTTCAAACAGGGAAATGTTATAAAAATTGAACAACTATTTTCAAAATATAGCAGTACTTCTCATTATGCCCAGTTTTTCAAAATTAGTGTCAGAGAGCGCATTCTTCCTGGGATTGTTGACCATTGTGGCCAAGAAGAGGGAATTTGTTTTTAAGACAAGTGAACAGGTGTATCTCGTAAACAAACACGCATTTAAGAGTAATTGTAATTATAAAAAGTAATTGTACTTATAAATGTAATAATTGTGATTGGAGAAAGTAACTGTAACTGAAAAAGTAATTGTACGTACTCATACGAAATAATTGTAATTACATTATTTGAATAATATAATTACAAATTACAATTCCTACACAGCTTTTGCTGCATTTACAATTCCGAATTACGTTAAAAAAAAGTACTTAAATACAATTGCAAATTACACGAAAATCATTGTAATTATTGATTTTTTTTCTACAAGGAATTCCAGCTCTACACTACACTGAATGGAATGTTTGGTGTAATGGAGCTTTATCCCACCAACCGTTATTTTTAACACCTCGACACGTTTCTGTCACCATCTTCTAGAAGACTTTAAAATGTATCCAAATACAACATTGGTCTTCTTTACTCGTCCAATACCTGTCAGGTACTTGTGTTGTTATTATAACATGTCTTAAATTAATTTAACAATGGTGCTTCATTTACTAGTCAGGTATTCGTTTACCAAATATTTGATAACTCTTTGAAATTAATCGATGAAACAGGAAAAACCGTAAAATTATGCGATTTAAAAAAAAATCGTAGTCTGATTTCAATTTCTCAAACAGGTTTTGAAAGTAGAAGTATAGTAACATAAATGTATATTCTCATTTTCCACTACAATGCTGCGAAATGGGTGAAAATGTAAGCGGTTGAGTAGTAGGAGAGAACGAGAGATTAGGGGAATTCTTCTAATTTCCGGGTAACGTGACATTACGCTTTCCCTCCACCAGGAAAAGAACTTGATTGAAACATTCCAAATGGAAAAAACAAAAAAAATTAATCACTTTTAATTAATGATGATTTTCATTTTTCTTTTTTGTGACATATTATGGTTATGACGTTTATTTTATTTTGGGGTGAAATACGCTTTACCCTCTCGCGGTTAAATCATTATCTTTGAGTTGTAACCATTATTTTAACTGCAACATTGTCTTTTCTTCAGGAATACCTCAGCGAGGTATTAAATGCCATACACAAAGATAAAGTCCGGGTACATGGATATACTTTCTGGAGTCTTCTGGATAACTTTGAATGGGCAAAGGGATACAGGTAAGTTATCGCTGTTGTACGGGGTAGTTTAATAATAATATTCAATGAGTGATGATGCTTAAAAGGAAGAAATTTGGCCTAGACCGTTCTGTAACAGGTTGACGCCATTTACTACCAGCGCTTTCCATATATTCAATTTAATTGGTTTTCCGGCTTTTGTAACAGCTGAGGAGTGATTAGGCCACCATAAATCAGTAGAACTCGTCCCAAAGCGCCACGGCAAATAATAATAATAGGCGTCTTTTACCCGCACAGGCTATGGAAAATTTTAGACAGCTAGAGTTATGTATACATTACAAAGAAAAAAAATCAATTGTGGGTACTAAATTTTCTTCAACTGTGGGAATATGAGATGCTCATAGGAAGCGAATGGAATATAATAATAATAATAATAAAGCGTCTTTATTCACTACAAAAAATAAACAAATAATGACAGAGATTGTGAGAAAAGAACATCATAGTGAATAGGCGGAGTGTCAGCCTGCGCTGTTTTTAAACTCAACCTTATATATATATATATATATATATATATATATATATATATATATATATATATATTTAATTCATTTTTGTACATTTTTATATACCGGGTGTCCCAGTATACTTGTTTCAATGGATTATCTCAGCCATTTCGAAAGATAAAATTGATCTCCAATTCGTTCAAGGAACCTTCAACTGAAAGAAACAAAAATTGAAACTTACTTCCAGTTTGACCGAAAGTGACTGTGACTTTTTTATTTCAAATAGCACCCTAATATTTTTTCCAATTTTTGATTTCTACTCAAAATTAAATTTCCAACAATGTATCACACTTTGCATTTTACATTTGATTCGATGGAGAAGACGATAATTGAAATTTCATATTGAAACAATTGAAGTAAGCTACGATATTTTATGTAATCTTGATTTTGACTTCAATAATAATTGATAATTCATGATGATGATGATGATGAAGAGATGAATGAAGAGAACGTCAAATTTCAAATTATTAGAATGGACCTTTTCAAGAGATATGAGGTAGAACTGAAATTAGAAAGTAAATACGCTAATATCACTCGGGATTTTTTTTTTCTGACCGCTAGTTTATCTGTAATCAGAAGAAAAGTGGTTTCGTGACGTCACGTTCATCAAAACTAAACTTGTAAACGTTGTTAAAGTTGTGCACCAAATTCTCATTCAAATATAATGTGTCGTATGACAGTTGTCATTTGATACCAGAGGTGCGTTTCAATATTACGTCCGACGCGCATCCGACGTATAACTTTTCTTATGAAGCGTTTCGATATTAGAACTTCTTGTCCGACAACTTCATTCCATCGTTTCAAAATTCTTGAGTGGAACGTCCGACCGTCAACTATTTACCCCACGATTTAGGAGAGCGTTTCAAAATTCAATCCGACAGATATCGCCCGACGAAACAACTATGACGTCATACATCGTCCGTTACCGGACGACAGACGTTAAATTGAAACGCACCTCAGATGGGTTCTTTAGTCTGTTTCACGGTGCGATCAATAAGAATAGTTTGTCTCTGTCTAACTCATTTGCCTACCCATTTGATACAAGTGAAGCAGTTCCATCAGATCTAAACTTCAACGAACACTACCTTGATTTATTTTTTGAGGTTAATGCGGTTTTCTTAGTTTTGAGAGCTTTTGTTGTTTGTGTTCTAAAATTTGTTATTAATTCCTGTATCTCCAGTACCTGTATCACTGCAATAACTGAACATGTCGAAAAGGTGCTTTGTACCTCGGTAAATTATCCGAAGCCTTGTTCCATATTTTTAATAAACAATTATACAAATAAATTCACACCAAATCGATTATGATAACACCTCACTACACTATTATCGAATTTATCAGTTGAATGTAAATAAAATAAACATTAACCTCACATCTCCATATAACTTTTGACAGTTGAGAACTGTCATTACGATTTGCTGTGTTGTCAATGCTCGTTCTTCATCAAAAAGATGATCCGTTCAGAAAATTTGAAAGTTACAAATACAATAAAAAATAGCTAATATGTGGATTTTTATCTATGAGTTGATCGAGTGACACTGTATTGATTATTTTTCAACGGCTTATATCATGCTAGAAGTTACATTTTCAAGGAGAACGGTATAAATATATTGCCTGTTTCGGAACGTGGATTATGGTGGGAGATATTTCCGATGAACGTGACGTCAGCGGCACACTTTCAAATGTGAAATTTTTTCAAAATGAAACAAAAATAATGGAACTTTTTGTTAAATGGACTTTTCAGACTAACAACTATCGATTTAAACGAGTTTTGTAATTTATTTTCAGTAAAAGTAAAGGTCCATTGTAGTAGAACTATAAGAATTGGAAATTCTTAAATGAAAACCTTAGTGTGCCATGGAAACATTTGATTACATTTGTTTTTACCTATATATATATATATATATATATATATATATATATATATATATATATATAGTATCCGGGATATTCAAGTTTCACTGATAGTTAGTGTTTTTTTTTGTGCACTCGCCTTTAGATTGCGTCGTTCGTCGGGAGCAATCTTGATGTTTGTAACGCATTTTGTGTCTAAAAATTGCTAATTTAAACTCAATTGCAGTCAACATTATGGTCTTTATTCTGTAAACTTCACGGATCCAGACAGAAACAGGACCGCGAAGAAATCTGCAGACTATTACGCCCAGATAGCAAAAACGATGACGATTCCGAATCCACCTCCCACCACCCCACAACCTCCCACGTCCACTGATAACCCAAATAGTTCGGGGCTCAAAATTACATCGTCGAATATCTTACTCAGCTTTGCAATTATTGTGTTTTGGAGGTTGGAACAGCTTTGAAATATTCGTTTTTTTACAACACACATGTAGTACAAAAAATCCTCTAAAACTTGTTGCCGAAAAAATTCTTGACAAGATTGAAGTTTCCTCTCCACAAGTTGTTTTTATAGAAATATCTCAATCACTTCGGACAAATTTGATTTCAGTGACTTTTTGAAATTACGAAATCTTCAGATTCAATGTATATTTATTTGAAATATGTTCGTTCACATGTTATTATGTATATTGTCATCCACACATTTTGTTTGTTGTAGATATACAAGTTTGGATCATTTGAATATAAGTTGAAAACTCTTTTAGTTCTTTTTTTTCTCCAACGAGCAACCCAACGCTGTCCACAGAACTCAAAGAAGACGCTGTCCTGTCTCATACCCCAGTCAACAGAAAATAATCTCAGATATAGAACTGGGACTTTACTTTTATATTATATGCTTCAGATTGTTTACAAGGAAGTGTTTTTATTATTTTACTCTGGCACTCAAGGAGAACCATATGAGTACAGAAATTATGGATATTTCGACTTTTCTCTTGAAATTACGACTTTTTCCTCGAAATCCGACTTTTTCTCGAAATGTTTACATCAAAGTCTTATTGATATAAAAACGCTCTGTGTCCTCTCTGCGCTTTCCTGAAAATTACAAATCGCCACTGATACCCAGTAAACCAAATTATAGGAACTTGAAGTTGGGAAATCACTTTTTATTTACTCAATCAATAAAAATAAGATCTAACATTGCAACTGTTTAAAGATAATTATCATTGTCAAGGAATTAAATGATCTAACGTTGACCAACAAATAACATGCAATTCCCTTTCAAATTTTTATTTCCTTCTCAATTACTTGATCGAAAAAATGTTAAGGGTCTTGAGAATCGATAAAAAGACGGTTTCTCGAATTCGACTCCAATGCGCGTACAACAAAAACATGTATGAGATAATTTTTTTCGCCAAATCGCAATTGTGGACGATAATCAGTGTCAAACTGATCGTTGATTGAACGACATTAGAGTGAATTACTTGATTAAAGCTGTTGAATATCTTTCCTCGATAATTGTTATTGTTAAAATTGTTATTTCCGTCAACCGATTGCACCCCTACGCGCAACCCTCGGAAGTCTTCGAGAGACTTGTGTGAGCTAGGGAAGACGCAGCCCTTACCTTTTAACGTGTGATGCCATGCTCGAGACCGATGACCATGCGAGGCTTTGAACCCTCGACCCTTCGCTCCAAAGGCGAACGCTCTACCCACACGGCCACCACGGTATACGATCGCGGAAAGAGTTGAAATAATAACAATTTTTTTAAGAATGATTAGTGCGGTAACCGTACAGCTAATTTGTCCAATGAAATGCATCCAGATAAACTTGTTGCTAGAAAATACGTTCTAGAATTAGTGCCAAAAATTTCGTCAAGCTGGATCAGTAGCCAACAAGAAACGAGACCCAGAACGTGAATTTCCGGTGAGAAATGAACCTGTTGAAGTTGCACTTTTAGGACAAGTTCATGCAGACCCAACATTGAGCACAAGGAAATTGGCTAGTGTTACCAATATCAGTAGAACCAGTATCCGCCGAATCCTGAAACATCATAAATTCCACCCCTACAAAATACATTTGGTACACCAATTGAATGAAGATGATTTTGATAGGCGACAGGAATTTTGTGAAATCATGACTACGAAAATAGATGCTGATGTGAATTTCCTTTTCAACATCTGCTTTTCTGATGAGTCTACATTCTTTTTGAATTCGACTGTGAATCGTCATAATTGTCGTTATTGGTCAGATGCCAATCCACATGTATTCCACGAAGTCCATACTCAAATTCCCCAAAAACTCAATGTCTGGGCTGGTCTTTTTGGGGACTGTTTGATTGGAGCAGTATTTCTCGACGGTAACCTGACAAGAGAAACTTATTTGGAATTATTGAATCAATTTGTGAATTATTGAATCAATTTGTTTATCCACAATTAGTAAACATCATTGAAAATGACGATCCTTACCATGAAGACCACTTGAAATTTCAACAAGACGGGGCACCTCCACATTATGCACAGCCGGTTAGGGCGTTTTTGGATAGAATGTTTCCTGGAAGTTGGATTGGAAGAAGAGGCGCTAAAGAGGGGCCAGCCAGATCTCCAGATTTAACCCCACTCGACTTTTTCCTGTGGGGTCACTTGAAAGACAAAATCTATGCAACCAAACCAGAATCTCTGGAAGATTTACGACGTAGAATTATTGAAGAATACTGTCGAATATCGCCGGAAATGCTACGAAATGTGAGGTCTTATTTTGAACAGAACTTGTACTATTGTATGAAAATGGGTGGTAGACAGTTTGAACATTTAATTCATTGACAAAATAATAATTATTGCGACAGTTGCTTTATCAGATAGAGTGAATAAAAAGTGATTTCCCAACTTCAAGTTCCTATATCTCGAAATTGAATCAATAAAAATAATTAATTTTTGTTGGTTGTGATCTAAAAACATTACATACCTGCTGATATAAGGGATTCATGATTACACATTCATAGGCAAAAATCAAGATTTCAACTCAAAATCCTCAGCTCATCCAAACAAATCTTATTTATTTCTATCAACTTCGCACTTTATTAGAACTGAAGGTTAGAGAGATGGAGTGCTCAGTTCATAATGCTAATGAAATCACAGGCGTCACGTTGAAGCACAGTTTAATATATGAGGTATACTGTATAGTTGAAGCCTCTGGAAAGTGAAAATTCAAAATTGTGAAATTTTAACCTCACAAAAGCATAATAACGCGACTGGAATTCTCGTCGGATGGCGTTTTGGCGATGGCGCATGACCGTAGTAAACCTTTGCAAAGTCAACGACAGATGGCACCACGTCTGCGTAATTTGGGTTAATTTGAAATGTTTCATACACATTTTATCCTTACTGGCAATTTATAAGTGCATTTGAAATGTTTCATACACGTTTTATCTCTACTGACGTTTAATAAGTGCATTGGAAACATTTCAGATACATTTCACTTGAAATATAATATGTGACATGTTTCAGATTCATTTCTGAAACGAACGTTTAGAATGTTTCCATTTAGGATTCCGTTGAAAATTTTCATACACATGATGTGTTTACTGGTTAGTTTTATTGATATATTGCGTTTGCTTTACGGGTGTATGTACCGCATTTTGTATCTAAATATCTAACTCAAACTCAATTCCAGTCAACATTATGGTCTCTATTCCGTAAACTTCACGGATCTCAACAGAAAAAGAACCCCGAAGAGCTCTGTGAAATATTACAAAGAGATAGCAACAACTTTGAAGATTCCGGAACTACCTCCCACCACACCACAACCTCCCACTACACCACCATCTCCCACGTCAACTGATAGCCCAAAAAGTTTGGGTCTCAAAATTATGTCTTCGAATATTGTACTCAGCTTTGCAATTATTGTGTTCTGGAGGTTGGGACAGCTTTGAAATATTCGTTTACTTATTGACACTGAAAATCTTATTTTACCTAGATACAAATGTAAAATGTTTAGAAATGCACTATCAAATTTACGATCATCATTAAACACGAAATAAGAAACGTATGGGCTTATCTGAATATGAAGAAGTATTCAGAAACGTCTATAGGTGATAAAGGGAGGCGAACAGTGTGTTTACAAAATTTCAATCATACCTATATGTATTACGAAAAATCCTTTTTAACTTGTTGCTGACCTTTATTCTCAAGATTGAAGATTGAAAAAGGCATGATCGAAGTTTCATCACAATTATTGCTTTCATAGTTTAAGTGATGAATATTTCAATCACTTTGTACAATCAAATTTCACATTTTTTTTAATGACGAAATCATCATTATTTAATGTATATTTTGCTGTAACATTAGATAAACGATGACTCTTATCTGTACATCGCATCTATGTTAAAAAAATGGTGTTTGAGGAATTGTTTGAAAAAATTTGAGAACTCAACATTTCAGACGTTCAAACTGACGAAAGATACCTACAACAATTTTGAATCATTTGAATATAAGTTAAAAACGATGTAATTCAATAGGTATTTTCTTGTATGCTCTTTCGTTCGGATTCGTTATTAAAAATATTAATACATTACTTTCGTTTCATTTTTGATTTCTCGTACACAGCACAGGATATCAGAAAAATTCGACGAGCACCAGGAATACACGTATCCTGTGACATATCTTTTGAGAGAGTTAGGGTCACTGAATCTAGAAGGCCGTGCCGTCCTTACGGGTATGGCCAATGGGCGTGGTCCAATACTTGAAATAGTTCCAGTATTCAAATAACCCACAAAATCACCAATGAGAGAGCAAGTTTTGTGGGTTATTTGAACACTGGATCTATTTCAAGTACTAGACCACGCCCATTGGCCATACCCGTAAGGACGGCACGACCTTCTAGATTCAGTGACCCTAGCAGAATGTAGGGTCACTGAATCTAGAAGGCCGTAGATTCAGTGACCCTAGCAGAATGTCAAATGTATTCAGCATATTCAGCTAACACCTGACAGTTGGCGTCGAAAGAAGAAAGCGACTGTCACTGTCACTGAAGGCACCAGAACGCAATAATAATAATAACAAATATCAATATTTGAATTGACGACCATTTTTTTTAAAGTACTATGAGTACTGAGGTAATGATGAATAGTGATGGTGAATATGAACTGGGACAAATTAAAAGCGAGGAAAACTTGGTAAACGAAGTTTTCAAAGCAGAAATGACGAAATCTGAACTGTTCAATGAAGATGAATGGTATAATGGGACCAATAGTGAGACAAGTTTGGTATGTCACAAAAATGATACGTTGAGCTGTCAAGAGCCATATGAAGAAAAATTAAGCGGAGACTTCCCACAAGAGATCAAGTTTGCGGCGTGTTCAGGTAATTTTTTACTTCAAATATTGATAAAAGTTTGCCTGTTGAAAGTCTTTTTTGGTGTTTTAGGTTTCAAAAAAGATTTGATTTGTGTTCCGGAACAAACTCATGAAGTCATAAGGCTGTTATAGTTGACCAAACTGAAAAAAAGAAACTGAGGTTTTCTCAACAAATACTATTGAATGCAAAACAGAACAAATAAAAAGTGAGGATATTGATATTCCTCATAAAATAGTCAAATCTGAAATAGATGAACTTGTTGATGATTTGGTTGATAACCATAAAAGTAAAAGTGCCAGTTTCAAATGTGTAGAGCAAAATCAAAATGAATTCAAATTGAAAATTGAAGGTGTGCAAATTTCGTCGAGATCAGGCTTATGTCTACACTCGCAAGTTTTACCGTAGATCCATATTCAAAGTGATGCGGACTTTATCGGGGACGTGTATATAACCTCCAAAAAATTTGTTTTGGAAATTTGTATTTCTGTGGCCTGATAGTAATGTTGAAAGTTGAAGAATGGATTGGTAATTTTAGTACGATTTTGACAATTACTGTTATCTAAATACTAACACTTCAATGTGATCACAAAATGGTAATTATTTTACAGATTCCTTAACACAGCACAATAATCTAGAAGTCCTTGAGGATATTCATGAAGTAAAAAAAATATTTAACTGTAACATCTGCTTGAAACCTTTTAGTCATAGAGGCGCTTTAAAAAACCACGAGTGATCCCATACAAGAAATATATTTCAATGTGAAATCTGTTCAAAATTATTCCAACGTGCTAATAGTTTGAATTTCCAGAGAAAAATTCACGCCGGGGAAAAACCGTTTCAGTGCAAAATATTCCTGAAACGTTTCAACAAGAAGAGCATTCTCCATTCTCATGAGAGCACCCATGTAACAGAAAGACCATTCCAATGCCAAATCTGTTCAGCAACTTGCAAGCACAGTCGGAATCTGAAAGTTCACAAGATTATTCACCAAGAAGAGAAGCCATTCCAATGCAATGTGTGCCTGAAATCCTTCAATACCAGACGCAGCCTGAAAGATCACGAGAGTTGTCATACAGGCGATAAACCATTTCAGTGCAAAATATGCTCCAACACTTTCATTCGCGACAGTAATTTGAAAGTCCATGAAAGAGTTCATACCGGGGAAAAACCGCACCAGTGCAAAATCTGCTCAAAGAATTTTAATCAGATCGGTATTTTGAAAAAACACGAGAGCACCCATACAAAGTCTTTCAAACTGAAGAGCAGTTTGAAAGCCCATGAGAATATTCATGCAGAAGATAAACCATTCGAGTGTCATATCTACTACAAATCTTTCTCCCGCAAGACCAGTTTGAAAGAACACCAGATAGAGCATAGTGGAGAAAAGCCATTTGAGTGCAAAATCTGCTCCAAATGTTTCATTTATGAGTTGTTTGAAACGTCATGAGAAACACCATACGCCGGCAAAACCGTTTCATTGCAAGGTTTGCTCGCGAACTTTCAGCTCCTTTGGTAATTTAGAAGAGCATGAAAAGATTCATACTAAGAAACCATTTCAGTGTAAAATCTGCTTGAAATCTTTCCCCTACCACAGTAACTTCAAACGTCACAAAAAGATTCACGAATGTAAAAATCCAACTTGCTGAAAATCTTCAGATATGAGAAAGGCCCTTTTTACAAGTTGTTTTGCAAATCTTAGTCTTTTGGGACGATTCATAAGAAGAAAATATTGAATCAAAATCCCGATATAAGAGCACTTTGTTGAGGAAGTGGGAAGATTTATACAAAGGCACATAATCTGTGATACTCAAGGGTGAAAGCTTATTGATATGCAGGATGCAATTTAGCTAACATTTCACTCATTCCATCCAAGAAAAGCTTCATCGACAAAGAATAATGACAACAGTTCAACAAAGAATCATGACAACAGTTCAACACACAGTGAAACTGACGTTGGGCAGTTATTTTTGGATCTGACACAATTTTTGTTCTAGTAAAATGCATAATTGATTTAATAAAAGAGGTTGAGATTCGTTTTTTTTTTTATTTCGCATATTTTTGAGAAATATTTATGACAAAATAAAAAATCAATACTGTATCAGAAGACGCAAATAAAAAATATTAGACGGAGTGCCATCATCATTAATAATTATTTCGGGAGCTTGTATGTATGAATAATCTAGTGCGGCTATAAGTACGTGTGCCATGGCCGCATGCGCAGAAGCACCTTGCGTACAGCGCTATTTAACTCTGAAGGGGCGAATTTACGGCCAGAAGGGATAGATTTCGCTTACAACTAGTACGTAGATCGCGACAAATACCAAGGGACCTGCCGATATGTCTCTCCGGAATTCGTTTGTCTTCTACATTCGAACTATAATAGTCGGTGAGCAACCGGAGTGGGTAAAGCTCACATCACGAGTTCCAGTTCCCTGAAAGCTGTTCTGGTGTTGAAATAGAAATAATATTACGAAAAAAATATATTGTTTCAGTCAGGTACAAGTATAACACATGATTCACAACCTTGTGGGGGCTCTACTCGTCTTCTTTTTCTATTTGTTGCAAAGGTTCCACTGTCTTCTTCGCTATCGGATAAAACTAGTACACTTTCTGTCTCCGAATGGGTTTTGTGACTGGTTCTTCCCATTTCTTTCTGCCTCGCATATACCTCACTTTTATTTAGAGTACTCATAAGAAGCGTCCAAAGCTTATACTTTGTATGAAAATCCAAGGAATGGTGCGTTAATGCAATCAATGTTTCCTTGATGACATTTGTGGTTGGTAGTTCTGAAAAATAATATATGTAGAGGTTTGCTTCGTGGCAGTAGAATACGCTGGCGGATTTTCATAAAACGTATTTGTCAAAAAAAAAAATCAAATATGAGTTTAACATTTTGAGTCGATAGTTTAAGCAATTTTTCATCTTATTGCCATATGATTCTGAAAGCAGTCGGATGCCCACAGAGTGGGCGACATCTACATTTTGAAACTTGTACGTAAAACTACGGGAAAACAAACATTCTGCCATAAGATCTAGTATTAATAAATTGTTGATTATTTCTTTGTTGTTCTATATTTTTGGTTTAATATTTATAATCTACAATAGAGTAAATTGGTAACAAATAGCATACTATAACACTTTCCGTCAACAACTGTCAACTCATAGATAAATGACGTTTGCTTAGTTTTTCCGGAGTTTTGGTGCGCCACCTGGTGCCAATGGTGATCGCGAATAATTCATAGTTTTTTTTATAATAAATCATTCAATTTACTGTTTTTCAATTCGATTTTCCTTTTGGTCTCGAGCATCGAATGATACGACACTGATCATCAACACAATATAACCACTGAAATAAAATTATATCAGACATAATATAATTTCATTTCAGTGAATATAACACTATTTTTTGTGAAAGATTAATGGTGAGGGGTAGTGAGGAGAGATCAGTTAATGTTATGATGATGGTCCATCAAGAAGCAGTGGCGTGCTCAACTTTTATATATGGAGTCACAAGAGGAAATAATGAAAAGTCCATTCTACAACCAGGGTACGACGTAAATAAAGCCAGGTATGCAGCAGTGAAGAGAAGTACAGAAAAGGCATCAAGGCATCACTATATCTTTTATTGGTCGGAGGTATTGACTATAAGAATGACCGATCGGAGACGAGAATACTTTCGTTTTTACATGCTCCGAACAAGCAACTCCTTTAAAAAACGTTTCAATTGCCTCCTCGTGTTTATATATATTTCATCCAAGTCAGTATTTTTTGGTTTTCGATGACATGAAAATAGACATGGAAACAGAAATCAACCTGACGTAACTATAACTTTACAAAATTGTGAAATGCAACAATCTCTTAAATTAAGTGGTGCTAATATTATGAAAAGATGTCGCCTTTGCGAATTGCTTGTCTAGAGTTAGTTATAGGACCAAGTAACAGTCTTGAAATGAAGTACCTGCCCTGGAAGACTCAACTCCTGATTGAAAAACCACACCAGCTGTGAAAGAAGGAAACCTGCCTTGAAAGAAAGAACACCTGCTTCGAAAGAAAGAACATACACCTTGTTCAGTTTACTTGTTCTTTGAACATAATAATATAGGATTTTTTTGGTTGAACTTGAAAATGAATTGAAAAAAAAAACAGAATTCATTGGAAAATTGAGGGGTTGTACTTTGATCAGAGTCTGGAATTAAAAATGATTGTCAAATATAGTCAGTGAAAATAATCTGAAGCTGTTTCCAAGTATAGGTAATAATGGAAAATTGAAATTAAAATGCTACAATGGATATGATGGAATTATACAGGTTCCTAATCTCTGTAAAATTAAAGTGTGTTCTGACATAAATATAATTTCATTAATAGGAAGTTTTATTTCACCTCTACTTGTCTTTATAAAATATCCTGACCTTAAGAACGAAGTTTGAAAGTATAAAAACCTTAAGAACTTACCGAAATTATTATAATAGACCTCTATTAAGTCTAAAAATTGACACTCTTTAATGTCCCATTCAATTTTCCAAGAAACTTTGACAAGGATTTTGCTCAGATCACTAAAATATTTCACTTGCAGAGAGCTTTCCTCGTTGGTGGTTAACGATATTTTTTCCTGTTTGCTGAAAACTATGGTAGTTATCAATCTTCTACTTTCGACAAACTTAGAAAATTGAATAAGCGTACGAAACGTTGCATTGAGGTTCCGATGTCTCTGCAGGAAATTTCGACAGGGAGCAAGCTCTTTTTCCAACTTCCCAACATGTATTGTTATATCAAGCTTCAGGATTTCGTGAAATTTTTCCTAAAAATAGGTTATTAACAATATTAATCTTGAATGATGAGTATTGATTGTACTCTGAGGATATTTGGCAATCTTCGAAGAAGCTGAGCAGTTGAAATGATATTGATCAGTGACAAATAATAGGACCACAACTTCTTTGAAATTTACCAAACCAAACCTATATCTCACATATGTAAAAGCCAAAATTTTCAATGAATATCCGACATTATATGTTGTAAATTCGACAGCGCAAAGGATACACAGTTTTTCTCCAAATACAGCTTCCTTGGCTTCATTCTGATAAGGTTTTTTTGTGTATCCAGTAAATTTCAAATCTGATAAATTCTCGGTGATGCTGAAATCTTGCTTCAATATATCAGCACAGTTGGTCATCTTTGAAGTACATGGTATTTTCCATACTTTCTACATGGAAATTCGTAAGTCAAGAACAACAAATAGAAAATGTCTGTAGGATTTAGAATAGTTTTGGTTTGGGTGGAGTTAACATGACTTGTCAAACCCTACCTCTCAAAAACCAAGGACTTCATCAGTTTATCACAAATTCACAAAAGCTAAAAATAGTAGAAATACTGTGACATTTTCAATATAAAAAGTGAGTAGTGACTAGTGACCGGTCCGACCGTCCTTCAATATTTTGTTCACTACCGGTCCGACCGGTTACTACTACCGGTCCGACCAGTTACTACTACCGGTCCGACCAGTTACTACTACCGGTCCGACCAGTTACTACTACCGGTCCGACCAGTTACTACTACCGGTCCGATCGGTTACTACTTGTTCTGTCATTCATCCTTCCCACCAATCACATTAAAATTCGTGATGCTACCGTAGTAAATATTGAAGCTACTGCCTTTCTATGAATTTGCAAATCATCTCAAGTCAGAATTTAAGCCTGATTCACATAATGGCAGTAGCAGTGGCACTAAAGGCAGTGACTCCGCCCCTTTTGACGCTGTTATCCGAATGAGTGACTTTGGAATGGAAATTTTCAACTAATTGTTTGTTAAAAGCAGTAGAAAGGAATCATAACAGCAATCTCGATTTCATGATAATTTTAAGGTTAGAAATGCGAACACTGCTAGATTTTACTGCAAAAAGTTTAAATGAATCAAACTTTCAGCAGCGTGACCTTGAATTTTCAGCGTCGTCTAAACATGTTTGCCATTGGTTATCTTATCAATAGAATCAGGCTTTACACTTTCATGCAAGATGCATATAACTCCTGGTGCGTTTACTGATTCGCTTTTGTTTCAACTAAAGTTCTTGATCCTGTAATTGTGTCAATAGAGTTTGTTCCATTCGTCAATGGATGACGCTTAAGTCGAATATAGTGGAGTTTCCAACAATCCAAAGTGCCTACTAGATAAATTTTTTGAGTTTTTGATCGTTAACATTATTTTGAGGTTATATGTCAATTACATTGCATATTAGGCTATCCAAGATGCTGTCAAACTAAAATCAAGATGGCCGCCTGAAGGCACACATTGTATTTGTTATTGTTTGAACGAGACTGATTATTGTTAATTTTCATCTATTGGAGTGAAATTTTTGTATGAAATTTTGCCGAATAAAAAACATGCCTACAAAGTGTTATGTTGTAAATTGTGGAAGCCGTGGAGATCGCGACTTGGTGAAGTTTTTAAAAATTCCTACATTTTGATAATGTGGTATATTAAATCAAAGACTAGATAGATAGATGTTTATTAAGTAGGATACCCTAATATACATAGTTCCATGTTACAAAATAACAAATTAGTAGGTAAAAATATGTAACAATTGAAAATAAATTATTTTGCGATATATGACACTCGGTGTGTAAAAAAACGACCAATCCAATGAAGATTTGAAAATAAAAATAGATAAAAGTGTAGGCAATCATATATTACAAATAATAGTGTTGAGGAAACTGTCATAACTTCATGCACATCGGACAGTCCTATAGGGTCCAATACAATTTCACAGATATCATTTTCACCCTGCAGCACAACTCGGCCATCCTCACCTTTTCACAAAGACACCATCTTTACTCTAAAAAATGTCTTCCTTTTATGAAACTTAGGTAGCACAACTACTTTAAGAAAATTGTACGCTTTTGGGAAATCAACTATCCAGAATTATTCATCTGGGAAAATTTACTCATGAACATATATCCTTTGGGTGACCAAATCACAAAATCGCAGTATTTTCATTCAGTTAGTTTCATTTGTAAATGAGTTTGGTAATAATAAGCATGGTCACGTTTTAGGATCATTGCAATTCCACCGCTTATTATAGTTGAGGTTTTTAAATTTGAATACTGCCCCATATCAATATTCCTTAATGAATATGGACACTTCACTTCCATAGCAGCCACAAGACATCGTCGCATCAGGAGAACCATCAATTTATTAAATAATCTATACTTTCAACAAAGGAATATCCATTCGCTGTGAATGCCTCATCTGAAAATTAATTGGAAACATTAATAAACAGTTCATAAATTACGAAAAATCAGTACCTACCTTGGCAACAACAACAGTATGTTCATCCATTTTTCTTGCTTCACAATCATGGGCAAATCCAGCTTCAAGATATTTATAGCCTGTTAAACTTTCGTAGGCCTTCATTGGCTTTCTTGTTTATGAGTCAACAGCAGATATGTAATAATGTCGAATGCCGTTACTGTTGTGAAAAGATCTAGAGATATGTCCATTTCACAAGGAGTGAAAGTAAAAGGATCCATGCACTTTATCACTCTCCTTTTGTCTCTATAGATCGATGCAGTGTCTTTGTTTACTCGTTCTAATGATAGTAGGTAAATAAATCACTTTTAGTTAAAACAGCCATAATAACATTTCAAATAACAACTAAACAAAACTATTAGCAGTAGAAGCTAGTGCCAAACACAAACACAATTCATGTATGCCTACAGCAGGCCATTTTTAAAGAGCCGTGGTCACGTGTTCTGGATAGCCTAATTGGTATTTATCGTGTGATTTTTCTGTTCTTTTAATACTTTTCGCTCAGTTCGGTAGTTTTGCGACGTTTTTAGTTGTTGGGTTATTGTTATTTATTTGTTCTTGTGTTTTTCTGTCATTCGTAAAAGTTAGGGTAGTGTATAGCATTTTTTTGTGAGTCTCGACTTCGACATGATAATCATGACATGGTTCAATTTGAGGTTATGTCGATGACGCAGCATGCGTTTCTCAAAACGACATGTCAAGTCATCATGATCGGTAATGATTTGCCTGCCATCTATGTTAAAATTGAGTAAACTCTCTTGACGCAATTAAAATGTCATGAATCAAGCAGGCCGTACATCAACAGTTTTGGATGACAATTTCACAGCTATAAGTAATTCCACCAGGAGTTATATGCATCTTGCTTTCATGAATACGTTTCCCGTTATGACACTAGCAATAACTGCCGTCCTAAAAAAAAAGCTGTATCTACAAAAAATGTGAATATGGAGATATTGGTTTCTGTAGTCTTGAAACACTATAAATTTAACTTTTTCCAAAGAAAAAATTATGTAAACTAGATGTAAATAGCCCAAGTTAATCAATCATTTTGCCTTTAGTACACAAGTTTAACAGCCGCATAGTCAATTCCAGCGACTCGCCAGAGTTTCGCCGATCGCTACACAAGAACTATAATGCACAGTCGAGCTCCAAAAAAGTGGTACATCGCTAGCGTTTCGCCAAAATGTGACTTATCGCGTAGTTGTCACTTTTTTGGAGGTCGACTGTGCATTATAATCCTTGTGTAGCGATCGGCGAAACTCTGGCGAGTCGCTGGCGATTGACTATGCATACGGCTGTAAGACTTTTCGTACTTAAGATGGAAACTACAGATTCTCAGCTTCAGAGTTTTTGCACATACGGCTTTTTTGCTTAGGACGGCAGAATAAAATTGTGTATATTGATATCGTATCCTGGATCATGCTAAGAAGAAATAATGTCGGAAGAAAACTTTGTTTATTTACTTTGTATCCTGAATCATGCTAAGAAACATTGTCAGGAACAAACTTTGTTTATTTACATCATAACCTGTATCATGCTAAGAACAGACATTGTCGGGACAAAGCTTATCTGTTCTGTTATTTACATCGTATCCTGGATCAGTAATTGGCATCACCATTTCTTTTTTTCCTCGGAGTGTGTAGTGGAGTTCAAAACCATTCTTTTTACGTTTTGTATTCTAATCTTAGAATCAGGAAACAAAACGTAAAAAAACAAAACGTGAAAAACAAATCTTAAAGATTTTGGTTGTGAACGTCTGTCTGGGAATGTATTCTAAGCGGAATGTTTGAATCTGACAAATTTTTTTGGAAATTATATTATGTTATTATAATTTAATTTCAGTGCTCAGAACTGGTTATGAAAAGAATCAAAATAGACCTTGTTGTACAAAACAAATTCACCAACAGTTTAAGTGAACTCGCTTCAGTTGTTAGGGATTCACCAATGAATTTTCTAGTTCCTTAACAACTGAACTCAGTTTAGTTGAACTGTTGGTGAACTTGTTTTGTGCAACCGGCCCTCAACCTTCTACAGTTTGAAAAAATGAAAAAAATGGACTTGAAAAGACTTTTCTATTTTCATATCTTTTTGTTGCTCGGAGACCTAACGTAAATGCGGATAAATATAAAACCACAAAACACCAAACGCGTTCTGTTTGGCGATTTATGATCACAGAAACCCGCAGAAACGTCGGAGTTTGTGTTCTGTGATAGTGTGATTACTGTGAAAGTTTTTGAATTCAACTCCTAATAAATATTTTGATTAATACTTCTTTGTGAACTATTTCATTGGAGCCATTGGAGAGTTTTAACAGATTATTGAATTACCATAAAAGGTAAGAATTATCCCCTCAATTTTGAAGTTTGAGATTAGTTTATGAACTGTTTTAAGTTTTTTTTGTGACTGTTCTAGCCGAAAACTTCCCGGTCTTTCTCGACTCAAAGAAAGTCTTCATCATACCAGTATACATATACATATTTTCTCAATTCATAATTTGGACAATGGATTCTGAGGAAGATAAATTAATTTTGGAGGAACAGTTCATACTTCGCCTTCCTCTAGTAAGTTCAGTATTGATCTGTTGAATACATTTCACTATGGGTCATTCGTTTCACAGGAAGAAGCAAAAAAAATTCGTGAAATTCTGCACACAAAACCCGAAAAACTGAAAAGGCTAATGAAAATTTCATACAACGTCGACTCCAGCAAAGTAGTTTTAAACATTGGCAGATCAAAGTTGTATGGCGCCATGAAAAAGTTGCCAACAATGATAGAATCGTATAAGACAAACATTGGTAATAACAAGGCGTTGTTATACAAAACTTCCGATATTTGTCATATGGCTGTGTGTGACTATGAGGAAAAGCCATACGAAAAACTCGAAATGAATAGTGGACTTTGTCCACCACTGAAAAATGTTCGGAAGAAGCGGTTCAGGAAAACTATGTGTAATACTGACTTGGCTGTTGAGGCAGAAACGGTCTCGAAAGAGTTATTTTATTTGCTAAGTGCAGACTTGGAATCGGTCAGTAAATTTGAGTCTCATATATACTTTTTCTGATGGATTATTTGATTATTTTTAATTGAAATTCAGAAATTATAAATATTAATGGATACTATATCCATTTTCTGTTTTCGAATTCAAGTTGTGTGTTTCAAACAATAATAAATTTTGATACATTTTTTAACAATACTAATCTCCAACAGAATAAGAGATGTTAATTTCCTCATTAATTGCTACCTTCACTTCAATTATTTCAGGTGTCTTCAAAATTTGAAATTTTGTATGAAGGAACTAGTCCCAAAGACAAAAAACAGTATGGTAAGAATGAGATGTACTTCATTTTCCAGAGAAATGTTAACCCATGTGTTCTTTTCAGAAATGTCTCTGTTTGGTCAAATTTCCAGTGATACATCAGAGGTTACAAATCTATTTGAATTTTTGTTTAATTCAATTTTTCTTTCATCTTAACCAGATATGTTTCATAATGGTTTCATATTATCTGTAAGTGCAGAAATGCTAGTGGAAGAATTAATCGTTTTTGAAGTAGAATTACTCTGTTCAGAATTCCTCATTTGTGTAATATTTCATGGCAGAAAGAATCACAAAATATCTGTTTAGAGTGGAAGTGAAATCATACATAGCCTTTCTTTTTTTGATTCTAATAATAAATATTTTTTAGTACAGTGAACATTCCAGCTAGAAATCAGTTACGTCTGCGGACTCTAGCAGAAAATAGTTTTTAATGAGACTAGACTGTATAAATATTTCTCTGCTGTGATTAGAATAAAAGTTTGTATTTTTTCTCTACTGTGATTAGAATAAAAGGTTTTATTTTTGTTATAATTCTGCATTTTCATTTTACCAATTTGGTATTTAAATTAAAGTGGCAAAGATCAAACCACCTTCATGTCACTGAAATGAAATGTGAAAGTGGTTCGACCTTTCGTCACTGTAGCGCTAGGGGATTGTAAGTAAGCTGTGATCTCTGTGTTTAAGTTCTGTGGCTGTGATGGTAGTTTATTTATATACTGACAGGGTTACCACGGAAAACAGCTTTCAGGGAGTTCGGGTGACTGCTGCCAACATAACTAAATTATTTAGATGTTTTGTATTTAGCTATCCTTGTTCTTCTTGAGTGTCCTTGTTCTTGTTTGTAAATTAATAATCTGTGGTGAGATTATGAACACTCGACTCGTTGCGAGTTTAACGTGACTCGTAGTGAAATGAACGTCGAGCACAGAACTTAAACTTAAGTTCTGTGACATCGAGTTATAAGGAAACCACAGCGATTTTACTACGTATCATGACAGCTCACGTATCGAGTGTTCATAATCCCACCTCTGGCACTCTTCCGACGTCATCAAAATGGAGGTTTCGCGGTAACCCTGTCATTATATATAGAAAAATAACCTGGAAGTTGATATTTGATAACTATTTTGAACAGAATTTAATTTTTGAAAGATATCTTTTTAGCGCTCGTCCTAAAAATGTAGACTACACATTAATAGAACAAAGGCTCGTTCGTACCCTTGCGAATATTCGCATTTTTTGCAATTCGACTCACATGGCGGAGAATGATGAATCATCATGTAATTTGTTGGTAATATAGTGACATCTAACCCCAAAGACTGACAAATTATTTGTTGTAATTCATCATTCACCCCAATATGGTTTAATCGCAAAATATGCGAATATTCGCAAGGGTACGAATTAGCCTTAATGAAACTTGTTGACGTGAGACTTGCCGAAAATACGAAGCATTTAGGTCAATATTCTTGATAGGTGAATCATTTGCAGTGAATAATAATTCTCTGATAAAGTAAACTGGGGAAACAATGACTCCAACTGTATAGATTGGAAATTAGTATTATCTTGACCATGGGAATCTGTATTCGACAGGTCTTTGATCTTTTTTACAAAACGATAGTAAAAGCCAATGGGGTGCGCTCTGTGATAGGTCACTGTAATGGTGGTAAGTTTGAAATTACAGACCGACGCATGCAAACTGAGTTGAGTGTGCGTAAATTATTTATCAAGCTGACTTGATCTGACTAAGCTCCAGTTTATCAATATCAACGTACTTGACTTCCTGCTAAATTCGACTGGTGGTTAGAACAAATATGACATTTGCTAAATGAAGGAATGAACTCACATCCAACCATTAGTCGTAGCAGAGACATCTGACTGACCACAAATAAAACGGCCCCAACCTTACGTAGACAGAATAAATATATAAAATTGTTACTTATCCAAAATACAGAGAGCATGTTCTGCATGCATTTCATCTGAACCGTTGTATGAGGCTCATACAACGTCTGAACCAATCACAGAGCGCGTCCCTATTGGATTATACTGAATTTGCAGATACATTCCCGCTCGATGGCGCTCATAATTTAGGCCACTGAATCTAGAAGGCCGTGTCGTCCTTACGGGTATAACACTGAGGCACTGAGAAAATATACTCTTGAACTTCTTGCAAGGATGCAAGGCCTCATACTTACAAGTTTTACCAAATCATGATAGATGTCTCCCCCTTAGTAGTGAGTTCGAATTTTTTGCGCATCATATGAAACAAAATAAGAAGAAGAAAATCCAGTACAAAAACAAATATTTGAATTTTTATCTTATCTTTAAAAATTCCAAGCATTTTAAAACATTATTTAGTTAAGAAATGTTCAAGAACTTCCTTAATCGATCATAACATATTTTATCTATTTTACAATAGCATGAAAGTAATTTCTTATTCTTGTTGCAATGAAAAAGGCCTTGGGCTTAGGGTGAAGTGAAGGGCAAAGGACGCAAAAGTACCTGTTGTCTACCTGTTGATTAAAAAGTCGTTGCACCTGTTTTGATGTGATTTTTGAAACTGAATTAATATAATGACTACTTCCTGGAGGAAGGTTGAAGATAAAAATGGTTTTGCGTATTACTTAAAGTGAGTATATGCTCATGATTAGAGAAAAAGCATACTTTTTAAGATATTCTCGTATTTTCATTAAGTTTGTGGTGACTATATTTACGGCATCGTAACTATATATATTGACAATTGAGTGGTATATTTGAAAGAGGTTTAAATTTTTAAAGTGAACTTGATTTTTTTGTGAAATCTAGGAGTCAGATTGAGAATTTTGTTTTGCTCATGGTGGAATTTTGTTCAACTGAATGAGAAAAGAAACAATATTTGAAATAATGAACACTTTTTTAGTGAAGGTTCCAACTTCAAACAGTGGGATCACCCCAGATTTGTGGATATTAGACAGAGACTGGATGATTGCAACTATGTTAAGTACTCAATGTATAGAGTGGCTTTGAAATTTAGAGTTCTACAAAATGCTTTACATAGTAAGTGTGCAATTTTTTTTTTTCAAGTTTTGGTAATTTCCAGGGATTCTGACATGTAGCTAATGCGTGAATGGTTCTAGACGATTTCTTTTTCAGTGGAAGAAGTTTCTTTATCGACAATAGCTGGAGTTTTTGAAAGGCATAGATTGGGTGCCAATGAAAGTTCGTTATGTTTGGAAAGCTGCGACTTGGAGGCAGTACTGTCTGACATCTATTTCGCCTCAAACAAAATAAATAATATGAATATTGACGTTGACTTTGCTACAGAGCTGATGCTGAACTTCTTGTATAATATATATGACGAGTAAGAATATTTCCTTTTAAAATTATTCACCAGCCTTATATACTGATGGTTGTTACTACTACAGGATTTAATAATCTCCCAAATATTAACAGGATACTGATCTATTAACAATGCTTTGTCTATAACATCTACCTATTTTATTCTGATCTTCAAAAGCTAAATGACAAAAACCCTCAGTAATATCAATACTCGCAAATATAACACAATTTTTTGCAGTTTTACTTGAATTTTTGGTTTTATTATTGTATTTTTGTATCATTTTGAGTTTGATGTAATTGCCAATATACTTCATTCTAGACATAGAGATGGAACCATTCAAGTATCATCAACAAAAGTAGCTTTATCAATCTTGAGCAGTTGCTCAATGAGTGAGTTTCACAAATTTATATTTGGTTTGTGTGCTGACCACAACAACTGTGTAACAAGATTGCGTTTGCAAGCTTTCTTATCAAAAATAGTTGAAATCACCACATTTTTACATGAAGATGGCAGTTATGGATCTCATCTGGTCAACAGTGCCATTGAAAACTGCTTCTTAAGTGTGAGTATATCAAAAGTTCCTTTTTTTTCTTCTTGTGCTTCGATATCCTTCACTTTTTCAGATTAATTTGATTTTTTATACCCTGTGAAACCACATATACTTGTTCAGTCAATTCGGTAACATTGAAAAATAAAAAAAACTACTCAAACACTACATCTACATTTCTTACTGAGAAAATCTCAAATTGCAACACCCTACTCATTATTTCTTATCAAAGACTCAAAGAGATTTTTGAAACTATGCCTTCAAATTCTCTATTTGAACAAGGAAAATATAAAAGTCTTCTATCTCTCTGAAAAAATAAGTCACTTTTACTTTCCAGTTTGTTTTTCAAATATGGAAACTTGAATTCGAACAGATAACATTTATCATTGGTTTGTGACAACATATTATGCCTCATAATATCATATTAGAGGTTTTTAAAAAGTTTCCATGAAGTTTATGCTGTAGCCAAAACATTTTGAATTTTATTTTTGTTGATATTTTACCTTGTCCCTCTTTTATTTATCGTTAGGTTATTGTTGATTTGTTTTTCAGTCTCCAGGTTTAGTTGGAATCAATGAAAGCATGTTTCTGAATTGGTTAGAAGACAATCCAAAGATATTGTCCTGGATACCACTTCTACATAGAATAAAAATAGCAGAACCAGGTAAATACTAATTTAGAATTGGTGATAGTCAGAATAAAAATATACTTGTGAAAGGCTTTCGCGGCCATCGTTGAATGAATGATGGTTTTTCGGGTTTTTAGGCCGACGATTATTTAGAGAAAAACTCGACGTTTCGCCAACACGAGTGGTTGGCATTTTCAAGAGAAATGTTTACAGTTTCGATCACTGAGCACTACTTGTTTGGTATGCGTTGTCTCAGCCAGTATTTATGGGTCGACGTACTCGTACCTGCGTCCGGTGCCATCGTCCCTGCGTCGGGTACCCCCTCGGATTCATTAATTTCCCGGTATTGTGTTATTACCGTTTTCTTGAGAACAGGTAGCCATGCTTTATTCAATTGTAACCCTTCTTCAATTCTGTTGAAATTGTTGGGATGTTTTTTGATTTCGATTGCTTCTCGGAAGAGTCTTGGATAATATGCATGTGTTGTGGCAATTACTTGGGTTTCTTCGAATTTCACTCTGTGATTGTTATTGTTAAGCGCATGTTCTGCGACAGCGGATTTTTCTGAGTGTCCTAACCGGCAATTGGCCTTGTGTTCCTTTATTCTGGTATTTGTGGAACACTTCGTGGTTCCGATATAAACGTTGCCACAGGTGCATGGAATGCGGTACACCCCAGAGAACAGGTAGCCATGCTTTATTCAATTGTAACCCTTCTTCAATTCTGTTGAAATTGTTGGGATGTTTTTTGATTTCGATTGCTTCTCGGAAGAGTCTTGGATAATATCTGGGGTGTACCGCATTCCATGCACCTGTGGCAACGTTTATATCGGAACCACGAAGCGTTCCACAAATACCAGAATAAAGGAACACAAGGCCAATTGCCGGTTAGAATAAAGGGAAACATTCTCAGAAACAAATTGAAGACCAGACAAACCAACAAAATGTATTTTCTCTTTCAGTTTTGCACACTATTAAATGTACAACGTGCAAAACCAACCCCCTGATGGGCTTACGCTACAAATGCATAAAGTGTCTCAGATACACTCAGTGCCAAAGGTGTTTCTTCACAGGAAGGACGAGCCACTCTCACAAACTCTCTCATTCCATGAGAGAATACTGTTCGGAAGGTTCGGATCACAGCTACACTTTGTTGAAGAAATTCTGCAGCTTGTTGAACTGCTCCAAGAGAAATGGCTCCATCATTGTGGATCCCAAGCCTTTGTGGTATGATTAAAAAGTTTAATATGTTGATATAGCTGTTATAATAGTTTTTATTTAACATCGTTTGCATTGTATGTGACTCGCCTTGTGTATATTATGGTCAAATGAACTACTCAATTCTATATTAGCTCTCTTATCCTCTCCTCCCATTATTCCTCTTATTTGGAAACAATATTTATATCTGTTATATTTTTTAACATCGTTTGCATTGTATATGTGACTCACCGTGTATATAATATGGTCAAATGAACTACTCAATTCCATAATTTTCTCCTTCTATTTTCGTCTGAGGAAACAATATTTTTATCTCTTGAAATCATTTTTAACATCGTTTGCATTGCTTGGTCAATTGAACTACTCAATTCTATATAAGCTCTCTTATTATCTCTTGCCATTATTCCTCTTATCAGGAAACAATATTTTTATCTGTTATAATTTAACGTCGTTTGCATTGTATGTGACTCCCCTGGTCAAATGAACTACCCATTTCTATTACTCTGTCCTATTATTCCTCTGATTAGGAAATAATCCATCTGTTATAATAGTTTTCAACATCGTTTGCGACTCACCTTTTGTATATGGTCGAATGGACTACTTAATTCTACTATTATTTTGTCCTCCTATTTTTTCTTTTATTAACAAACAATACTTCTATCTGTTATAACAGTTTTCAACATAGTTTGCACTGTATAATGTGGTCAAATGAACTATTCTATTCTATTATTTTCTCCTTCTATTATTCCTCTTGTTAGGAAACAATATTTCTATCTGTAGTGATATCTGTAGTGATACATGGTTTGCATTGTATGTGACTCACCGTTTGTATAATATTGTCAAATGAACTACTCAATTATTATTCTCTCATATTATTCCTTTGATTAGGAAATAATACATCCATCTGTTATAATAGTTTTCAACATCGTTTGCGACTCGCCTTGTGTATAATATGGTCAGTTCTATTATTCTCTACTCCTATTTTTGTTCTTTTTAGGAATCAATATTTATATCTGTAATAATAGTTTTTAGTAGTTTTTAATAGTTTGTAATAGTTTGTGTATAATATGGTCAAATGAACTATTCAATTCTATCATTCTCTCCTATTTTTCCTCTTATTAGAAAACAATATTTCTATCTGTAATGATAGTTTTTAACATCGTTTACATTGTATGTGACTCGCCTGTGTATAATGGCTAAATGAACTACTCAGTTCTATTATTCTCTCCGATTATTCCTCTTATTAGGAAACAATATTTGTAATAATAGTTTTCAACATCGTTTACGTTGCGTGTGACTCACCTTGTGTATAATATGGTCAAATGAACTACTCAATTCTATATAAGCTCTTAAAATGTATTTTTTTTTTACAGTAGTGACCAAAACCGTTTGGTAACGTCAGATTCAAAGGAGGTTTTGTGCGACGTTGAGCCTCTGTCTACTCCGCAAACTCAGTTGGAATTGATAATCAGACAACTCGAAATGCAAAACAAAGAGCTGCATCAAATTCTGTTGCTGGGGAATACGAACGATAAGGAAATGAGGAGATACTTAGAGGAACACAGAATACATGTCGCAGCTCAAATACAGAAGCTGAAGAACTTGAAGGTATTACAGATTTTTGGTTTTGGGTCAAAGTGTGAGAGAGATAATACTATCAATGAATGAAATGAAACGAGACTGATTTTTCTTAGTGTAGCAGATCAGATAGAGAGTATAAATTGCGGGGAGAGAGCAGATAGAGAGAAAAGAGGGCGTATAGAAAAATAGCAGATAGAGAGAAAAGAGAGCAGATAGAGTGGGCAGAGCGCAGAGAGAACGCAGGAGTGAGGGAGAGACCAGATAGAGAAAAAAGAGTGGATAGAGAGAAAAGAGAGCAGATGATAGAGAGAAAAGAGAGCAGATGATAGAGAGATAATATTATCAATGAATGAAATGAAACGAGAGTGAGATTTTTCTTAGTGTAGCAGATCAGATAGAGAGTAGAAATTGCGGGAAGAGAGCAATTAGAGAGAAAAGATAGCAGATAGAGAGAAAAAGGGCAGATAGAAAAATAGCAGATAGAGAGAAAAGAGAGCAGATTGAGTGGACAGAGCGCAGAGAGAACGCAGGAGAGGACATGAAAGAGGGAGAGACCAGATAGAGAAAAAAGAGTGGATAGAGAGAAAAGAGAGCAGATGAGAGAGGTAATATTATCACGAATTAAATGAAACGAGGCTGTGATTTTTCTTAGTATAGCATATCAGATAGAGAGTAGAAATTGCGGGGAGAGAGCAGATAGAGAGAAAAGAGTGGATAGAGAAAAAAGAGCAGATGAGAGAGATAATATTATCAATGAATGAAATGTGAGAGAGCAGATAGAGAGAAAAGAGAGGATATAGAGAGAAAAGAGCAGATAGAGAGAAAAGAGGGCATAAGAGAGCAGAGCGAGTGGACAGAGCGCAGAGAGAACGCAGGAGAGAGCATGAAAGAGAAAAAAGAGTGGATAGAGAGAAAAGATAGCAGTTAGAGAGAAACGAGAGCAGCTAAAGAGAAAAGAGAGTAAATAGAAAGAAAAATAGGACAGATAGAGAGAAAAGAAAGCGGATAGAGTGGGTAGAGCGGAGAGAGAACGCAGGAGAGAGTATGAGAGAGACAGCAGGTAGAGAGCAGAAGAGAGAGCAGAAGGGGAGCAGGAGCACAGAGAGGGAGAACGTAAGAGAAAGCAGATAAAGGGCAGAGTAGAGAGCATGAGAGAAAAAGGGAGAGAGATCAATCAGATGGAAAGCAAGAGAGGGAGATCAGAGATGGAAAGAGCAGATGGAGAACAGGAGACAGATTGGAGAAAGCATATATGTAGCAGAGAGAACAGGAAAGAGATTGGGGGAAGAGCAGAGAGGGAAGAGAGCGGGGACAAAGACAGGGAACAGAAAGAGATAGCGGAGATATAGCAGAGAGAGGGGTAGGGGGCAGAAAGGGGCGGGGAAGAGAGAGATGGGGAGCAGAGAGAGAGAGAGAAGGGGAGCAGAGAGAGAAAAGGAGTAGAGACAGAGATATAGAATAGGGGAGAGGGCGTTGGGAGAGAAGAGAGAGTGCGGTGGGAGAGAGAGCAGGAGACAGTGTGGAGAGGGCAGAGAGAGAAAGAGAGTGGGAAAGGGGTGAGAGTGGGAGAGATAATGGGGAAAGGGTGTAGGAAGAATGCGAAACGGCAAGGGGAGTGAGAGAAGGGAAAGAGAAATGAGGGCACAATAAATGTTGAAATTTGTGAGGAAATTTGAGTTAGAATTTTTCAGTGTATATTTATTTATGTATTTTTATTGTTTTTATTTGGTTATTGTGGTATTTTGTACATTCAAATGTTATAATTTTAATGTATTTTATTTTTGTTCTTATGAATTTGAATGTGTTTTAGTTTCACAATGTTCAAATTATATTAACTTTACTGTATCATTGAAAATTTTCAAAGTGAATTAAAACTGAGGCTGAAGTTGTCTGTGCTTACTTCAAATTTCAGGAGTTCTTTGTCAAACCAAGCCCGGCGGCGATAAATTCAAGGAATTCAGTTCGAAAAAAGGCCATAGAATCGACGCCGATGATACAAAATGCGTACAGGTCAGACAGAATCGCGAGGGAAGGTTTGGAGCTGTTCAGCCCGATTGTCTCTATTCCCGAAGCCCCTCAAAGAACCGATAGTACCGAATTTTTCCTCGAAGATGCGCCGAACTCGAGTAAAAGCACCAATCAGAGTAGCAGTACCAGCGCTGCTTACTGTATAGATGACATGAGTACCTGGATAGGTGGTAAGTCTTATTTTCTGAGACATTAGGGATTTCAGGGCTTGTTTGTCGCGGTTTGTCAACAACTGCGGCTGACATTTTCAAAGGCTATGTGGCAACTCTTGAAATACTTGACCAGTTTGTATGATATTATATATGTATAACTCTTTATTAGCAACACGCTCTTTACAGTGACGAAAACATATTCAGTTTAAACTATCACACTAAAAAACTAGCCATTGACAATCTAGTATAATTTGAATTTTGGAATTAACAACATAAAACAACACATTTTCTAGTATTCAATCCGGAATATGACCTTTCACACATTTACAAAATTCTTTTTTAAATGAAAATATTAATATTTTGAAACATATTGTAATTTATTCTTTGTCTATTTGTCATCAATGATTTTCTTAATTGGTGTTCACCTATTACAATTTAATATTGCCCTCATGGTCCTATTATGTAATTTTTGAAATATATTAATTTGTTTATTATTTAGAAAAAAATAGAATAGTGCTAAAATAATCAAAATGAGGCGCCATGACACTTTTGTATATTGTGAGTTTTGAAAATTCAAATACTTTGTTATTCAATCTATAGTGGTAGTGTATTTTTCTGACCACTTTCTTTTTTATATAATTCACATTTGCGATCATATTCAACTCTTAAGGCAGGTTCACATAATGGCAGCAGCAGTGGCGTCACCCTCTATTGATAAGACAACCAATGGCAAACATGTTTAGACGACGCTGAAAATTCAAGGTCACGCTGCTGAAAGTTTGATTTATTTAAACTTTTTGTAGTAAAATCTAGCAGTGTTCGCAGTTCTAACCTTAAAATTACCTTGAAATTAAGATAGCTTTTATGATTCCTTTCTACTGCTTTTACCAAACAATTAGTTTAAAATTTCTATTCCAATGTTATTCATTCAGCTAACAGCGTCAAAAGGGACGGAGTCACTGCCACTAGTGCCACTGCTACTGCCTTTATGTGGAATAGCCTTTAGTCCAATATTAGGCCCATATATTTGCCTTGACTTGTTCGATTTCCTCATCACCAATGTTTATATGAAATTTGAAATTTCGTTTATCATCTTAACCTGCATCTATTACCTATTAGCATAAATTTACTTTTTTTCTCATTGAGTTTCAAACCATTATTACACAACCAAGTAGTTATATTTGAAATATCCGTATTAAGATTGTTCTCTATGTCATCTGTTGTTCCTGAGTAATATAAAATTGTGTCATCTGCGAAAAGTTTTATTTTACATTTCGTTACTTGTGTAGCTATGTAAGTTTGGTCCTAATATTACCTAATTCAGTGATGCTAATATGTGCTGCATTCGTTTTTATCAATTCCTTGGAGTTTTTTGATAAGCATCTCTAATGTTGCCACATCGCCTTTGAAAATGTCTGCCGCAGTTGTTGATAAAACGCCTCTTGCTGGTTGTAAAATTCCTTCTTGTAAGTCTCAATCGAATAATTTCGAGACTGTCCTTGTAGACTACATAAATATGTATATCAATGGTAGAATTGACCGTGATTATTATTTCTTTTCTGTCAGAGTAAATATATGTTTTTGATCGAATGCAGGTCATCCGGTACCGTCCAGCAAATCCAACCACCCGCCCAAGAATCTGCCCAGAAAATCGCCGGTCCGAGAGTTACACAACGATCTGGACGAAGCCCTGGCCAAACTCCAGCAAATTTTGGCCAACAATTTCTGCCTGGACGAGTCGTTGGGACACGTCGACAATACCAACCTGAAGTACGCCGTCTCCGAAGTGGAAGGCATGTTGACTTCGTTTATCGACACCGTGGAGCACAGCAGGGCCAACTCTGTGGGATCTCATCGATTGAGGAACGAGACTGACGCCAACGACAGGTTTAAATAGATGTATAGGTGGCGCTCATGTGACTTACCGATTGGCCGGTCTGTGAAGCCAGGAAATCGGGAAATTGATGCTTTCATTATTATTATAATGGGCTTATTTTCTTGTGATTTTCGCGCGCTTAATTTTTATGGAACGTAATTGGTGCTGAACATTGGGGTTGTTGGATTTTTTCATTGCTCTAATGTTATTTGAGAATTTTGTTAAACTTGTCGAATACTTTTCAATGTCGCACATTGTAAAAAGTAGAGCTTTGTAGGGTCAAAACTTCCATCAAATATGTTTTGTTCCAAGTAACAAAGCAATTTATCTTTCGGAGGACATTTGAATGAAATCTCATCGAAAATATCCTATCAGAGAAAGTAGACTATTTACCCGACGCTTTATCTGCAACTGCAGAAGATATCGATGTGGCAATGCAAGTGCTCGTATGACTGGCATGGTCCTAATGTGTGTTGCTTTCATTTCTGCGATACCGACTGGTTTCTCCTGTTTGGTGATTGCCACATCGTCTTTGATAATGTCGGCCGCAATTGTAGATGAAACGTCCGATATAATTACATTTAGACCACGGCCTCGAGCCCGAAAATAATTAATAATATATTTTTTAAATGTCTAAAATTCATATATTGTCATAAATCGATAAAGCTAGAAAAATTCGGTTTTGTTCAACGTGTACATTAGAGAAGAATGTACGGTTTTAGAATTATGTAGAAGCAAAAGTCAACAATAAAAAAAAGTGAAATAGTCATCATAAATATACAAATTAATATAATATTAAAGCAATTGTTGATTTTAAATAGGATTGAAATGTAAAGTAGTTACTATACATTTCAGTTTAAAACGTGTTGAAGCAACTGTCAACATGCAAGAAAAACAAAATAAAATAAAAAATATATACAAATTTGAAATAATATTGAAGCAATTAATACAAATTAATTGTAAAATAGCCAATATAAATATTCAGTAACCTGCGGATTCTTCAGTACCAAAATAACTATACAGTATAGTAACTTGGTTATCGAAATTCGCATCTAGGAATATGTGATCTGATTTTTAACAAAATATAAGGCAACTGGCCGCATGAACGAATCGAAAGTTGGTCTACCAATACGTTTTTTCAAAAAGTGTTTTTGAATGAAACCAAGTATTTTGACAGCAAAAAATTAGATTCAGGTTATTTTTATCCAAGTACTTGAAACTTATTCACTTATAAAAACTATCAAAAAACTTCAAATAAGCCGAAGTATTAGCCCAGTCAAAAGATATTTCCTATCTTTCATATATGAATTCGTCAATTTTGATAGTTGAGACAAGTCTGATATATTTTCTATCAAATCCAGTTATTACAAACACCATGCATTTAACTCCTTATTAACCAAATATAAATTGGCGCCCAACGTGAGACCTATTAGCGAGAAACCTCTAAAATTAATAAAAAATTAACAGCAGGTGTTCTGATGCCTGGAGAATACAATTGAAATGAAAATAATATATATACATAGAAAAAGCTTTTTAAAACAATTTTTGCAACATAATTCACTTTTACTTTCACTGTTAGCTCAAAACATATATGTGATCTTAATGCGAGAAATGTTGCCATATTTCTTCACCATCTCCACCATTGAATTTTGTCAACCGCATCTTCATCATCATCACTGTCGAAATTTGTTACATACTCGTATCTATAATTACGATCTCAATTTTTCGAAGCAGTATTGATGCGACGTAATTGTTTTTTTTTTGTTTCAATTGTATTAAAGACACAATAATAAGTGGCAATCTCGAAATTTCCTTCAGGAAATAGAAGATAGACTGATTTTCAAACATTATTTGACTGATTATTTGAAGTTTTCTGAAGTTTTTATATTCCTTCGTTGTTTCAATACTACTATATATACGAATTTTTCTTCATTATATGATTGAAATGACATTCCACATGTTTCACAAAATATCAACTAGTTCGGATACAAACTGAATTATATTATTAAATGATATATGAATATAATCCCCTCGAATCAAAGATCAGCCTAATGATCGTTCTTGCATTGATATTTCCTGAGGAGACTGACCCTGGCTATATAAGTATTTGTTTATTTATACAAAATGTTACATTTATGTAGCAATAGTAGATCTATATATCTTTGCTTGAATCTGAGCATGATATATTGTATAACGAGCATGAAATAGACGTGAGTTGTACAGTTTACTTTTTCTAAGACTGGTGCATAATATATCTGTGACCTGATATATTGTAAAAGTAGTTTTTTGTCTTAGAGAATATCGCCGAATGCACTGAATTTTCCAATGCGAATGTTTTGCAATATTTCACCAAAAAATATATTTTTGAACATACTGTTCCAATAGTTCTAGAGTTTATATATTTTATATTTTTATAGTTTTGCTGACAAGTGAGTACATATTAATTATTAGTATGAATCAAATTTTATATACGACTGATTTGTTTAATTGCCACAATCATTGTTTATTCTTCCGAATTGAAAGTCAGTTCAAGACTAAATAAACAAAAACTGTTTAACCTATTTATTTTTATACTGTTTCATTAACCAAAATCCCGTTGCTGATATGAAAAATTTGTGTGACTATTTGATTTCAATGAATACTCCATATTGAATTTAATTACCCAACACAGTCAATATTGATTGATTTCATTATAATTGCCTAAGTTTTGAATATTCAATTTCAAAGCTGAGGCAGGTATGATTGAAATTAATGTCAACATTTGAATCATATTGTCTTGACTATGAACTGAGGATTGTTGCTGGATGATGATTCTAATTTCCGACTAGTTGGTCTGTTCTTGTTTAGAATCACTGATACAAATCAATCATAAATATCTTATTACTTCAGTATTGAAATGTAAATATTCGTTGTGTATCAAGATAGTTCATGTTCTATCAGTGCATGACATTATTTTTTTTATTTCTTGGATTATAGGAACTCTGAACTTTTCAGTTTGATAAGGGAAGTCATGTCGATTATTTTTTTAAAGTGTTTCAATTTTCACTCAGGTTTGAAGGCCGTCGTTTTTTGGAATTTCTTTCCAACGTTTCGCTGGCGCGAGTGGCTAGCTTCTTCAGAGGCTTATACATCATGAATAATCTCAGATGACTGGAGATACCGCCTGCGGAGATTGTATTTATTCTGACTTAGGTAGTCTCGTGCGTTAATTACTTTATCTGGATTTGGTACTTTCTCACTAACCCTAATTGACCCCTTTCTACCTGCCGGCTTAATGTCGTTGCTATCCTTTGTTATTTCAGAATTGCTTATTACCGTAACTGGGATAGGCAAATTTTCGATAACATTGACACCTTTTTGCCTGCTGTCTTAATGTCGTAGTTTGCTTGTTATTTTGGAATTTCTAAGAATGGGATTCCATATTCGGTTCACAGCTTCTTCTTTTCTGTTGAAATTCTCCGTGTGTTTGTGGATCTCTATTGCATCCCGTACAAGTCGGCTATGGTATCCCTGGTTGGTGGCAAGAAGTTTTACGTCCTCAAACAAAATCTTGTGGTTTCCTTCACTGAGCGCGTGTTCTGCCACTGCCAACATGTCCATTTGGCCTAATCTGCAGTTCCTCTGATGTTCCTTCAATCTTGTTCCCATGTATCTTTCTGTGGTTCCGATGTATACCTTTCCGAAAGTGCATGTTATGTGATATACCCCCGCTGCAGATAGTGGGTCTCTTTTGTCTTTGACCGACCTAAGGTTTTGTTGTATTTTCTTGGTGGGTTTGAAGACCGTTTTATGTTGTGTTGCGCCAAGAGTTTTCCAATTCTATCTGTGGCCTTAGGAATATATGGAAGATACGCACGTGCAACTATCTAAGCCTCCTCCCTACTTTGTCTCGTGGGAGTGGAGGAGGCTCAGATAGTTGCACGTGTGTATCTTTCATATATTCCTAAGGTCACTTACAGAATTGGAAAACTCTATGGGCATAAAAACGGACTTCAAATCCTCGAAGAAAATGCAACAAAGCCTCCTTAGGTCGGCAAAAGACAAAAGAGACCCACCCACTATCTGTAGCGGGAGTATATCGCATACCATGCACTTGCGGAAAGATATACATCGGAACCACAAAAAGATCCATGGGAACAAGGCTGAAGGAACCTCAGAGGAACTGCTCAGTGAAGGAAACCACAAGATTCTGTTTGAGGACGTCAAACTTCTTGTCCCCAACGAGGGATACCATAGTAGACTTGTACGGGTGGCAATAGCGATCCACAAACACACGGAGAATTTCAACAGAAAAGAAGAAGCTGCGAACCTCAACCAAATATGGAATCCCATTCTTAGAAATTCCTAAATAACAAAAGAAAACTACGACATTGAGACAGCAGGCAAAAAGGTGTCAATGTTATCGAAAATATGCCTAACCCAGTTACAGTAATAAGCAATTCTGAAATAACAAAGGATATCAACGACATTAAACCGGCAGGTAGAAAGGGGTCAATTAAAGTTAGTGAGAATGTACCAAATCCAGACATGGTAATTAGTGCACAAGACTACCTAAGTCAGAATAAATACAGTCTCCGCAGACGGAATCTCCAATCATCTGAGATTATTCATGATGTATAATCCTCTGAGAAGCTAGCCACTCGCGCCAGCGAATCGCTAGAAAGAAATTCCAAAAAACGACGGCCACCAAACCCGAGTTAAAATTGTGACACTGAAAACTTCGACCGCGAAATACTGAACCGATATATTCTAAACTTTTATTCATTATTTCAGTTATTTGTTGTATTAAATCTGGTTATTTCAAAACCCAGGTATCATATTCCGTGTTAACTTTTTACAAATTGGCGCCCAACGTGGGATAGTACCTGATCTACTAGAGAAAAGCCTTATTTGTTTCCCTTCTTGGACTATAAGAAGATATTCGGAAGTGTCAATTTTGATAGTTAAGAGTAGTTAAGTTGATTATTCTCTTCTCTGATGTATTTTGCACTTTCATCCATTACGGTAATTACTATGTTGTATTCAGTCTATTAAATCCCGTTATTTCAAACCAGACATTGCATTCCGTAAAAATCCTATACCAATTGGCGCCCAACGAGAGATAGTCCTGCCCTGTTAGCGAGACCCCTATTGTTTCACTTCTTGGACTATAAGACATGCCACTAATTGAATTGTTTAAAATTGTTTTTTTCCGTTAACCAGCTGTCGTCCCCTTACGAACGGCAGTCTTCAGAAGTCGAAACTTGTGCGAGCCAAGGATTAATGACCTTATTACGTGCGATTCCTAGCACTTTCTAGGGCCATCAGAAACATTTCTGCATTCGCTAGGGTTTTAACCATTGACTGGTAGCAAAAGTGATTGAAAACCTAGACGCTTTTACCACTCGGCTACCTGGCCTCAATGTAATTCAGTTACAGATAAACAAAATACAAATAAATACGTTCTTTATTGAATATCTCAGTTTTAATTACACATACAGTTTTAATATAAACATAGCATCTAATGCCAACTGTTACTTTGTAAATTTCCACTTTCATTTAAATATATTAAATATTAACAAACATATAAAAATTCAATAACATAGTTTCATTATATTAATAACAATCGTAAAAAATATAAATGTTGGTAATTCTCCTGTATAAAAATAGTTCATGAATGTGTTATTGCACTTAATCAGAAATTCATTATTCGATGAAACGTTTAATGTGAGGGCAAGTGTTAAGGCCTATTTGTTTTACTTATTTCAGCTAAATGAATCTTACTCCGTTGGGAAAATTATACAGTAAACTTTACTAAAATGAGCACCATCATTAGTGATAACTAGATTCAGACGAAAGCCGGAAGACTTGGTTCACACGTGAATAAAAAAAATAATACTCAGTCCTACCCCTAACACTCTGTATTATGACCTAGGTAGCATGAGATTGAGCCAAAGATAAATCGTGAAATTCAAGTTCATAAAATTCAGATAACCCAAAACTAGAATAAGTATAAACAATATTTTCAAAAATATGCAGCGTGAGTCTTTATAAACTGCACATACTGAAATAAGGGAAATTACTCTTAATTTTATAGACGGAAAACTCATTGAAAAAAATCTTTAAAAAAAATTATATTTTTTATGTAATTTTTTCAAATTTCTGTTCCATACCTTGATCCCTGTGTGAACAAAACGGTGTAACTTTTGAACTAAATTATGTATCTCCATGAAACAAACTCCATAATGATTGGAAGTAACTGAGCGTCCTCTTAAGAAAATTTCGGAAAAAAACTACCTCCAATTGAAAATAATAGCTATTTATTTACCAAGTGCGTTATATAGATCGTAACGCCCGGAGGGTAACATTCACCCGAGGGATGAATGTTACCCGATGGGCGTTAGGATCTAGTAACGCTCGTGGTGCATACAAGATTTTGTTTTTCACGAAAAAATTATCCTAAACGACGTTGTTTACTTCTTAAATTTCTTCTCATAGTATTTACTGCGTGTCTGCAACAACACAAGTGAGCTTTTATGCATTTGCCATGGAAACATTGAAGAGGTTGCTAAGGGTTGTTTATTTAATAAAATGACGCTGCATTTTTGTAACAATTGACAAGCTTGTTAGTGGAGGAAACTAACAACGGTTGTGTTTATAATAATTATGGAGATCCCACAGAATGTGACGCTCAAAGCTAAAAAAGCGTTAGGAAATTTACTGCCTGTGAAATGGCATACTTCCAGGAACTGGTGAGTTTATCTCATGAAAAATATTAATATTTTTAATTTATTTTACATGAATTCAGTCTGAAAAATATAGTGCAAATCTATGAACTAAATACTCACAGCTGAAATCAACATTGATTGTTTCCGAGATGCAAGTCGGAATTCCGAGATGCAAGTCGGAATTCCGAGTTGCAAGTCGGAATTCGGAATTTATTTCGAAATGGAAATGAATATTGTTGTGGCCCTTCTACGCTTTCGTAAAAAAGTACATTGCAGTACGACCAAAATGATGTAAACAACTTAGGTTTTTTTAACATACAGAAATAATAAATGCATTGAGTTACCTGTAGATAAAAATACTTTAGGAAGTGTCCCTTCTATCATAGCGAAATACCTTAATTTGGAAAACCCGAAAGGTTACACCGGACATTGTCTACGCCGAACGTCGGCGTCGTCAACGCTTCTTGTTCAAAGTGGTGCTTCCTTTGAAACACTAAAATTACATGGAAATTGGAAAAGAAGTACGGTAGCGGAGAGCTATATTGAAGAAAGTATCTCCTAGAAAGAACTAAAATGCTACAATTATGGCCCATTCCGTTTCCGAAAAAGAAAATTTTAACGTTCCGAACGGAACCGAATGCACATTCGGTCAACTCACAGAACTTCAAACTTGGTACTAATTTTTCAGGAACATTTGAAAATTGTAATTTCTATTTGAGAGAAAATAATTAGTCCCGTTTTTAAGTTCAGTTATAAATAAAACTTTTCTGAGTAATTAATTTAATAAAATTTAGCATAGTTTTTCTCATTTCAATATATGCACTTTATGAAGACTCTCACTGTATTTAGGTTCTATTCAATTGAATTCAACGAAGGAATGATGTGGAGTTATGGAAGAGTACCCATAGTTTGTATAGACTTTTAACTTCTGCAATACCGAATATTACAATATTCCCAAGACTAGAGCGTAGAATCTCCCGTAAAGTCCATGCTTTGTCCCATAGCCAACTCGCTCTGAATCTGTTACGCATTATCAGCTAATTCCTCTTAGATGAATTTATTAAATATTTGCAACAATGCGTCAGTAAGTGCTTTTCGCCTGTCGTATCCAGTACAGAGGTCATTTCTCTAGTGTATATGTCCAATCCGTATTGCCCTTCTTCAGGAAAACTGATGTTGAAGTTGACTATGTCGTCTAGAATGTTGTGCGATACAAATTTCGACAAACGTTTCTCCTCCACGCCGTTTTTGTGCAACGTTGCCATGAAATCTGTGAGCTGCCTCGACATCCTGAACTGCAGTTCTAATTCTCTTCCGGCGAATACCAAAGCGTCCTGCAAATCAACGTAAAGAGGATGTTAAAAAGAAAACTCACTACGATTTTATCTAGGATTTACGATCTATCTTATAAAAAGTAGTATATGCCGTTTGCATCTATTAATTTTTGTCTACAGCTTGGCCTATTACCGAACTACATTGCAGAAGATTAGAGTAATATTGTATTTATTTTTATTCATTATTATCATCATATTCGTTTCAATAATTGAATCTTTATTCAAATTATATCTACAACAAAAAAATCAAAATAACTCGATCCTGGATTATGTCGCAACTCAAAAGTATAACGAAATAGCAACGCTCAATGAAGTAAAAACGTTTTTTGTGGGTAGTGATCAAAATGGAGTACATGCAAGAAACGACAGAATATCATCGTTGAACCACTATCAACATAGTATATTTCTGATGCCAACAAATGCCCAAGAGGATCTTGATGTCATTAAACTCAGCTGGTGACGATAAAATCCCGATAAAGCTGTTAAAAATTTGTGTTTAAGAATTATGTGAGCCTCTAGCCTAATACATATTTCAGTGTTAAATGGCACTTTCCCAGACAAACTTAAATTTGCAAATGTGAGAGCTATATTCAAAAAAGGAAACAAAAATAACGTCGGTAATTACAGGCCAATTGCACTCTTATTGCATATAAGCAATTAAAAAAAAATATCTATGAGAGGCTCAACACATTCTTGGAATATAATAATTGACTTGGGGATACCCAAAATCGATTTAGAATGTTTGTCATCATATGAACATTTTATCAAATAAGCGAACGAAAAGCTCATGTTGAAAAGTCTTATAGACCGTTCTGATGATGACAGACTTTGCTGTCTGATTTTCTCTTTTCCGGGATTTGAACTACTGAAAATTATGTCAGTGTTGTGCTCAAAAAACGGAAATTTCGGAAATCAGCCGTTTATGGCATTTTAACACAATAACATATATACGAGGATATATTGAAAAATTTTTAGCCTACTATAGAACCCAACAAAATTTCAATGTCAAAATATTTTATTACTCAACATATTCTCCTCTTAATTGGATACATTTATTACAGCTAACCTGCAACGTCTCTACACCTTTCAAAAGAAAATGTTTCTTATTGCTCTGCAAACCAGACCTCCACAGTTTTTATTACCTCCTCGTTGGAAGAAAATTTACGACCTTTTAAACTTTTTTTCAGTTGAGGAAAGAGATGATAGTCGGACGGAGCCAAATCTGGTGAATAAGGGGGGTGTTCTAGTAATTCAAACCCTAACGAATTTTTTGCATGGCAACATGAGATTTGTGTGCAGGGGCGTTGTCCTGCAAAAACAAAACACCTTTGGATAGCTTTCCGCGTCTTTTCTCTTTAATTTTTTCCCGTAGAGCGGTCAGTAATGTCGAATAGTAATCTCCAGTTATTGTTCTACCCTTATCCAAAAAATCAATCATGATTACTCCATGGCAATCCCAAAAAACTGAAGCAAGAACTTTTACAGCAGATTTTTGGACACGAAACTTCTTAGGTCTTGGAGAACCGGAGTGTCGCCATTCCATCGATTGTTGCTTTGTTTCTGGATCGTAGAAATGCACCCAAGTCTCATCCATAGTAACAATTCGGTTTAAGAAGTCTACATCGTTTTCAAATCGAGCACAGATCGAACGCAATGCTACTACCCTTGCTCGCTTTTGGTCAACATTAAAACATTTGAGAATCCATTTTGCAGCAATTTTTCTCATGTCCAAATTGACGTGAACTATATGATGAACGCGTTCGTATGAAATATTCAGTGCTTCAGATATCCGTTTTAGCCCAATTCGAAGGTCTGTTAAAATCATGTCATGAACTGCATCGATATTTTCGGGGACTGACACAGAAACTGGCCTTCCCGATCGGTCATCATCTTCAAGGGAAAATTTACCTCTTTTGAAGCTTGCAGTCCAATTTTTCACGGTCGCATACGAAGGACATTGATCACCAAGGGTATTAAGCATATCTTCGTAAATCTGCTTACCTCTTAACCCTTTTAAATACAGGTACTTGATGATGGCTCGATACTCCAATTTTTGGATTTTCACAATTTCGGTGGACATATTTTTTCTTTCAATTTATTGCGGAACTCTGGTTTACTTTTTTGACGTCAAACTTTACACTGACACTTCTAATAAGTTATTGTTCGTTTCTATGGTTACGCAATATTTTGTTTATGCAGGGAACTGGTCTAGGCTAACTAGACATCAATACATCCTCGTAACAATCTAATACTGAAAATCTAAAGCCACAAGGTTTGGACGTACTGAAAAGGTTGAAATAAGGGCGCGATCTTGAAAAAAAAACTCGGTTGCTGAAGCATTTTGTCGCTTATGGCAATCGACAGAATGAAATTTGATTTCGTTAGGAACCCGAATCAAATTTCCCATAAGCTAGTCAGCTGTTCAAATGCCATAAACAAGAAAGTCTACCGGGAAACGAAAAACATGTCACAAAATTCCCCGCCATGAAAATTTACCGCTGTTAAACTGTGTCCATCTGGCTTTGGTTTTTTACTATCAGGTTGTAAATATGTTATTGTGTTGAAATGCCATTAACGAGAGATTAAAGAAAAAACAGTTTTTTTTCTGCAAAAAGAAAATTAATCTTCTATATGCCTAGCACCCGTCCGATCGCTAAATTTTAATTTTTTGAGTTCTACACATAATTTTCAATGGTTGAAATCCCAGAAAAAAGAATCAGTCAGCAAAATCTGTCATTATCTGACGGTCTATAACTATACGGCTCATTAGTTTCAATCGATTCGAGAACTGTTTCATTTCATTTTCATTTCATTTCATTTATTAACAGTCACGAAAGAATATAAACAGTAACATGACTATACAATACACTAATGTGACAATAATATACTAATGCAAAATCGGCATATACTACAAATGGTGTATTTCATTTGTTTTTAAAAATATTCAAACATCAGTGAATTTCCGGGTACCATTTTCCCATATTTGTTAACTCCAAAATTGTAGTACTTAAGCGATTACAATCATGCCTCTGATGACATCAGAAAAGTTTAACAAACATCCATCACAATTTGTTTTTTCATGCGAAACTGATTTGTACCTCGCAATTTAATTTTAATACCTGGTGTGTTATGGGCACGAGTCCGAACAGCCGCGTAGCCTTGGTGGGCCCCCATTCCCCGCTCGCGCAGTCCGGAAGGGGCACCATCACCGTCTGCAGGTCTTCGCAGCAGATCTTGAACTTGCAGACGCTCTTGAACTTCATCGGTTCTCCTGTCAGGTACTCTTTGGGGGTGACTGCGTTGGCGAATATGTCTAACAAGAAGGCCCCACTGCACGGCGCATGCACCCTGAACGCCACCATATTACCAACGACGGACTGAAAACAGATGAATTTGTCAGTAATGGAGTTCAACTCCTGTAATTTAATATAAAGAAAATTAGTTTGCGGCAAATTAGACAGAACAGTGCAACCTGAATTAAAAATATAAACCAGCCAGGACTGTTGTGTACGTTGTAGAGAGGTCCCGGGTTCGAATCTCATTGGTTTACATTTATAAGTCAGTTTTAATTTTTCTGTCGGATTGCCGCATATTTAGGAATAATATTTTTGCATAAAATCTTTGTCTCACGAATTGACTGTCCTACCTGTACCTTACCCTACCTGTACGTAATATTTCTAATAATAATAATAATAATAAATATACTTTATTGTCATTAAGAGAAAATCTTGTGGACAAAGCTTGCAAATACAGTATAATATAGATAAGAAAAATGCAAATAACATTTACTTTCCCGCTCCACTAACGAATGTACTTCTTTTCTCGCTTCTGTATACTATATGTCGTGATTACTTGTCAATTCAGAGTAATGTGGACATTTTTCAGTAGTAATATCCCGACAAAATGCTGAGTTTTCAAAAAATACTTTCACCTTGCTGTCACGAAAACTGTGTTGCTTAGAAACACCCCCAGAGCTTGCTCGAGTGGTGTTTTGTACAGCAACACAGTTTGAGCGACTGGCGAGGTGAAAGCATTTTGAAAATTCTACATTTTGAAGGGATATTCGATCAGACAATTTCACGAATACATTATATTATTATGGACTAAATACGTATTGCAGGAACGGTTCATCTTGTGTCATTAATGTCAGTTGTAAAGTTGAACCGTCAAATTGACGTTTCTATATTTACAGTGATTATTGTAGCTATGGAAACGTATAAATAAGGAACAGACGAAACACCGATTTGATAATACCACGGGCTGGAGACAGTGTTTTCGAAAAGTCCTCTTCTCATTGGTTTGAATTAAAAAAATGATGGTATTGGATTGGTTTATATATGAGGGAAATTGTCGTAGGTAATACCACAAGTGTATCGGTGATTATCGAAATAGCAATTCCTTTGAATTTGAGAATCAAATTATGTTGCTTGGCAAGCAACATAATTTGATTCGAAACCGAGAAGGAATTAACGATAATCGCCGATAACACGAGTTGTATTTGTTAAGATTATTTCATGAATGAAATCGAAACCATTTTTATTTATTTACTATTCAATTTAACTAGGAACATTAATCCCGCATTTAGTTCTGAAATTATGCAACTAACAAAACATTTACTTGATATTTCAAACATCCCTCTATTTCAGTTACCAATGACAGAGCGCGTCATTCGTAGTTTCGTCATTGCATGTCTAGTCTACTGCTTCTCGCTCGAGGTTATGTTTTGATAACATTTTGATTTAGTGATTTGATTAATCAACGAGTATGCAAAATTTGTCGAAAATAGAGGGTAGTATACCAGATTATTTTGATGCCGAATATTTTCCTAAGCATAAGACGGCATAAATCCTAGCTATATATAATCTTTGGTTCACTTTGTCTGTACATTCTTAGACTTCAAAACCACTTACCCTATTGAGCTTTGGATAAAATGTTCGCACGAACGAACACTAGAAATTAGTGTAACCAAAGGCATAGCTTGTGCGAGTGTGAAACGGCTTTCATCATTTGCCGTGGTACTACGAGGTGGTTAAATTGATTTTATAAGATTTGAGATAATCCGGTTTTGAACATAGAGCTTCACCTAGGTAGTGTTAGTATATTCCAAGCATTTCTTTCTATGATGGCATTTGAGCAACCATTGTACTAATACAAGTTTTTTACCTGCATCACGAATCTCTTAAGGGAGACACCGTCGTAGCTATCGCCATCACTGTCGTAAAACTTGAGGTTGTAGTGGAAAATGAGACTTCCTTGCATGTGGTTCGGCATTGCTATCCGCACAGTTGCTGCACCTAGAATGAGTGCACATCTAGAGGTATACTTGTACAGATTTTTGAACTCATAATTTATGTTTTGTTAATTTTCTCTGACGTTAACGGATTCCTTATTTACATTCTAACCTTTGTTACTGTTACAGATTAATTCGAAAAAATAAAGGATTTACTATTATGCAAGTCTTCTTCTTTGTACACATTTTCATTAGTAATATACATTGTGTGTAACTGTATATTACCTGTTGAATCCGTGAACATGACAGCTTTGGTATGTGGATCGGAAAAGTAGAGCCCATATCGGAAAAACAACGATCTTACGAAAGGAAGTTCCTCGAATTCCTGCAAGGTAATCGGGCTTTTCAACAGCTGCCAGTCCGATTGCAGTGGGAAGAATTCGTAGATGAACTCTTTTGGATCGGTGAGGAAATAATGGTCGTCATATTCGTACCTAGAACGAAGGTGAGTTAGAATCACAATGTCACGGTGAACTAAAGTGTATATACTGTGGCGAAGCTGCGGGCGATGCCGGACCTGAACTCTTACGTAGCCAGCGCCCGACCGTCAATTACTCCCGATGCGCTTCGCTTCGCGAAGAATCTGGTCTAATCGGAGAACGTTCCTTTAGAAATATCGCGAGCATTCTAGGAAAATGAACGGTGTATATAAACCGAACCACGCAGACAGTCGGACAGACAGTGAAGTGAAAGTCGAATATAAATACCTAGTTCCGTGATTGTTATATAAATTAGAGTATTGTGTTATTGAATCATTGTATTTCGTTAAATAAATTATTTTAAAAGTGAATTAGAGTTTAAATATACGACAATACAGATACTGAAAAACATCATCGGCATATAGCATTTCCAATGCGTTTGGCTGATGGGTCATGAAGTCAGTAGACCAGTAAGAAATATAACACGCGATGGAGATTCAAGTATTCAACTGGACCACTGTTCCCTTTTTGCAAACTGAGTCTATCAATCGTGGTCGTGCTATTAGTAAGCCCATAACAATTGAAAATAACAGACGTTCATGCGAATTTTTAAATGCTCTCGTTCACAACGGTAGAAAAGATACAAATTTCAAAGTGGTCTGTAATAGGGAAAGTGCCCCCTTGTCGAATTACCTGAATTTTTGATATGTTATAGTCCAAATCATTCCAAACAAAAAGTCCAATGGGCATAACTTTTTCTATAGGCTACTTTTGACGCTAGAGGCCGCTGAAAACTCTCATTTTTTCTTTATTATTAAAAAAATCAAATCGTTATTCTGAATTTTTTTCACTATTCTGAGTAATTATCAAAATGATATACTATTAAAAGTATTGTTCAATGGTGTCATTACAGGTGGTCAATTATACAGTATGTTCCAGCAAGTTTGGTCAAATTAATACTTGATGATGTGAATCAAGGAAGATATAACAAAACGTGGTCTACTTCATTTCGATAGGGTTGTGTCGAATGAGTATGTAACTATATCTGATTATTTCACTGGCGCTCAGGAAGTGTGGTGGAGAAACTCCTCCTGGCGGGTCAACCAAGCCTCCATTTGCACATTTAGTAAAGTATAATATGGAGAAAATAATGGGCCATAACTAAATATATTAAATGTTACATTTAACGTATCTATTGAACCTGGTACCGTTGACCCTAATGAGAAACCCTCGAAACTTTGACATCGTTTCCAAAGCTATCTACAGAAAAATGCTTTTTTTCTACATCAAAGGGATGCAATGTTTTCATATTATCCAGTACGTACCCCACAATTTCGAAAAACTCGAACACGTATGAAACAAATCTGGACTATAATATTTTTATACAGGGTGAGGCAAAAGTGCGTCACAGTTAGATTTCTCAAGTTCTATTGTGATATCGATTCAAAAACGAAAGTTAACTAGACAACTAGATCCTGTTGAACAAGAATTTATTGCCACACATACACGGCGAAACGAAAAAAAATTAGGTTGGAAGGTGGGTATTATTTTAAAATGAAATATTAACAATAATATGTACATTCAAATACCTGCGTAACCTTCACTCACCCCTAAACTTTTATTGATTGTCTCTGAATCGTTTAGATGCTACGAATTTTTGGTCAAAATGAGTCCATTTCCAGATGCATTCCGTAAAAATTCCTGGCGTTACAATGATAGACTTAGAAAAAGAATATTTATAATGCCACTTTTATAGACAGATTTGGAATATTTGTTATACTTTCTCATGCCTTGATGGTCAAAAAATATTTTTCATACGGAACTTTTCGAAAATAACCTTAGCTTTCTTTTAAAAAGAACACTCCACATATTTTTCGACTATGTGATATAGAATATGGTGTAGAATAGGACTCATAAATATTTTTTGATTGTAGATCCCTAAGGCGATTTGTAACCATTTTAGAATTATTGAACTCTAAAAATTGTAGTAGCTGGAACACACTGTATAAATGACCAAATATAACAAAAAACTTTCAATAGCATCTCATATTGATGACTGTCTATATTTTGATCAATCAGAATAGTGATGATTATCCAGGATTACGTTTTGTGTTGTTCAACAATGAAGAACAAATGAGAGTTTCCAGGGGCCTCTAGCGCCAAAACTAGCCTATAGAAAAAGTTGTGCCTATTGAACTTTTGGTTTGGAATGTCTTGGACTATAACATATCAAAAATTCAGCCAATTCGATAGGGGGCCAATTTCCCTATTAAAGTGTGCAGTATCCTTATTTGTTTATTGTTGCATTTGGAAATAGGCAAATTCCGTCAAAGTCCACCATTTTTCGAATTATTGCCGAAAGTGTAAAAATTTCTATGAACCACGTGGAAAGCCAATGAATGAAGAGCGTCAAAATAGGGGTATGAGTGTTTATGTTGAGTGTAACCTTGTATGAGCAGACAAATTGCTGATCAAATTAATATGAATGACTGTTCGGAATATTTTGAAAAGGAATGGATATCAGGAATTTATCCATATCAAGTTACCTGAGGCTGTCCGATTTCGTCTTGTTGCCAGCTTTCGGCGCTTCTTTGGCGTTGACCAGGTGTCTCGCTCCCCAGTTACACTGGACGAATCGCCAGGCTCCAGCAACGTAAACCGCGTTCCAGGAGTTTCTGAATCGGTTGTCCTCGAATCTCACGCCCGGCTGATATCCCGCAGATTTAGAGTAGCCTTTGATTACCACGCAGTGAAGACCAGCATAGCTAGAACAATACATTTTAAATGTCATTGAAAAAAGTCGTTTTTAATTCAAACGCATACGAATTAAAAATTGACGTTTTCACATTGTGTCAAAATCACTTTTAACACTAGTGTTAAACATAGTTTTAACACTAGTGTTGAAAGTAAAATGAGATGACGGATACTCAATAATATAGATCTCCCCAATAGAAACACTTTGATCAGATATTATAATTTGAGTTAGGTTATTCTGGACTTTCATTGTCTAAAAAAGGACAAAGAAAAATTCAATTCTCTGCAATTTCTATTGAATAAAAATATTTTACTACAGCATAGTAAAGTTTAACTGAAATAAGTATTGAATAACAAATCAATCAATCAATTACCTGCACAATCTCTTGAACAGAACGTGGTAGCTCTCGGTGCCATTTTTTATGCCCCTCAAGAGCCCCATTGGCGTGTCGACCCTCAAGTTGTCATCGAAGGACATGGCGTTCAGGTTCTTTACCGTGATCCATCTGAATATCGTTCTGAAAAAAGGCTTCATTAGTCAGTTTTCGAATTTATTCCACGATATTTCAATGCTACATTATTATTATTACCTTGCCTTTTCAATGTCGGATCCACAACGGCCCACGAGTTGTCGCACTAAATCCGTGAAAGATTTTTGGTCTTCTTGAGCTACCGAAATAGCGATTTGGTCTACGCTCGCGAATTCGGTGGGGTCGTTGTACACCTAAAAATTGAAAATAATGGTGTTGATGCATTCTACATGTTCTGAAATCAAGCTCATGATTCAAGTAACGCTCAATCGCATAAAAATAAAATGAAAATCTGGTGTCAGAGGTGGGATATTCAATAACAGTTTGGTGTCAGGTGTGTACCTAAAATGAAACCAATGAGAAACTTTGATAAATTATTGTCATTTCCAGTTTGTAGTTGGGATAATGAAATCAATAGATTTTTTTTTATTTACCTGAAATTTGCTGAGTGCTGGAGGTGCTGGAGCTGGTGCTAGGCTTGGATAAGGCTGAACTTCTTCGGTATAGCCGTCGGTGTGGTCTAGATATAGCGACTCTGCTTGCATGTATTCACTACGTTTTTCGTTTATCAGTTCCAACATTTCATGACTTTGTTTCTCCACTAACGCCGCTGTCGCTGCCCTAAAAAAAGGTACAAAGATATCAGTTTTCACCGTTGAAATAATTTATACCGCTGAAACAGCAGTTATTACTGAACAATGAAAGTAAAAATGGAACTTCAAGGATCGGATGAACATTCTGGTGCCTTCAAAACCTAATGAGCTGATTTTATTTGATCAATTGTTACCATGGCAACCTAAATTATTTAAAGATAAGCGATGTGAAAATGGTGTTTTATTGATCACGCAAAATAGCTAGTCAATTTTCGAAAACACCAACACGTCTTTTTCTTTTTTGAAGATTCATAACTTTTTTGAGTGTTCTTCTAGCACATTTTTCAGTAAAAAAATCGATTCCTCTATCATATCTACGTAAAAAAGCTACCCTTGTTACAAGTTGCTTTAAGCAACCGTTTTCTAAATATTAGGACTTGAAAATTTCAAGTGGATTATTTGATAATCGATGCATGTTGAAGTTATTACCAATATTTTGCATTTTTCACAAGAATGCTTTGGAAAAGAATTTGACGTTTAAGTAAGTAGTTTTGGTAATTACATATTTTGTGACAGTTAAACGTTTTGTTGAAGTTTCCGTAAGTAGAAGTAGAAAACACTAATTTTGAAAAAATGGATTATTTAAACAATAATGCTCATTTAGCCGATATGCATTTCGTTTATGGCCTTGCGGATGGCAATGCGCGCGAAGCAAGACGTATTTGAAAACTTCAACACCCTGTATCTTGGAAACGAAACGTTTCCGGACATATATTTATTTGGGCAATTCATATTAGAATAGTGTGAGGAATCACCTCCTGAATTTTGTCAAAGTACTTTTGAATCACCCTGTATGCGTAAGATTTCACGCTGAATAAAAAAATATATGATTTGAATATGCTCAGATTTGAAATTTAGCCGGAAAAGGGCCTAAAAACCCCTTTCAACTCGATTCGAATTTTTTAATTCGAGAACTCTTAGAGATGGAGCATTTCTGCGAACGCCAATCGATTCAGAAAAGTCGAATTGGTATATTCTGAAACTTTCAAGTTATTCTAAGGAAAGAAAATTACTCGAAAAAAGTCGTATCACGAAAAATACAAACTCGCCAGATCTATTTGAAATTCGGGCTATATACGTGAAATTTCACGCTGAATCCGAAAATATATGATTCGAATATACTCAAATATGAAGTAAGGGGTAGTCCCCTAAAAGTCACGAAAAACAAACTCGAGAGATCTATACGAAATTCGTACTATAAACGTAAAATTTCACGATGAATCTGAAAATATATGACCAGAGTTTATCTTCAATAAAATTGAGACATTTCCACTGAAGACTTAAGTAGTGAAAAATTGTTACCACAAAAGAAAACATTGCTATTTGCATTTTGTATTAATGAATGAATTCAAAACAAAGAAAAATGCTTGGTCTCAATATTCATTATACAGAATCGGACGTTTTAAAACGGAGCATAGGGTTTATAAAGAGGGAAAAGGAACTATGAAGTGGATGAAGATAAGGATGATAAGGTAAAGAATCAGGGGTCCAAATGTGAACCTTGTGGCACTTCCGATAAAACTGACTTTTCTGATTGGAAATTGTGTATAATATTAAAAACATTCCTCTCATGAAACGGAAAACGCTGACTTCAACACTAACCTTTCGTGCTCCAGCATCTTTCTCGTTAGCGATTCCTTCTTCTTGTCCCTTCGTAGGGTCATATTTTTCTCTAGGTCCTCCCGTTCCTGTTGATGCCGGAGGGTTAGAACATTTTGGTCATCTCGTTTTCGCTTCAGCTGTAACTCCCTTTCGAATCTATTCGTTAGTCTTTCTAATTCTTTTTCCCATTCGTCCTGAAAAATACCAACGTCAATTAGAGAAAACTTCGATCTGATAACTAAAATTGAGTTTTTGTTTGTGTGTGGTATATGATTCATACCGACAGAGTAAATTTTTATTTTTCTAATTATTTTTACTGCTGCATTTCTTTTTTGTTTGTACTTGTTCAAAAACTACAATTTTATGGCTTCAAAAATTCTACATTAGATTGGTTCCGATCCTATTTGTCAGAAAGGAGTCAAGTTGTTCAAGTACAAGATACAAAATCAATCAGTGGAAAAGTATCGATGGGAGTGCCGCAGGGATCAGTTTTAGGCCCTATCTTATTTTTATTGAATATAAATGATCTAGCCACCTTTTCGCACTCTCGATTTAGTTAAAATTAAACTGCGGTGTGACTCCAATTTTCTATGTTTCAACTTGAATAAAACAAATATATTCACAATCAAGCATGATTTTGATAATTTATTTTGTACTTTGAAAACCAGATTGTAGTGAACAAACCACAAACAAAGTTTCTTGGTCTATTTACAGACAAGTTAAAATTTACTGAGCATGTAACGACCCTTGAGTAAAAAGGTAGCCTCTGGCTGCTTTGCCATCAAAACAGTCTGAAGAGAATTGAATGCAGCCTCAACTAAGATGGTTTACTTTTCCTTAGTGTAGTCCTACTTAAGGTATGGTAGTGCCTTCTGGGGACTATGCAGTGATCAACTACTTCAATCTGTTTTCGTTTTACAAAAAAGGGCAATTACATATTTATGCAAAGCTCAGTACCGTGCTCACTGTAAACCTCTTTTTATCAGCCAGACACTATTAACAGTTTCTTGTTTATCCATTCTAGAAACTGTGTGCCTAATTCATATAAAATATGGATCAACGTCTAGTGAAATTAGTGAAGTAAGAAATTTCTCTACGACTATTGTATTCTACGTCCATTACATATTGATTTTTAATAGAAGAATAAAGATGATTCCAAGACACCGTGGATCCAAACTCTTTATTCAACGGCACTCGGCCAATCACAGGTTCAGAATTTTTAGAATCCACGGGAACTGAGAGGTTTAACAAATAAATTTCTCAAGAAGGCTTTGCTTGATTGAACTTTTGTCACAGCTTGGCATCCGCGAATGTCAGATTGACTATTTTCTTAGTTTTAACTTTGATCTGTGTGACAAGTACCTAATATAAAAATGAATAGAGCGGATTGGGAAAGCAGTGATAGTGAGGAAGATGAAATCTATCTTGAAGTTATGTCAAACAATTTTTACTTGAACGTTCCACACTCTCTCAGTTCTTGGACAGAGTTTCTCTAGTAGGTATTTCATTCACAAATTTTCGAGTGGCTGTTATAGCTCAGTTGGTAGAAGCGTGTACATGAAGTAAATGTATAACGAAGGCAGTATATATTGGAAGTTTTTTAAAAATTATTTTCAATTAAGGCATTTATTCATTCATGAATGAACACCGATTATTCATGTATAATTATTATTCTACCTTATATTACTTTAGGATATATACTTATTTTCATAAATAATATTTAGATTTCATTAAAACTCTGACTATAGTATAGTCGTAGAGAAAGTATAGTCTTCTACTCGCGTATAATAACTATTATTTTCTCGGAAAACTTTTATCCTCGAGAATAATAGCTATCATTATATGCTCGTTGAAGAATATACTATATAAAACAAGAATGAAGGCTGTATTCCCTTTCGCATACCAAAATCCTCCTTAATAAAAAACATCACTTCCCTGAAAAGCTTCCGCAAAAACGTGAAGAAAATATTATTAAAGAAAGCTTATATAACGTGCAAGAATATTGCGATGATAAATGCTAACTTTACATGAATAGTTTGTTATATTCTTTTTTTCTTTTTTCTTCTATTCTTTTTTTGAACATGTTTTTTTAAACGAATTATTTACCGAATTTTACTTCATTGGCTTGTGCATCTTGTGGTCTATTTTATTATTTATTTGACTTTAATTTTTAAAGGGGTGAAAAGTTGGCCAAAAAGTATTCCCTTTGGAAATTAGGTTTTCTGGCCTCTGAAGAGGCTCCATGCAAAGCTTGGAAGCTTAAGATTGAACCGAAGTGCAGATTTTCTTCTGTAAAAGTCTTCCACTCGGATGTTCCGGAAGTAAAGACCACAACAAAGTGATGGAACACAAAATTAAGCATATTATGATACATCGCATTTTGGGATGATCGATTTGGGGTGCCAAAATTGTGCGCCTTAACCAAAATGGTCTTCCGCTTTGTCAGATGAATACTAGTCACTGTCTAAACAAAAGCATCATAACGGAAGACATATACAGGGTAAACCTTGTACAATATTGAAACTGGTGATAGACCAGGTCATGACTGTTCAGAATATCGGAATTTCACATCAGTAAAAATGAGATAATGGTCATTTTAAGAATTTCTGGAAAATCGCACCTAACCTTGGATTTTTGAGTGCCATGTATACAAATTGAGACGAATTCAAATATCTTTGCTGCTGAACAGTTTTTCAAAAAGTGAAAAAAAAAAATCAAGAAATGAGGGTAAAATGACAGATTTGAGTTTCATCAATTTTTTTTAAAAAAAGGTTGACATTATTGTCCGAAAGAAACATAACCAATTGGAATTGGACTTTCATTTCAAAAGAATGCCCATTTTGTCCAGACTTTACCATGGCATAAAACAAACTATACTTATTTTTGGAGGAAGTGATTTCCATTGAATTAGGCGTGGTTTTACTCTAGGCTTCCATCAACTTTTATACTTACGCCCAAAAATTATTTTTCCCGCTGCCGACACTGTAAATAGTCCATACATGCTTAGCAACAAAACAGGTAAATGGCCTATATCATTCGTTTACTAATTCATCTTGACAACGGAACTTAATAGTGTCATTTACATGCCTGGGGTAATAATGACTTTGACTTTGACAAGTAATACCTACATATCAATTTTTAGGTTATGAGACCTTTTGAATATTATTGTTGTCTCGGTAACTTAGTTACACGCACAAGCAACTTAGAATGAAATAGCGAACGAATAATCATGAAGGAAGGGTAAGAAAACAAACTTCAATTCAGGCAAATTTTGAGAAATGTCAACAAGCAGCGGGAAAAACGTAATAAGTAACACGGAATGTATCGACTGTTATCATCCTCGGCAAGCGACAAGCCTCGGCTTTGCCTCGGCTCGTACTCGCTCACCTCGAATGTTAACACGTCTTTACGTTCCTTGTTACTTAAATAACTATTATTTCGATTTTATCAAGATAAAATTTGGAAATAATTATTAATAATAAAGAATAGACTGCTTGGTAGCATTAAATAGAATGTCAATAAAGTCAACTTTACATGTAATTAAGCCTAATAAAATTATCGAAATGAAATGTCGATTATCCGACATGGCACCGATTAATACGAATTCTTGTGATAAATGTCGCAATTGTCCAACATCCAGATTCCAACGAAGTTTCAGAGACCAACAAATATACAGGGTGTAACCAAATAAGTGCAAAATTTTTTAGGAGGTGAATCCTTGTCGAAAATTAAAAACTTTTCTAACTGTTGTGTTGTGTCCGCAGAAGCAATAGTTTCCTAATGAAAAAATTAAATACAGCATTGTGCATGAACGGATCTTCTGTAAATACAATTGAAAAAATCTAGTAGGTGGCTGTCACATTTTGTTTGAACTTGTGACTTTTGTCGTAGTTTTTTGAAATTATTCCGCTTGTTTCATTCAGTGGTATTTATTTCTTTGTCATGCCGTGCACACGTTATACTCCCTGAGAATATGCACATATGCACTACATTTATAGTGAATGTGGAGGTAGTGCTACTGCTGCAGCAGCGCTTTATGCAGAACGATATCCGATCGCACAATGCCGCTCAGAGAATCGCTGATTTGGGGGCTATAACTTATAACGCATTTGAAAAGGTTCTTCTTGAAAAGATGTCGTCTCTGCGTACGAGTGGATGGAAAATAGTATTTTTGTAATAATATTCAGTGGGATGTTGAATAATCGTTATTGTGGTTTATAGCGTATGTTGAATTATTAACTTCTTTACATCTCATTGAATGCTTCCAAGCAGTTGATTAGTTATTACTCATAATTATTTAATCATTTCATCTTGATAGGATAAAAATAAAAGACATTACTGACAGATTCTAATGGAGTTGATTTTAGCTCAGAATAACATCGCACTCTAATATAATCGAAATTCTACTCCTTCCAAAAATAATTATCTATGTTTTATACCACGGTAGAGTCTGGATAAAATGGGCATTCTTTTGTAATCAATATCCACTTCCACTTGGTTATGTTTTTTTCAAACAATAATGTCAAACTATTGTTAAAAAAATTGGTGAAACTCAAATCTGGCATTTCACCCCCATTTCTTGAAAAATTGTATCGTTTTCTGAAAAACTGTTTGGCACGTCTGAAAGCATCACTCATCAGTAATCTCCAGCAGCAAAGATATTCGAATTGATCCCAATTTGTAGACATGGCACTCAAAAATCCAAGATGAAGTAGTGATTTTCCAGAAATTTTAAAAATGCTCATTATCTCGAAAACGGTGAGATTTTTACTAAGGTGAAATTCCGATATTCTGAACAGTCACGACCTGGTCTATCACCAGTTCCAGTATTGTACAAGGTTTACTGGACATCTTGTATAAATCGTCGAAAAAATCGATAGACATTTTGCCTTCGTACTGGAGTCGGCCTGCCCGATTTAAAAAATATTTGGAATTTGGGGTTTTCGAGGGATGGACTTTCATCTCACCAAACGGGAGACGTATATCTCTCTAACTACAGCAATCGGTGAATTCTTTCAATAAAATAATAATTTCTACACAATTTCGTCTCATCTACCATCTGCATACAAAAAAATATGTTTAGTGCTCAGATATTTTGGTAAATCTTCGACATATAACAGAAAAATCAAGGGCCCCAAAACTGATCCTTGGGGAACCCCAAAACCAACATCATGTAGTTGAGCTCTACAATCATCTACTTGTTATTACAACCCTATTGCGACACCGTGCGTTCCCACAAACATTGAATTCTCACAACAGCAGACTTTCGGTGATTTTTGTGAAATCGAAATCGAGCCTCATTATGGAAAGTCGGGCCTGGTGAAGCGAAAATTCTCGATGGTATAACAATTTTTTTTTGCCGCTGAATTCTTGTGATGAATATAATTAAAATCCTTTCGGTGATGTAATCGCTCGTGATTACATTCCTTGAAGAGAAAATCCATCGAATATAAAGCCATAACGAATATGTAATTCCTGATTCACGTAACCCATTGATCGGAAGCCTTATAAATCTTCCACGTCAATTTAAATCCGGTTCTAAGTAGTAGTTGTCAGAGTTTATTCGAATTCGGATGGTCGGCACTCCTAGCTAGGCAAGAGAAAGATGAACCTACTGTGAGAGCGGATATCAATAATTATCATGGTGAAGAAATTGTCTCATCTACACTGCTCCACAATATTAATGTACTTCTGGAGTCATAATGATTTTGTTTACAAACGGCTTATGAAATCAATAAAACACTAGTGTGATCAAAGACACACTGATGTCTTATTAGTCATATTGTTGTGACATGCCATAAGAATAAGGACCAATGGATGTATAATTGTCATTATCATGGTCCTAATCGCACAGTCACTGTCTTAATCATAAAATTAAATTAAAACTGTACATTTCAATAGTAGCATTTATGCAATTTCTTTAGTTTTAGTCTCAATCAGAATCATAAGAATTTGACCTTCAAAGTTGGCAATTTTCAATTTTTATGCTTAAGGACGACATGCTCAACGCGCATGTGCGTCGATATCTACACTGGCATGCAAAATTAACCGGACAAACAAAATTTTGTTCAAATTCAATCTTAAATAACTTTCAAACCTTTTCATCAATTTCGATAATTTTTTTGCCAAGTTGTAGGTACTTTCATTGTTATTATTCTCTACTATCGATTTTGCAGAAAGTTCTTAAAGATTTGTCGTTATACAGGTTATGATAAAAGGTGCACTTTACCCCAACATTTCTGAACACCCTGTGGAAAAATTTGACTACTGAATGATAGGTCTTCGTACGAGATTTTAAAGCCTGATCTTTCGTCAACAGTTCTTTTTTTGATTCATATCAATAAGTGCATTCTTATAGAAAAAACGCATTTTTAAAGAAAACCATGCGATTCGTAACCATAAAAATAATTTTATTAAAAAAATAACAGTGACAACAATGGTAATTAATTGGTATCAAAATCGAGTGTTTCCTCCCCGGGCTTGAATAACAGCTCTCATCCTTTCTGGCATAGACTGAATTAAACCAGCAACTGCGTCTTGGGGTATTTGCTCCCACTCGTTTACCAGCGCCTGTTCCAACGCAACCACAGTTTGAAATTCTCCATAGTTCTGCCTAAGCCTTCGTCCTAATTTGTCCCACATATGCTCTATGGGGTTGAGATCCGGACTCCTTGGCGGCCAGTCGAGTACTTGGATGCCAACATCATTGAGGTATTGCCTAGTCATTCTGGCTATGTGCGGCCGAGCATTATCTTGCATTAGGAGAAAATTTTCTCCTATAAAAGGCATATAAGGGACTACATGTTGTTCCAAACACTCCCTGATGTATCTGTCAGCATTGAGGCTCCCTCCCCTTAGCGAAAGAAGATCTGTGCGGGCTTCCAAGGAAATACCGCCCCATATCATCACTCCTCCACCATCAAATTGAACTCTAGGAGAGAAACAACATTGAGCATAGCGTTCTCCAGGCCTTCTCCACACTCTTTGACGACCATCAGGTGAATATCTCGTGAAACGAGACTCGTCTGTGAAAAGAACATTTCGCCAATCGTCCATATCCCAATCTGCATGAGTTCGAGAAAATTCCAAGCGCTGCCTTCGATGACCTGCATCCAATAGGGGACCTGTAGCAGGTACACAAGATGATAGGTTTTGTTCCTTCAACCTTCGCCGTACTGTGTCAGGTGAAACTACGGTACCATGAACATCTTCCAATCTTTGAGCCAAAGCTGTAGCAGGAATTGTTCTTTCTCGAAGAACTTGGAGTCTCAAAAACCGATCTTCAACTGCGTTTGTTGCTTTCCGTCTTCCCTGCCCAGGTCTTCTTAAGTACGAACCAGTTTCTCTGAATCTTTCTATCGCATCGGATACTGTACTGCGTGGAACAGCAAATCTATCTGCGATATATCGAATGGCACGACCATCATCTTGTAAAGCTACAGCTTGCGCTACTTGTTCCGGTCTCATTTTTTAAAAACTTTCTCGTTAGCGGTATACCTCCGAAACACAAATCACCTAGAGACACAACCACCTTAACATACACTATAAAGCAAATAAATCTGTGAATAATTGGTGACTACTGCTTAGCAAAAATCTTTTTGACAAGCCATAAAAAATGCTTAACTGAAACTTGTCATAACAAGCAAAGCCAACTTAAAAAAATCGCTTGTTTATGGTTACGAATCGCATGGTTTTCTTTAAAAATGCGTTTTTTCTTTAAGAATGCAGTTATTGATATGAATCAAAAAAAGAACTGTTGACGAAAGATCAGGCTTTAAAATCTCGTACGAAGACCTATCATTCAGTAGTCAAATTTTTCCACAGGGTGTTCAGAAATGTTGGGGTAAAGTGCACCTTTTATCATAACCTGTATAACGACAAATATTTAAGAACTTTCTGCAAAATCGATAGTAGAGAATGATAACAATGAAAGTACCTACAACTTGGCAAAAAAATTATCGAAATTGATGAAAAGGTTAAAAAGTTATTTAAGATTGAATTTGAACAAAATTTTGTTTGTCCGGTTAATTTTGCATGCCAGTGTAGTTGACAAATGACATTAATAATGATTTGTTTTGACTTGTGATCCTTGTTATTTGTTATAGTTTATTGTAATTTGGAAAAAAATGAGCCAGGAAGATGGTACTCTTATTGAAATGATTGTAAAATAACCCACCTTTTGTATAAAAGGACAATAATGATAGTGTCACCTGTCAATTTTTAATTTTCAAGCTAATGACTGTGACGCATAAATATAAAAATTTCTTAAGACAAAGACTAGGATTGTGATAGTGATTGTAACAATGATAATGATATGTTGCATAAATTGGCCCTTTTAATAGACGTCTGTTTCATCCAAGTCATTTCATATCTGAATCATTTTTTATTTACATTTTTATTTACAATGTACTTGAATGATAATATGTTTCTGGAGCACATGAACTTAATCTATCAGATGAAACATTGCTTTATTCTTCGAATTTAGAGCTGAATAATGCTGTAGATGGTACTCTTAAAGATTCTGTGAAAAATATTGAAAAGTACTTACATAAAAACAAATTAAATTGAATGCTAACAAAACAAAAGTTATGGTGAAATCAACAAAATATACAGGGTGGGGCACCGAAAACGAAACAGATCGAATATCTTCAAAACACAATTGTTGAGAAAAAAATGCAAAAACAAGTCGATTTTTAATCCAAGGGCGACATCTTCCTATCATAACCTCAACTGTCATACCCCTCCCCCCAACCCTTGGTCACTATCACCCAAACAATTTGAATAGGGAAAGTACTGAGTGTGACACATCATTTAAAAGATAATTTTATATGAAATTCAGCCATGTCAATTTTCGCCACCTAACTTTTTATTTTGGCGCCCTCTTGCGGGAAAAACAACTGTTCCGTATTGTTATGCATTATGGAATTTTTCTAAGGCAAAAAACAAACTGGCGGCTCCAAAATGGAGGACAAGATTTGCAATTATCGTCCGATTCGATTCAAAATTGATATGTGGTGGATTCCAGGGTCAAAAATTAAGAATTGTTGGTCAATGCAAAAAAACAAGATGGTGGCTCCAAGGTGGCGGACGACAATTGTAATTATGGTTCGGTTTGAATCAAAATTTGTATGTGGGGATTTTCAAGTTCGGAAATTATGATTTTGATGTCAATGCAAAAAACAAGATGGCGGACGAAATTTGTAGTTATGGTTCGATTCGACCCGGCACCGAAAACGAATTCTTAAAAATAGATGTGTTGTGAAAAAAATGCAAAAACATTATTAATTGCTCTGAATGCTACTCTTAAATTTTGTTTTTTCAAAAATTGAGCTAGTTTTTCTGAAACGGGTCCTGAATGAGTTATAGTTCTGTAATTATTGTCAAGGTTCCTCAAAGTGGGGTACACGTCTTGGATAGCCTCTCTATGTAGTTTTTTAGCAAGAATAGTCTCTATTAATTTGACTTGATATTCATTGTTAACTGCTATATGTTTTCACATAAATATCAAAACTTAAATTGCTCCAATTATGTGATTCGAACTGTTCAAGTGATTTCTTTTCTAGATCTACATGCAGATATTTGCTTGAATCACGCTGTACATCCATATTTCATTTATCCATGATCTATTTTTTCATTCGTAGATGTTTCATTAGAATCGACAGGGCTATCTTTTTTCCTTATCCCAGTGGCTTGCATTATCAAAAATTTCAAAAACAGCCTCTGCCCTCTTGTTGTGACTAACCCTGTATGGTGCAATGTGAAAATTAAACGTAGCAGCGAGCAACGCATCGCATACCGAGTCTTCAACAGGAACGATGACTTTCTAAACAAAATGTGAATCTATTGTTGTTCTAAAAGTATTTAAAACTGTTTTTCGTACCAAATCATCGTACTGATATGGTCTATAAAACATTGCTAATTAGCTCTTATCAAGGTCAAAGTCAACAAACAAGGTAATTGCATCAATTAGAGCCATTTAGCATGTATGATTTCGTGATGTTCGTTATTTTCTACTGATAAACATATCTGAATGATAATAATAATTAAATAACTATTGTGTCGTTACACACCTCGTTGGCATTGATGATATCATGGAGCAACACCGAAGTCAAAGGTAATCTGGTATAAAAAATTCAAGAATACGGGCGAGTGAAACATCTTACCCTAATTTCGTCTCGTATTCGTTTATCTTCTTCCTCCCGTTGCCTTTGGAATTTTCTATATAAGTCGTCCTCTTCTTTTCTGTGTATCATTTCCAATCTTCGTTGTTCGTCTCTATCCTGAAACAAAAAATAGTGTCAACACCATCGACTCAACTCACATAAGAATAATAATTCATTAATTTTCAGACCGTAGAGGTCATAGTTTTTTTTACAATCCTGACTTTAATAATAATAAAAGTTATTAATGAGAGTGATTAATGATCGAGATATTTTCGAGATCATTAATCGCTTTTTAATATAAGAGTTTATCAAATTATTTTTCCTTCTACTTCACTCTTGTTGAAATAAAGGAATTCTAATTTTTTTCTGGCAATTAAGTTAAAGATGCTTTGGTAGTTTTCGCAATATCTGGCGACATAAAATCATCAGTATCCATAACATCTGAATTCGTTTATGTTTGGTTGCCTATGCAGCAATCATGCATTCATAGAGAAATCGACCATTACTGACAAATCGGCCATTAATAGGGGACGATTTCTTGAAATCATCCATTAATAACAGATCTTTCATTATTAGGGGTCATTAACCCAGGTAGCACATCATATCGGCTGAATCTTGGTTCCATATTGGGCCAATATAGATATATTGTAAATGAAAAATCAATATTGGTCCAATATAGGTGAATATTCAAAAAACAATATTATATTCATAATATTGGTGGAATATTGGTTGAACTAGTTTTGAATGTAGATTATCACACGAAATATTGGGTCAATATTGGTTGAATAATTTCTACCAATATCGATAATACAATATTGGTTATATATTGTTTTCCACATCTAGCATAAATATTGCGATCAAAATATTCCAGTCATATCGATTATAGGGGAAAAAACTATATTGTATTTCCAAGTTTGTTAGAATATTGGTTGAATATCATTTCCACTTTATTTGACAAATTGTAATAACTCATATTGAGTCAATATTGGTTGAATGATATTTACCAATATCGATAAAACAATATTGTCCTCATTTTGTTTTTAACATCTAGAAAAAATATCGCAATCCCAATATTCCCCTAATATCGATTCTAGGAATAAAAACTATAATGTGATTACACATCGGTTGAATATCATTTCGCCAATATTCAACAAATCTTATTAATTAATATTGGGTCAATATTGGTTCAATAATATTTATCGATATCGTTAAAACAATATTGTCTTCATATTGTTTCCTACGTCTAGATTGGGATGAAATTTGAATATTGGCCGAATATTCAATGAAACATATTGAAATTATATCATGATCAAACCTGGATAAAAATCCGCCAGGTGGCTCTACATACAGAACGTCTTCTGAAACCTACGAAAGGATATTAAATACTTCCCATAACTTGTTTTCAAGACAGCTCACTCAGTGGTTATGGTGATCAAAAGGCAGACTCCGGTGTCACCTTCATCTACTAAAAGACATTTAATAATTTACCAAGGTATATTGACATCCACCAATATATCTAAATGATATTGTACCAATATCGATAAATATTGTACCAATATCGATAAATATTTTGAGGCCATTATTGCTTCAAGAATATTTCACCAAAACTATTTCTAAAATATTCAAACAATATTCGACCAATATCGCAAAATGTTCACATTTTACTTCTCGACAATATAACTTTTGAATATTGTGCCAATATTGTCAGAATATTGTATCACCGATATTGTACCAATATCGCCAAACATTTTGAGGCCAATATTAGTTCAAGAATATTTCGCCAATATTATTCAAGTAATATTGTACCAATATCGCCAAATGTTCACATTTTTTTATCGCCAATATTGCATTTCAAATATTTCGCCAATATGTTCACAATATTGTACCAATATTTTACCAATATAGGTGTGCTACTTGGGAATGGTCTATTTTATTTGCATTGAAAAACATTATAGACCGGGGGATAGTGACGAGATTTTGGGTCACATTTTACTCAGTATGCCTTTTGGAAGACAATATTGTCCTTATATAAGAGTCATCTTAGGTTCTTCATATCAAATAATAATAATAGTAGTTTCGAAAATTATGTGTTTCGGTACGATTCCAATCAGGCTGTTTTGTGTTTTCTAATAAAACTATAGAACTAAAATACTCGAAAAACCATTGGCTTGCCGTTAGGGTGGGCGGAAAATTCCCCTTTTCAAATACAACTTCACGTGACCATAGCAACCATTCGGACCCACCCTAACGGCCTGCCAATGGTTTTTCGATTATTTTAGTTTTATTATTTCATCACGAAACACTTGGCAGCCTGATTGAAATCGTACTCGAATAATAATAATAACTATTATAATTATAATAATGATAAATTTTTAATATGAAGAACCTACGACGACTCATGCATTCATGCATTATTATCATGAGGATATACTGACAATACTGTCCTCTAAAAGGCATTACTGAGTAAAATTGTATCCCAAAATCTGTCACTATTCCCCGGTCCATTAAACAGACATGTTAATACGAGGTAAGTGGAAAATATGCTTTATTTTCCAAAAAGTTAATCTCATTTACAAAGTGAGTATAAGTCTTATGCATCTAAATAAATGTATAAGGAACAAAAAAAACATGAAAAACATGAAGTCAATTGTGACCAGAGCACAAACAAATCAAAAAATATATAAAAATCATAAGTACTTAGTTTCATTTTAAAATCCATTCAAAAATACAACATCAAAATTTGAGACCAGAATTTATTTTTAAATGACGACTTTATAAAACTCTTGCAAACTATAAAATGTTTTTTCTCTTGAAAGGTCTCTAATAGCATCCCAGAAAGGAGTGGCTCCATTTTTATTCCTCCTGTGATTTGGTAGGTGATTATATAGAAAAAAGCCCATGTTACATGGGCATGAAACTCTATAACCATTTACCGAAGGATGTTCAAGATGAAGACATTTTTTTTGCATTCAAAAGGAAACTGAAAATGTTTCTCGTTGAAGGAAGTTTCTATAATATAAACTAATATGTAACCCTTGTTACGAAACGACTGTGACTTTGAAAATTTTAATGATTATAATATTTTTAATGTGATCTGAATGTTCCTGGTGATGTTTTTGTACCATTTGTATTTTATGATTTTTCTGATGTCACTATTGTAATCTTAAAGATGAGAAACTATATATTTATCTATATATCTATGTCATGAGACCGTTGTAAACAATAGAATCTTTAATAATAGTTGAAGTCTGAGCCTGTTATCTATAGATATCCCAAGAAATGTAGTATAAGTTTTGGTTTCTATCACTGTTTGGAGCTAAAAGTATGTCGTCAACACTGCATGGGAAGGATATTATAACGGTTTCTGAAAACAGCAAAAAAAAATTCCAACATGTTTGAGTCACACCAATCTTTGAATTTTTAACTTCTGAACTAAAGATTTTGTGGAGATTATTCGTACTTTTTTCGTGCCATAATATAGTTGTATCGTCCGCAAATAAGATAATTTTTCCCACAATATCTATAGTAGTTGCCAAATCATTTATGTAATGCAGAAAAAGTGTTGGCCCCGGTATGGATCCCTGTGGAACACCACTGTTTATATTGCCCTTCTCCGAAGGTGCTGTCGTTGTGAGTTGTGTTGTGAGTTGAAAATGATTTTAACCATTTATGAGCCATACCATCGTTGCTATAGTTTTCGGACCAGTATTACGTGTTTTACTCAATATCGTGCTCCCGACTTTGATCTTTCGAGATCCCTACATGAATATTGGGATCCAGACTTTGATCTCGGGGTCACGACCTTAATTTTGGGACCACGACTTCAATTTTGGGATCAAAACTTTAAACTTTGGACACCAACTTTGATCTCAGGATCCCTTCTTTAATATTGGGATACCGACTTTAATCTTGGGATCATAACTTTAATATTGGTATAACGACTTTGATATTGGGATCCCGACTTTAATCTAGGGGTTATGGCTTTGATCTTGGGATTACGACTTTAATCTTGGGATTTCGACCGCAATATCGGAGTCACGACTTTAATATTGGGATCATGAACTCAATCTTAATCGCTAAAGAGCCATAGTTTTTCTAATTTTATAATCCTAACTTTAATCTCGTAATCCCGGGATCCCGACTTTGATCTTGGAATCCCTACTTTAATATTGGGATACCGACTTTAATCTCGGGGTCACGACTTTAATCTTGGGATCACGAACATGATCTTGGGATGAAGACTTTATGATTGGGATCCCGACTTTGATCTCGGAATTTCACTTCAATCTAGGATCACGACTTCAATTTTTGGATAACGATTTTATTCTTGGGATCACTAGTTTATTCTTGGGATGCAGACTTAGAACTCGTGATTCCACTTTAATAGTGGGATCACGAACATGATCTTGGGATCAAGATCTCGGAATTTCTACTTTACTAATGGGATTCCTACTTCAATTTAGGATCACGACTTCAATCTTTGGATAACGATTGTATTCTTGGGATCACTAGTTTAATCTTGCGATGCAGACTTTAATCTTGAGATCACGACGTTAATCTTGGGATTCCGACTTTGATCTCGTGATTCCACTTTAATATTGGGATCATGAACATGATCTTGGGATCAAGACTTTATAATTGGGATCCGGACTTTGATCTCGGAATTCCCACTTTAATATTGGGATCCTGACTTCAATCTAGGATCCCGACTTCAATTCTAGGATAACGATTTAATTCTTGGGATCACTTATTTAATCTTGGGATGCAGACTTTAATCTCGAGATGACAACTTTAATCTTGGGAACCCGACTTTGATCTCGTGATTCCACTTTGATATTGGGATCACGACTTCACTCTTGGGATCACGAACATGATCTTGGGATCAAGACTTTATGATTGGGATCCCAACTTTGATCTCGGAATTTCACTTCAATCTAGGATCACGACTTCAATCTTTGGATAACGATTTTATTCTTGGGATCACCAGTTTAATCTTGGGATGCAGACTTTGATCTTGAGATCACGGCTATAATCTTGGGATTCCGACTTTGATCTCGTGATTCCACTTTAATATTGGGATCACGAACATGATCTTGGGATCAAGACTTTATATTGGGGATCCGGACTTTGATCTCGGAATTCCCACTTTAATATTGGGATCCCGACTCCAATCTAGGATCACGACTTCAATCTTCGGATAACGATTTTATTCTTGGGATCACTAGTTTAATCTTGGGATGCAGACTTTAATCTTGGGATCCCGACTTTAATATTGGGATCACGACTTTACTCTTGGGATCACTATTTTAATTTTGGGAACCCGATTTTAAACTCAGGGTTACAACTTTAATTTTGGGATCACGACTTTAATATTGGGATCACGACTTTGAACTTGGGATCAAGAGATAAAGTCAGAATTTGGAACAAAGAATGGAAAATACCATAATTTCTGTTGTAATACTGTTCAGTAGAATTTGTATACAGCCGATAAAGAATATCTGATGCATTTCTGATAACTTTATTTTGCCTCCGACGCTTCAAGATCTTGTCACTGACGTTCGACATCTCTTGTAGTCAAAAAATGCATCTTTCAATTTTATTGAATATTTCTTACTGCTTGCCCCACTTGGATCAGTGCCAGCTATGTGACCATGGAAATGAGGTTCTTAATGATAAACAATTGAATTGTTTTGCAAAGACTGTTCGCACGCTTGTAATCCATTCTCTAAATGACTCCAGGCTGAGAGGTCGCCATGATGTAGCTTTTATTAATATGTATTATCTCACTGTTTCTCACTTCCCAGAGACGATGATTCTGATTTATACAGTGCGTAACATTGAGAAGTTATACACAGAGTGGCCCAGGTTTAAACCGCCAAACGTTCAGGATTGGTTTTTTAGGCAATAATAATATTTTTGTTTCCTGTAATCAGACATCCTAACTTGCTTTGTTTTTGAGATACAGGGTGTCAAAGTTCCTTGGCCTGCACGATATCCTGACTTGACCCCTATGGATTTTTGTATAGGGGACATACAATCTTGCTGAGCACATCAACGTCTCTCTAGTGATAGTCCGATTTCATTTCTCAAACAGATGAAATGTTTATTCTCATTTTGCGCTAAAATGCTGCGAATGGGTGAAAAATGCTTGCGAGCATGACTGAAAACGGCCGAACCCGCGTAAGCAGTCGAGTAGTAGGAGTGACCGGCAATAAAAAGGATGCACGTTTTTATCGCTATCAAAAAGACTCAGATGTCACCTTTAAATGGTTTTCTTTCTACACGAGTTGATTTATCAGTTATTGTTTTATTTTTATTTACATTATTCACAAGGACTATGATGTACATAGAAAAAGCCACGCTTCGTGGGCACATCGCTTTCAAACCCAATTTCGACCTTCTCCCGGCCTACGGGAACGTTATTCGGACGGTAGTGTTAGTACAGTCGTATAAGTTGAAAAATGGGGTCAACCTCAAAATGAGAGGTACTAAACTGAATATTTCCACAAACTTTTATTTCAGCATTCTAAGCGATTTGTCAAAAGTCTCATGAAATATCGTGTCCGCATCTTAAGATATTGAAGGTCAAAGATCACAAAAATCAATTTTTTGAAAGTATCTCGCTTCCCATGCCGTAAATGGTATTTGCATTCATGATAAAAGTTGTAGAAAATGAAATTCTCTCCAATTTCTGTTCCGAACCTTTTCTTATACGATTCACCGTTTTTGAGATAGAGCGCGGTCAACCGCGGTTCCCAGTCAATACTACGTTGTATGAAGTTAATTATTTATTTAAACAACTATAATTATAGATAAACTTTCATTATTTATCAATTGTTGTTGTTGTTAAAATTAAGAATCAATATTTAATAAGATTATTCATAAATCAAATATATTTGTTTAATAATACTCAGCTATTTCATGTAATTATAAAGTAATTAAGTCAACTACTTTGAGTATATTTTAATTATATTCTAATATATCTTAACTGTATTTTATGTAGAAAAGAATAAAATTTATTATCACCAAGACTCAATTATATTTGAAATAAAAAATATATTGACTAGAAAAGAATTCGAGGAAATATATTTTGGTTATATCTTTATTTAGTAATCATGTATGATTCATTGAGGGCCAGTTTCACAGGTTCCAGTTAGAGTCCAGATTAATTAACTGATGGTTAGAATGTGAACCTTCAAACGCCATTCAAAGAATGTCATTCACCGTCTAAACTCTCACTTAGTTATTTGAAGCTTAACTGGAACCTGTGAAACTGGCCCTAATTCCAAATAAAGTTCAAATGTTAGGATGATTACGGTTAACTTTAATTGAAATTCATCCATGGGTCTCAATTTTCATCTTCTTCATCATCGTTTTCTTTATCCGGCCGCTCGAAAACTTCCAATTCATTATCATCATCCTCAATATCAACGATCATCGTTTCTAAACCTTCCAAGATTTCTTTCTTCATCGAGATCGTTCTTCGATTAAATCTTTCACATGTAAGATCTATATGTTCTTGCTATGTGAAGAGTAAGTCGATCATTGTTCCCAAGAATTTTGTCGAACTGGCCAATTCCAAAGGTTCGTTTCGGAAACTGACATTGAGGTCGTGTAGACTTCGAGATTAATTGGCAAATTGTATGCCTACTGTTTTGTTCATGTTCACAATGAGTGTTCTCATCACACCAGTCATTAAAATCGATTAAAACTGTATTGACTAATTGTTTCATATCGTCAGATGTTTGGCTTGATAGAATGGTAGACGTGTCATCTGCATGGAGATGTTTTTTTTCATGACTTATATTAGTGGGAAGATCATTTACATATAGTAGGAATATTAGCGGTCCAAGAATGCTACCTTGAGTGGTCCCGGTGGTTACAAGATACTAATCAGAGAGTTCGTTATAATGCTTCACTTGAAAACATCTATTCTTCAAAAAAGACACAAGCAACTGATTGATTTTTACTCAAATTCCTGTTAATAAGTTTTTCTGCTACAAATTTGGTGTTCAAGCTGTCGAAGGCCATGCCGAAGTCAAAGAAACATACATCAATTCATGAATAATGGCAAGTCAAAGTTAAAATATGCTTTATTGCCGGAAGTTAATGATAAATTTATTGACAAAGCTTCATGAGTGTGAACAAATGATCATTGGTTCCGTTTGATAAAAACTATAATCTTTTACACAGAAAAGTAATCAATAAATATAAAAATATAAAACAACAACAAAAATTAATTGGCGCTCCGGGGCGACTTGATTGATTCCAGTGGCGCATTTGCTTTTTCAGCTGCAGGAAACCCCGGAAAAACCTGCAGCACCACATCATCTGAAGATCTTGATCTGCCAATGACCTCTCTCTCATAAAATAAAATGTAGGGTGTCTCCAGAGGCTCCAATAAACCCAAGATATCGTCAGAGCATTTAGAAACAAAACTATCGTCAAACTTAAACCAGTCCGTTCCATCTTTCGCCAATGCGTAATAATGGCCACATTCAACGTCGGAACCACAGTGAACAATGACTGCATGAAGATTATAATTGTGGTCTGCTAGATTGAGGTGTTCATCTATTTCCAATCTTCGTATAAGTTTGGTGCCGCCAGAGGTTGAGTCATGTTTGAAGAGCATCAGTGTTATTATCAGATTGACTGGTGCCTCAGTTAAACTCGTTGTCTCATAATTATCAGTCAATTTGGCGCATATTGGGCAATACAGTTGATCATCACCAGATAAAAGTTCTATTTTCATATGATGAAACAGCGAGCTCCGCACGGACTGGCCATCAGACATATCAAGAAATGCTAGTTGAAGCTCCAGAAAGACACATACGTTTTTACTGTCTCTCAAACATGTACCACAACATAAACTAGTGAGTATTTTTCCAGCGAAAGATCTAGAAACACAAGACGAGATAAGCTGTACGGAACCATTCGATCCAGAACGGTCGAGACTACTGATTTTGTCATTTTCCTGCTCACGAAGAGTATTCAATAAGAATCCCAAGAATTCGGAACAATCCTCTTGTTGTCCTATCGAGTATCTAGTAGACTTCAAAAACTCCAGGAAATCGATTGGTGGGAAAGATGATAAATTCTTACGAAACTGCAATTGCATAAACAGGGATTTGAGATTGGTGAATAAGTAGGAAACGTTCTCGTTCATTGTTAAAATCTCGTTCTTGAAATTCTTCGTCATGAATAATACTTGTAAAATGCTATTCATGTAGCAAGTGTTTAAAGATAATGTTGAGAAATTTGTGGAAATTAAATACTCAAAAAGTGAAATTAATGGTGATACCCCCTACCATCGGCACATCATTCCTGATGAGAGGGAACACCACCACTATATGCTCTCCAGGGCGACTTAACAAATAAAAAAGAAAAATGGGGTGCATTTGCTATTTCAACTGCAGGGAAAAACCCTGAAAAAACCTACAGTACCACACCATATGGTCCTTGGTGAATGAGGGAATGGAACAATACAACAATTAAACATAAATACATGCTCATTTATCAAGGAATTCTCCATCTCTGCCATTCCAGCTCGATCACCATTTCGTCATCAGATGATTAGTATGCACATGGAATCAGAAAAAAATGTTAATCGAAGTGTGAATGACATAAAAATGTTAAAACTCTAACAAAGCTCGATTCATGATCCAAAATGATGACTTTTAAAAACTATCATCATAAAACTGTTACAGACTATACTCTCTCTGATAACAAACTTTTCACATCTTTTCTGAAAGGAAAAAGTGATGTGATCCTTTTAATATTTATTGGAAGGTGATTAAACATCTTACATTTATTATAAAATATCGTGTACTTTTTGGAATTGGAAGTTTTAAATCATTACTCTGTCTACTCTCTGGTACTACGATCAACTGTTTCCAATATTTCCAATAGAGAACTTTATTTTGTGTTTGTGTATCAAACAGTTTCAAGTATAAAAATAGCAATAACTGTGAGAATTTTATGTTTAAGAAAGAGAGGTCGGCATGAATCCTTATATTTTACTTTGCCTAAATACCTCAAGGCACGCTTTTGCAAAATTAGGACAGTCTGTAAACGATGACTACAGCAAACTCCCCAAAATGCAATACCATATCTTAGATGCGATTCAATCAGAGAATGATAAACTGGTTTTGAAACTGAAAATCCTAATTCATTCGAGACAACTCTCAATGCGTAGCAACCCGAAGAGAACTTTTTTCATAAAATTTCAACATGCTGTTCAAATTTCAACGAATTATCCAGATAAAGTCCAAGGTATTTTAATGACATTTTATTTACATTGATGATATTGTCTAACGGAATGTTTTCAAGATGAGAACTAAAAGATATCATGTTGTTTTTTTTATGTTGAATGATAGTAAATTCGAATCCCACCACAATCTTTCATTTTTTTGAGATCAATACGTATCATTTGATCAAGATCGTGCTTGTTTTTATGGTGCCAAAATCTGTAAATCAATCAATCAATCAAAATATGCTTTATTGTCAAAAGATAAACAATCTTATCGACAAAGTCATGTATCGCAAATTCAAAGAACAATATTAATAATGGAACATTAAATAAAGAAATAAAAAATACAAAATACAATAAAATACAATAAAATACAATAAAATACAATAAAATACAATAAAATACAATAAAATACAATAAAATACAATAAAATACAATAAAATACAATAAAATACTGGTACTGGTACTAAAGACATATTAAAATTTGTATACATAGAATAAATAAGAAGTCCAACAGATGCAAACATATCATTCGTTTCAAAAAGAAGGAACATATTTAACATTATTGTTGTCATAAGTTTTCACAACTAAAATATTCTTCCATATTGTAGAAGGGGTGAGTGTATAGCAATTCTTTAACTTTTTTTTTTAATAATCCAAATGCTTCAATTTCCCTTACTCGTGGTGGTAAATAATTGTAAATTTTTAGCCCGTTATAGATAATGGATTCTTTAACAAGATTATTTTTTGGCAATGGTAATGGTAAAGTCATTTTTTGTGATGAGCGAGTATTATGTATTGATAACATTGTAATATATTTGTTACGATTTTTGTGAATTAGGCAGGTGGTTTCTAAAATAAATATTGCCGTAACAGTGAGGATTCTGTGGTTTATGAAAAGGTATCTACAAGAATCTCGCGGATTTACTTTACAGAGAGCCCTAATGGCCCTTTTTTGAGTGACTTGTACCATCTGCATTAATTGTTTGCTGCACACTCCCCAGAATGCTATACCATAGAGCAGATGTGATTCTATAATAGCATAATAGGCTGTCTTAGCAGCAGTATAACCCAGATGACGCGATATTATCCTAATGGCATAGCATCCGGAAGACAATTTATTGCATAGTTTGGTGACATGCTCGCTGAATTTCAATTTCTTATCAATGTGTAGTCCAAGAAATTTGGTGTAGGAGATGAATATTATGATGTAATGAGTGCTCATTTTTATCATGCCAAAGTATGGTTGTATCGTCGGCAAATAATGTATACTTCCCAGAAATATTGATCTTTGTAAGATCGTTTATATAAAGTAGGAACAGCGTGGGACCGAGTACTGAACCAGGTGGAACACCACATTGAGTTGCCTCATTTCGAGAAAGGAAGTTAGTTTTTACTAGTTGAGTGCGATTTTCTAGGTAGGATTCGAACCACTGATGGCTGCTTCCTCTAAAACCATAGTATTTCAATTTATCCAGCAGTATTCTGTGACTTACACAGTCAAATGCTTTAGATAAGTCACAAAACACTGCTGCGGCTGCTTCTCCTTCATTAATTTCATTGTAAACTTTTGTTAAAAAGGAAAATATTGCGTCATTAGTGCTCTTTTGCTTTTGAAAACCAAACTGGTCCTCACTCAAGATTTTATTTTTAATTAAAAATTTATTAACTCTCTTCTGGACTAATTTTTCAATTATCTTAGCCAAGGTGGGTATTAGTGATATAGGCCGATAATTTGAAAGAACCGGATATCTGGATGTTCATTTATAATTTTTTTCTTTTGTGTTTTGGCATCGTAATTGTTTTGATGAATAATTAACTAAATACAACCTACTATTGACTAGGATTCGCGGTTGACCTTTCATTACGCCATAAATAAATGGCTGAGCGCTGTGCGCTCTCCGCCCTTTATCTCAAAAACGGTAGATCGTATAAAAAAAAGCTTTAGAATGAAAAATGTAGAAAATTTCATGCCCTACAACTTCTATAATGGATATAAATACCATTCAACGCATAGGAAGCTATATATTTGCGAAAAACTGATATTCGTGACCTATGACCCTCAATATCTCAAGACGCGGAAAAGAGATATCATGGGACTTTTGACACATCATTCAGAATGCCAAAACGACGGTTTATGCAAATATTCACATTTTTACCTCTCATTCTGTGGTGAAACCCCTAACGTAACCGTGCTAAATCGCAACCTGCCCCGTGAACTTCTAGACGATGCCGTGTGACCTCCGCTCTACGCCAACTGGATGTTATGCAAAGACACCCACCGGATTCGGTTTATCCTACGTCCAGCGTTCGCGATCGAGAAATCAAGTGATGCCATGGCCCGGAAAGGAATCGCCTTACCGCTAGATTTATGCGTGACGTGTCTGTACGTCACTTTCGGCTTCGTCAGGTGGAATTCTCGAAATTTCAGGCAAAGTTCTGAAAATTTCGCACTGGTTGTGAATACAATCGTGGGACGGAGCAAAAGGATTTCTTCGGGAAATAATTTTGAATTTCAATGGAGCATTTTACCTGTCCCCCAAATTTTTGTTTTCCTTCGGTCGACTTGATTTCCACTATTCTGATTCGATTAGCGTTCGCAGAATTGCTCTATCTCTAACCGTTCTTGAATTGAATAGTTCAGATCGAGTTGAAAGGGTTTTTACCCCAATTTCCTTTTCCGGCTAAATTTTATATCTGAACATATGCAAGACATATATTTCCGGAATCATAATGAAATTTCACGTATATAGTGCGAATTTTAAATAGACCTGCCTATTTTGTATTTTTCGTGATTTTTACGTTTTTAAAGTAATACTTTTTTTTCGATTAACTTAAAATTTTCAGAATATACTTAATCGTCCGGACCTTTCCAAGAGATATGAGGTAACACTGAAATTAGAAAGTAAATACGCTAATATCACTCGGGATTTTTTATTTATTTTTTCTGACCGCTAGTTTATCTATAATCAGAAGAAAAGTGGTTTCGTGACGTCACGTTCATCAAAACTAAACTTGGCAACGTTGTTAAAGTTGTGCACCAAATTCTCATTCAAATATAATGTCGTATGACAGTTGTCATTTGATACCAGATGGGTTCTTTCGTCTGTTTCACGGTGCGATCAATTAGAATAGTTTGTCTCTGTCTAACTCATTTGCCTACCCATTTGATACAACTGAAGCAGTTCCATCAGATCTAAACTTCAACGAACGCTACCTTGATTTATTTTTTGAGGTTAATGCAGTTTTGAAAGTTTGGAGAGCTTTTGTTGTTTGTGTTCTAAAATTTGTTATTAATTCCTGTACCTGTATCCCTGCAATAACTGAACATGTCGAAAAGGTGCTTTGTACCCGGTTGTCTGAACACCAGTGCAAATTCCAATAAACAAATTTTTTATGCACCTAAAGATTGAAGCGCGTCGGAAAATGTGGTTCGAAACAGTGAATAAACCTTTTGTGAAAAGCGGAAATATATGTTTTTGTGAAGAACATTTCCAAGTGAGTACTTTACGTTATGTTATTATTGTATTCAAAGCAGAGTTCAAGGAATGATTTTAAATTTTAGTCATTGCAAGAAAGACCGTGAACAATTACAAAAATAAATTCACACCAAATCGTTTATGATAACACCTCACTACACTATTATCGAATTTATCAGTTGAATGTTGATTGTTGAATGTAAATGAAAAAACATAAACCTCACATCTCCATATAACTTTTGAGAATTGAGAACTGTCATTACGATTTGCAGTGTTGTCAATGCTCGTTCTTCATCAAAAGGATGATCCGTTTCAGAAAATTTGAAAGTTAGAAATACAATAAAAAATAGCTAATATGTGGATTTTTATCTACGAGTTGATCAAGTGACAATGTATTGATTATCTCATCGGCTTATATCATGCTAGAAGTAATATTTTTAAGGAGAACGGTATTGCCTGTTTCGGAACGTGGATTATGGTGGAAGGTATTTCCGATGAACGTGACGTCAGCGGCACACTTTCAAATGTGATATTTTTTTAATGAAAGAAAAATAATAAACTTTTTGTTAAATGGACTTCTCAGACTAACAACAATTTATTTTCCGCAAATGTGAAGGTCCGTTGCTCTATCTCTAACCTTTCTCAAATCAAGTTGAAAAAGGTTTTTAGTACTCTTTCCAAAACTACTCTCGGATTAAATCTTATATCAAAGCATTTGTACAAATCACATATTTTCAGAATCAGCGTGAAATTTTAGGTTTATGGTGCGAATTCTAAATTGATCTGCCGATTTTGTATTTTTCGTGATTTATTCTTCGAATACCTTGAAATTCACAGTAGATACCGTTTCACCATTCTGAATCGATTGGCGTTCGCAGAATTGCTCTATCTCTAACCGTTATCGAATTGAAAAGTTCAAATCGAGTTGAAAGGGTTTTCCCACAAATTTTTTCGTGATTTTTAGGGGTATATCTCTTACAACTCTTTTCGAGTATTTTTTTTTCTTCGAATAACTTGAACTAATGAAATTCACAGTATATACTAATTCCACGATTACGAATCGATTAGCGTTCGCAGAATTGCTCTATCTGTAACCGTTCTCGATTTGAAAAGTTCGAATCGAGTTGAAAGGGGTTTTTAGTACTTTTTCCGGGTAAATTTTATATCTGAGCATAAACAAAACATGCTTTCGGAATCAGCGTGAAATATCATGTATATAGTGCGAATTTCAAATAGATCTGCTGATTTTGTATTTTTCGTGATTTTTAGGGGTCTACCCCTTGCAACTTTTTTCGAATAATTTTGTTTTTCTTCAATTAACTTGAAATGTTCAGAATATACTAATTCAACCATTCTGATTCGATTGGCGTTCGCAGAATTGCTCTATCTCTAACCGTTCTCGATTTGAAAGGGGTTTTTAGTACCCTTTCCGGCTTAATTTTATATCTGAGCAGAAACAAAACATATGCTTTCGGAATCAGCGTGGAATTTCATGTATATAGTGCGAATTTCAAATAGATCTGCTGATTTTATATTTTTCGTGATTTTTGCAACTTTTTTCGAATAATTTTGTTTTTCTTCAATTAACTTGAAATATTCAGAGTATACTAATTCAACCATTCTGATTCGATAAGCGTTCGCAGAATTGCTCTATCTCTAACCGTTCTCGATTTGAAAAGTTCAAATCGAGTTGAAAGAGATTTTTATTACCCTTTCCGGCTTAATTTTATATCTGAGCATAAACAAAACATATGCTTTCGGAATCAGCGTGGAATTTCATGTAAATAGTGCGAATTTCAAATAGATCTGCTGATTTTGTATTTTTCGTGATTTTTAGGGGTATATCTCTTACAACTCTTTTCGAGTATTTTTTTTCTTCGAATAACTTGAACTAATGAAATTCACAGTATATACTAATTCCACGATTCTGAATCGATTAGCATTCGCAGAATCGCTCTATCTCTAACCGTTCTCGATTTGAAAAGTTCGAATCAAGTTGAAAGGGGTTTTTAGTACTTTTTCCGGGTAAATTTTATATCTGAGCATGAACAAAACATATGCTTTCGGAATCAGCGTGAAATTTCATGTATATGGTGCGAATTTCAAATAGATCTGCCGGTTTTGTATTTTTCGTGATTTTTAGGGGTCTACCTCTTGCAACTTTTTTCGAATAATTTTGTTTTTCTTCAATTAACTTGAAATGTTCAGAATATACTAATTCAACCATTCTGATTCGATTGGCGTTCGCAGAATTGCTCTATCTCTACCCGTTCTCGATTTGAAAAGCTCATATCGAGTTGAAAGGGGTTTTTAGTACTTTTTCCGAGTAAATTTTATATCTGAGCATAAACAAAACATATGCTTTCGGAATCAGCGTGAAATTTCATGTATATGGTGCGAATTTCAAATAGATCTGCCGGTTTTGTATTTTTCGCGATTTTTTGCAACTTTTTTCGAATAATTTTGTTTTTCTTCAATTAACTTGAAATATTCAGAATATACTAATTCAACCATTCTGATTCGATTGGCATTCGCAGAATCGCTCTATCTCTAACTGTTCTCGATTTGAAAAGTTCAAATCGAGTTGAAAGGGGTTTTTAGTACCCTTTCCGGCTTAATTTTATATCTGAGCATAGACAAAACATATGCTTTCGGAATCAGCGTGAAATTTCATGTATATGGTGCGAATTTCAAATAGATCTGCCGGTTTTGTATTTTTCGTGATTTTTAGGGGTCTACCCCTTGCAACTTTTTTCGAATAATTTTGTATATCTCTTACAACTCTTTTCGAGTATTTTTTTTCTTCGAATAACTTGAAGTAATGAAATTCACAGTATATACTAATTCCACGATTCTGAATCGATTAGCGTTCGCAGAATCGCTCTATCTCTAACCGTTCTCGATTTGAAAAGTTCGAATCAAGTTGAAAGGGGTTTTTAGTACTTTTTCCGGGTAAATTTTATATCTGAGCATAAACAAAACATATGCTTTCGGAATCAGCGTGAAATTTCATGTATATAGTGCGAATTTCAAATAGATCTGCTGGTTTTGTATTTTTCGTGATTTTTAGGGGTCTACCCCTTGCAACTTTTTTCGAATAATTTTGTTTTTCTTCAATTAACTTGAAATGTTCAGAATATACTAATTCAACCATTCTGATTCGATTGGCATTCGCAGAATCGCTCTATCTCTAACTGTTCTCGATTTGAAAAGTTCAAATCGAGTTGAAAGGGGTTTTTAGTACCCTTTCCGGCTTAATTTTATATCTGAGCATAGACAAAACATATGCTTTCGGAATCAGCGTGAAATTTCATGTATATGGTGCGAATTTCAAATAGATCTGCCGGTTTTGTATTTTTCGTGATTTTTAGGGGTCTACCCCTTGCAACTTTTTTCGAATAATTTTGTTTTTTTTCAATTACCTTGAAATTTTCAGAATATACTAATTCAACCATTCTGATTCGATTGGCGTTCGCAGAATTGCTCTATCTCTAACCGTTCTCGATTTGAAACGTTCAAATCGAGTTGAAAGGGGTTTTTAGTACCCTTTCCGGCTTAATTTTATATCTGAGCATAAACAAAACATATGCTTTCGGAATCAGCGTGGAATTTCATGTATATAGTGCGAATTTCAAATAGATCTGTTGATTTTGTATTTTTCGTGATTTTTAGGGGTCTACCCCTTGCAACTTTTTTCGAATAATTTTGTTTTTCTTCAATTAACTTGAAATTTTCAGAATATACTAATTCAACCATTCTGATTCGATTGGCATTCGCAGAATCGCTCTATCTCTAACCGTTCTCGATTTGAAAAGTTCGAATCAAGTTGAAAGGGGTTTTTAGTACCTTTTCCGGGTAAATTTTATATCTGAGCATGAACAAAACATATGCTTTCGGAATCAGCGTGAAATTTCATGTATATGGTGCGAATTTCAAATAGATCTGCCGGTTTTGTATTTTTCGTGATTTTTAGGGGTCTACCCCTTGCAACTTTTTTCGAATAATTTTGTTTTTCTTCAATTAACTTGAAATGTTCAGAATATACTAATTCAACCATTCTGATTCGATTGGCATTCGCAGAATCGCTCTATCTCTAACTGTTCTCGATTTGAAAAGTTCAAATCGAGTTGAAAGGGGTTTTTAGTACCCTTTCCGGCTTAATTTTATATCTGAGCATAGACAAAACATATGCTTTCGGAATCAGCGTGGAATTTCATGTATATAGTGCGACTTTCAAATAGATCTGCTGATTTTGTATTTTTCGTGATTTTTAGGGGTCTACCCCTTGCAACTTTTTTCGAATAATTTTGTTTTTTTTCAATTACCTTGAAATTTTCAGAATATACTAATTCAACCATTCTGATTCGATTGGCGTTCGCAGAATTGCTCTATCTCTAACCGTTCTCGATTTGAAACGTTCAAATCGAGTTGAAAGGGGTTTTTAGTACCCTTTCCGGCTTAATTTTATATCTGAGCATAAACAAAACATATGCTTTCGGAATCAGCGTGGAATTTCATGTATATAGTGCGAATTTCAAATAGATCTGCTGATTTTGTATTTTTCGTGATTTTTAGGGGTATATCTCTTGCAACTCTTTTCGAGTATTTTTTTTCTTCGAATAACTTGAACTAATGAAATTCACAGTATATACTAATTCCACGATTCTGAATCGATTGGCGTTCGCAGAATCGCTCTATCTCTAACCGTTCTCGATTTGAAAAGTTCGATTCAAGTTGAAAGGGGTTTTTAGTACTTTTTCCGGGTAAATTTTATCTCTGAGCATAAACAAAACATATGCTTTCGGAATCAGCGTGAAATTTCATGTATATGGTGCGAATTTCAAATAGATCTGCTGGTTTTGTATTTTTCGTGATTTTTGGGGGTCTACCTCTTGCAACTTTTTTCGAATAATTTTGTTTTTCTTCAATTAACTTGAAATGTTCAGAATATACTAATTCAACCATTCTGAATCGATTGGCGTTCGCAGAATTGCTCTATTTCTAACCATTCTCGATTTGAAAAGTTCAAATCGAGTTGAAAGGGGTTTTTAGTACCCTTTCCGGCTTCATTTTATATTTGAGCATAAACAAAACATATGCTTTCGGAATCAGCGTGGAATTTCATGTATATAGTGCGAATTTCAAATAGATCTGCTGATTTTGTATTTTTCGTGATTTTTAGGGGTCTACCCCTTGCAACTTTTTTCGAATAATTTTGTTTTTCTTCAATTAACTTGAAATGTTCAGAGTATACTGATTCAACCATTCTGATTCGATTGGCGTTCGCAGAATTGCTCTATCTCTAACCGTTCTCGATTTGAAAAGTTCAAATCGAGTTGAAAGGGGTTTTTAGTACCCTTTCCGGCTTAATTTTATATCTGAGCATAAACAAAACATATGCTTTCGGAATCAGCGTGGAATTTCATGTATATAGTGCGAATTTCAAATAGATCTGCCGGTTTTGTATTTTTCGTGATTTTTAGGGGTCTACCCCTCGCAACTTTTTTCGAATAATTTTGTTTTTCTTCAATTAACTTGAAATATTCAGAGTATACTAATTCAACCATTCTGATTCGATTGGCGTTCGCAGAATTGCTCTATCTCTAACCGTTCTCGATTTGAAAAGTTCAAATCGAGTTGAAAGAGGTTTTTATTACCCTTTCCGGCTTAATTTTATATCTGAGCATAAACAAAACATATGCTTTCGGAATCAGCGTGGAATTTCATGTATATAGTGCGAATTTCAAATAGATCTGCTGATTTTGTATTTTTCGTGATTTTTAGGGGTATATCTCTTACAACTCTTTTCGAGTATTTTTTTTCTTCGAATAACTTGGACAAATGAAATTCACAGTATATACTAATTCCACGATTCTGAATCGATTAGCTTTCGCAGAATCGCTCTATCTCTAACCGTTCTCGATTTGAAAAGTTTGAATCAAGTTGAAAGGGGTTTTTAGTACTTTTTCCGGGTAAATTTTATATCTGAGCATAAACAAAACATATGCTTTCGGAATCAGCGTGAAATTTCATATATATAGTGCGAATTTCAAATAGATCTGCCGGTTTTGTATTTATCGTGATTTTTAGGGGTCTACCCCTTGCAACTTTTTTCGAATAATTTTGTTTTTCTTCAATTAACTTGAAATGTTCAGATTATACTAATTCAACCATTCTAATTCGATTGGCGTTCGCAGAATCGCTCTATCTCGAACCGTTCTCGATTTGAAAAGTTTGAATCAAGTTGAAAGGGGTTTTTAGTACTTTTTCCGGGTAAATTTTATATCTGAGCATGAACAAAACATATGCTTTCGGAATCAGCGTGAAATTTCATGTATATGGTGCGAATTTCAAATACATCTGCCGGTTTTGTATTTTTCGTGATTTTTAGGGGTCTACCCCTTGCAACTTTTTTCGAATAATTTTGTTTTTCTTCAATTAACTTGAAATGTTCAGAATATACTAATTCAACCATTCTGATTCGATTGGCATTCGCAGAATCGCTCTATCTCTAACTGTTCTCGATTTGAAAAGTTCAAATCGAGTTGAAAGGGGTTTTTAGTACCCTTTCCGGCTTAATTTTATATCTGAGCATAGACGAAACATATGCTTTCGGAATCAGCGTGGAATTTCATGTATATAGTGCGAATTTCAAATAGATCTGCTGATTTTGTATTTTTCGTGATTTTTAGGGGTCTACCCCTTGCAACTTTTTTCGAATAATTTTGTTTTTCTTCAATTAACTTGAAATGTTCAGAATATACTAATTCAACCATTCTGATTCGATTGGCATTCGCAGAATCGCTCTATCTCTAACTGTTCTCGATTTGAAAAGTTCAAATCGAGTTGAAAGGGGTTTTTAGTACCCTTTCCGGCTTAATTTTATATCTGAGCATAGACAAAACATATGCTTTCGGAATCAGCGTGAAATTTCATGTATATGGTGCGAATTTCAAATACATCTGCCGGTTTTGTATTTTTCGTGATTTTTAGGGGTCTACCCCTTGCAACTTTTTTCGAATATTTTGTTTTTCTTCAATTAACTTGAAATGTTCAGAATATACTAATTCAACCATTCTGAATCGATTGGCGTTCGCAGAATTGCTCTATCTCTAACCGTTCTCGATTTGAAAAGTTCAAATCGAGTTGAAAGGGGTTTTTAGTACCCTTTCCGGCTTAATTTTATATCTGAGCATAGACAAAACATATGCTTTCGGAATCAGCGTGGAATTTCATGTATATAGTGCGAATTTCAAATAGATCTGCTGATTTTGTATTTTTCGTGATTTTTAGGGGTCTACCCCTTGCAACTTTTTTCGAATAATTTTGTTTTTTTTTCAATTACCTTGAAATTTTCAGAATATACTAATTCAACCATTCTGATTCGATTGGCGTTCGCAGAATTGCTCTATCTCTACCCGTTCTCGATTTGAAAAGCTCATATCGAGTTGAAAGGGGTTTTTAGTACTTTTTCCGAGTAAATTTTATATCTGAGCATAAACAAAACATATGCTTTCGGAATCAGCGTGAAATTTCATGTATATGGTGCGAATTTCAAATAGATCTGCCGGTTTTGTATTTTTCGCGATTTTTTGCAACTTTTTTCGAATAATTTTGTTTTTCTTCAATTAACTTGAAATATTCAGAATATACTAATTCAACCATTCTGATTCGATTGGCATTCGCAGAATCGCTCTATCTCTAACTGTTCTCGATTTGAAAAGTTCAAATCGAGTTGAAAGGGGTTTTTAGTACCCTTTCCGGCTTAATTTTATATCTGAGCATAAACAAAACATATGCTTTCGGAATCAGCGTGGAATTTCATGTATATAGTGCGAATTTCAAATAGATCTGCTGATTTTGTATTTTTCGTGATTTTTAGGGGTATATCTCTTACAACTCTTTTCGAGTATTTTTTTTCTTCGAATAACTTGAACAAATGAAATTCACAGTATATACTAATTCCACGATTCTGAATCGATTAGCGTTCGTAGAATCGCTCTATCTCTAACCGTTCTCGATTTGAAAAGTTCGAATCAAGTTGAAAGGGTTTTTTTGTACTTTTTTCGGGTAAATTTTATATCTGAGCATAAACAAAACATATGCTTTCGGAATCAGCGTGAAATTTCATGTATATAGTGCGGATTTCAAATAGATCTGCCGGTTTTGTATTTTTCGTGATTTTTAGGGGTCTACCCCTTGCAACTTTTTTCGAATAATTTTGTTTTTCTTCAATTAACTTGAAATGTTCAGAATATACTAATTCAACCATTCTGATTCGATTGGCGTTCGCAGAATCGCTCTATCTCTAACTGTTCTCGATTTGAAAAGTTCGAATCAAGTTGAAAGGGGTTTTTAGTACTTTTTCCGGGTAAATTTTATATCTGAGCAAAAACAAAACATGCTTTCGGAATCAGCGTGAAATTTCATGTATGTAGTGCGAATTTCCAATAGATCTGCCGGTTTTGTATTTTTCGTGATTTTTAGACTTTTTTCGAATAATTTTGATTTTCTTCAATTAACTTGAAATGTTCAGAATATACTAATTCAACCATTCTGAATCGATTGGCGTTCGCAGAATTGCCCTATCTATAACCTTCGGCGTGTGATGGCCCTCGGCTAACGCCATCGGGCCATCATCCTCGCCGCAGGCCATAAACGCCTACTTTACGCCCTTGATACATAAAAAACTATTACGCACGTGATACATACAAAATTTTATGCACTAGCGGTTTTATAGCGCGAATCACAAATACTGACTTGAATTGCAATGGTCTACACGTTTCATACGTTATGCATACAATAATTAAGGGTAACATAATGTGAGGAATGTGAAACTATAGTAGCTGAGTGCTATATTGGAGAATCTATTTCAAATAAATAGATCACACCGAAAAAATTGCCAACGATTATGAACAAATGTTAGAACGAGTATTGCTCTATTGAACTGACATGATTCTAATTCGTGTTAGTAATTGCATGAAATGATGTGTGAGTATAGACAATTTGAGAATTTTGTCTACTTTACGGCCCGCCGGGCCATAATGCGCCCACGGGCGGTAAAGTGCCACTTTACGCTTGCTGAACCGGGCGGTAAAGTGTACTTCACCGCCCGCTACTGCATAAAAAATATTTTTGTTTTGTTTTAAGCTGAAACGAATATCGGAAAATACGATCGAAAGGTAAAAGGGAATACATTTGCAACGGTTTCTAATATTGCATAAAATAGTCTACAGGAACTAAAATGAATATAAATTTTTCCATACCAGTGAGATTTTTGAATAGTTTTACTATTCCGCACTCTATGCGAAAATAGGTATTTTTGTATCTAGTAGGCGAAATGCTACTTTGGTGATCGATAACTGATTGAGTTAAAAAAATAGTCGTGATCACCAAAGTATTTCGCGCACGAGTTGCAAACAATTTTTTTTCTACAAACAACAAAAATATTGTTCTAAAATAAGCAATATGCTTAGCTTGATATAAAAAATAATGTTGAACTGGCTTAAAATATTTGTCCAAATTAAGTTATACTGTAAATATGGAAGTAAAATGGCATTTGTTAATTGTTAAACATTTAGAAGTAAATGATTTCTTGGATTTTTGTTTGATTGAGGATCATAAAGATTGAAATATAAATATATATAGTTTACATGTAGTGCGCGAAATATGTATTTCGCGCACAATTTCGCGCACGTTGTCGTGGTAACCTAGGAAAACGAAAAAAAAAAAGGCCACTTCGCATATTGTTATCAATGCACCTTGTCATTTTTTGACGTTTGTAGAAAATAGATCTTATCCGTACTGCGTGCGGAAGAGTAACTTTCACGATAGTAAACTCTTAACATCTACAGAACTTGGTAACGATGTTTTTGTGTAGACATCTAGTCAAGGTAACCCATTAGTAGAGATAATTGTGGTACAAACTGCATTAGAAACTAATGCTGTGATATATGGTATGTGTCTGAAACACATCCATTAAAAATCTATAAAATTAATGCTATGTAAATGGGCAGAGAATTAGGAATAATAAACCTACGGTACAGTTAGACCAAGCGAAAGATACCTATCACATATTATTATGAATCCACGTCGTTACGGTAAGGTGATCTCCCCGGAAATGCATGTTTTAATATTCGCGTAATATGCGTTGTTCTTGCTCGTGGATTGGTATGGAATTGAATACTGGGTGCAGCCTCGCAATATTCTCAAAGTGAGCTGGCTAGTACGTTTCATTTACGGATCAATGGTATATTTGCAGCGTGGTCCTTGTATTTACTCTCCCAACTCAGAATTTCAACCATGCAATTTTCATAGGCTAGTTTTTAACACTCTCATGTAGCGATACGTACGAGAGTCTCGTTTTTGAAAGTCTCGCATGGTCTCGTCTCGTTTTCTAAACGAGACTCGAGACGATACCCGAACAAGACGAGACGAGACTTATATAATACTCGTCTCGAGTCTCGTACGTATCTCCAGTGGTTTTCGAGAAAATCATTAATTTACTTATTTTTTGTGCGAAACAGCTTCAGCGAAAATAATCAAAATGGAAGACAATAATAAATAATAATAATAAAAGTTTTGACGAAATTGTTTATTCTCCATGGTCAATGTGATAGATTAAAGCAAGAACATGCAGAAGGTTGCACAAAGAATGATTAACATACAGGGTATTACAAATGCAATTGCTTTTTTGGAGACCTGGAAGATAAATAATTTTTTATACTTCTTTCTGACAGAAAAATTAAATTCACTGTTTGTCAAACTAATAGATAGTTTTGCTCTTTTCTGGTCACGGCATACTAACCTATTTCGAATCGTTATACTGGGAATTGAACATGAAGGATCATAATACATATTGAACCGCAGATATTTCGAATCTGTTTTATATTCATTGTTAGTGCAAAAACATGATTTGAAGAACACGCAGGAAATTCAACGAACTTACCACAAATGAATAAAAAACATCAGAAGAATAGAACGGAATTATCCTGTTTGGAAATGTTGAGGCGCCAAGAGGTGATCCTTCAAAACAAGTTGATTTCTGTGAATGGATTTCAAAATGGACTTATGAAGTTCCTTTCCTTCAGAAAATTATATGGAAAATGTTTGCCTCGAAGATCGAAGATTTTGGTATCAGTTGGACGGTGCCTCCCCTCACTGTAGACAAGAAGTGAGCAAAGAACTAAAGAACTGACTACAACCTTTGAAGATCGGTGGATAAGACGCTTGGCCACCGCGATCCCCAGATCTAACTCTTCTAAATTTTTACATTAAATCAAACTAAACATCATTTCGAAAACATGAATAAGCGATTAATATGACCTTTATTTGTTTATTGAATGAAATAAAATTGAGTTCTGCTCAAGGTGAATCATGATTTCTCAACAGACACACGTTTTTCAGATACCCTGTATGGGAGACTAAATTATCATGGAGATGAAAAACCGAACCAAGCACACTTTGTTCAAATCTGATTTGGAATTTCATATAACTGTATTTCTTGGTTCATGCAATAATAGTTTTGGAAAAGACTGTTGTGACAAAAATACAAAATATCAATATACAATGAACAGATACAAATATGGGACAAAATCGACAAAAATTAATCAGATTTTCATTTGAATAATCATTGTTTGATTGATTAGAAAAAAATCAAAATGGAATTTGATTCTTTTCTAATCAAATTAACAAAAATGAACGCGCGAACGTTTTATTATTAATGTACTAATTTTCGACTTTTCGACTTTTCGTAATGACATGTTCGATGACATTTCATATCTACCCAATACAAATATATGGCAAAATAATCCAGTTTTTATAGAAAATTAGCTTTTATTTCAGAAACCTGAATCTATAGGTATATGAACATGACACATCATTTGAAAGGAAATTCAATTGTCTTTCAGGATATCTGATAATATACAGGGTGTTCCATTCGAAAAAATGAACTTTTCAATACTTTTGTATCTATCGTCAAACCACATCTGAAATTTCAGCTTTCTACGTATCCAAATACTGCAGTAATAAACATTTAATTGCAGCAATGTTTCGCGCAAAAAAAAAAGGAAATTATTGATTTTCTCGAAAACCACTGGAGATAGGCATAGGGAAGTATCATATGTAAATAATCTTAAATCGACAGCAAAGCGAAAAATGCAATAATATATACAGGGTATATGTACGTATGATATAAAATATCAAAGTTGTTGCTACTTTTCGATAGAAGCGGCAACGCCGCAGAGCTGAAAATATTTTAGATCGATAGAGAAGAACTGATTATCCAAGAAACCAAATTTTCAAAATTATCCTCTGTCCCTTTTTCCAGAAACGTCTAATAGGCCATCGGAACACCCTGTATAAAAAGTATAAATCACAATAAAAAGTATAAATCACAATAAAAAGTATAAATCACAATATTTTCTTGGTACGTTATTTCTGATAGCATTGTAGTTCATTGTAGTTCTTTGGAACTAAACTACAACTTCTTATTTGGCATTTCCTTGACAATCCGATTCATCATGTTTTTGGTCATAGCTTTCTACTAATCAATTCAGGTGCAAGCGTCGAAAATAAACGACTGACTAATTCGAAATCTGAATGAAATGTCTATATACGTTTGAATGTACGTGATTGGTAATTTGCATAATGGGTGTTTCATTCAGCTCCGTCGGTAATTGGTTTTCGATATTCGCATCGGTATGTGCTGGTCGTCATTATACGTCCGTTTTATGAACATTGTTTAAGTAGGTTAATAAGCAACCGATTGTGGGCCAAAAGTGGTCTCGTTCTGTGATTGATATCCGCAAGAAAAACTGCGAAAAAGTCGATAGAAACTGAATATGAACTTTTTCTCTAACAGTCGCTTCAAGAGTTAATTGTGCAGTCTAGACCGATACAATTCTAAAAATACCATTAAAACAGAAGGAGTATGATGTTGTTTGACGAAAGTTTCTTATCAATTAATGTAAGATGAAAAAATTCAGAATAACTTCCATAGGACCCAGCGAGCACAGAAACATCTCAGAGATGTTGAAAGTAAGAGTTTTTGAGACATCAAACCACCACTGCGATGTTCTGTTCATATACGGGTGTCAATTTGAAAACTTCCCACCCTTAATATCTTCCTTCCAGTAAACAATATGAGTAATCGAAAAAACAGGTCAATTTTATTGTCAAGGGGGACACTTTCAAGGACTATTTGTAGCCCTCGTGGTTCAACCCCCTAGGAGGGGTAGATGTTACCCTTAGAATTTTAAATGGGAAGGGGGGTCAAGTGGCACATCATTTTGATGGGCGTTCAATTCTTGTTCCAATGGTACCCTGACTTATTATTTTGTGATGAGCATTTTCCGAAAAATTGCGTTCTAAACTAACAGAAGTAATTATTAGAACGCCTATACTGAGATGCATGGTTTGGCCAGAACTGGTTAGAATATTAGGTGGTACCGTTCCAACCCTTTATTAGGGGTAACATTAGCCATTAGCTCCAAACACTTTACATAAAAAAGTAGTCTAATAGTAAAACGTAGATGGTAGTAAAGTTGTGTTTATTAAATGCTGAATTTTTAAGTGTCATCGCAGAAATTGTACAGATAGCCTTCCTTTTTTGCTACTTCTGCTGTAAAAAGTTTCTGTTTTCCGGCAAAAAATTGGTTAGCAAATTTGAACTATGTGGTAGTATTGTGAATACCGTTGTACCTGTTGGGCTGTTTAGGAATTACTTTAATAAGTGTATAAAAGTGTAAAAATGGTTTACATTCTTCAAGACAGAATTGAAATGATTGTAATTTATGGCGAAGTTGGAAAGTGCGCACGAAGGGCGGCATGTCTTTTTAACGAAAGACATCCAAATTGTAATGTAAGTCACCGGTATGTGCTTGATTTGGTGAATAAGTTTTACGAAACTGGTTCAGTGACAAATAAAAAAAGAAATAACCCCAGAGTACTAAATGAAGCAGCTCAAATTGAAGTTTTGGGAACATTTGCTGCCGAGCCCACGAGCTCCTTACGATCAGTATCAGAACAGACGGGAATGTCACGCGAGACTATAAGAAAAGCATTGAAAATGCATAAATTTCATCCATATAAAATGCAGATTCTTCAAGCTCTCCACGAGGATGATTATGATAGAAGAATAGAGTTTTGTGAAATCATGTCTCATCGAGTCAATACCATCCCTAATCTTCTGTTAAACATCTGTTTCAGCGATGAGTGTTCATTTTTTCTGAATGGCAATGTTAATAGACAAAATTGTCGCTATTGGAGTGACGAAAACCCACATATTTTTCGGGAAGGGCATACACAACACCCACAAAAAGTTAATGTTTGGGCTGGTATTCTTGGAAATGCCATTCTTGGTCCATTATTTCTGGAAGAAAACTTGACTGGCAATCTGTACCTTGATATGCTTGAAGAGACTATCGATCCTCTTATAACTCACGAGCTAGAAACTCAAGTTGATGCAGAAGGTAATGAACTTTTGCAGGAGGATCTGTTACATTTCCAGCAGGACAGTGCTCCACCTCATTATTTTCTTCCCGTCCGACAGTGGTTAAACGAGAGATTTCCGGGTAGAAGGATTGGCAGAAGGGGAGCAGTTGAATGGCCTCCGAGATCACCGGATTTAACACCCTTAGATTTCTTTCTTTGGGGGCATCTTAAATCCGTTGTTTATAAAACACAACCTTCTGATATTGACGAACTTAAAAGACGAATTACAGCAGCATGCCGGTCAATTCCTAGTGAAGTTTTCCGTAATGTTAGAGGGGAGTTCGAAAACAGACTGTATTACTGTTTAGAGCAAAATGGACAACATTTCGAACAGCTAATAAGATAAGCGTAAGTAGATTTTATGTTGGAAATGTCTTTCTCGCAAATTAAATTTTATTGTGTAGAAGGAAAATAACCACCAAATAAAAAATCCCATGCGTAATAAATTTATTCCTGTCATTCAAGGGTTGGAGCGGTGCCACCTACTCTTCTAACCATTTTTATTAAAGGGAGTCAATACAATAATGCATCTCAGTATATGCGTTCTAATAATTACTTCTGTTAGTTTAGAACGCAATTTTTCGGAAAATGCTCATCACAAAATAATAAGTCAGGGTACCATTGGAACAAGAATTGAACGCCCATCAAAATGATGTGCCACTTGACCCCCCTTCCCATTTAAAATTCTAAGGGTAACATCTACCCCTCCTAGGGGGTTGAACCACGAGGGCTACAAATAGTCCGTGAAAGTGTCCCCCTTGACAATAAAATTGACCTGTTTTTTCGATTACTCATATTGTTTACTGGAAGGAAGATATTAAGGGTGGGAAGTTTTCAAATTGACACCCTGTATGACTAGAACGTGCATGTAGGTGCAAATGTCCGCCGCACGCGGCTATTTTTAAGATGTTCCTAGGACATCACAAGAGGCATTTCTTTCACGTTTTTTTCAAATCCTTTTTAAGGACGCAACATAACATTTTCAAAGCATTTCGTCTACATTAAATCACTGTATATAAAACATTTTTAGAGATGTTCCATGGACATCACAAAATGCACTTTTATTTCGTTTTTTTTCTCATTGATTGTACAAATCAACATTAGTCAAAACATGCAGAGAACTCTGGGGCGATTTGAAAAAAAATCATCGGTAAACTTATTTTAATTGGAACAAAGAACACACATACAAATATTTTCTGTTTATACAAATTGATTATTAAAAAAAAATGTAAATATCACTAACACTGGTTAATGTCTGGTTCAACTGAATTTGTGGATACTCACTTTACATAGATAAGGTACATAATGATTAGGTTGATGATTTTACAAGACAGAACCGGTTAATGTTTTTGAGGTTATATATTTTCTGAATATCGACACAATTCATTCCTTAATTTGCAGTTCGTCATCAACTTGGTTACTAAATATAATATTTTGTCTTGACCAAACGTTTCACTTCACTCTAAAAAAGACTACTTTTACAAGAAACAAAATGGGGCCAATTGAGTTAAAACTAGACACCATAATCTTCGTCAACTCTAACATCACTGAGATCACGTGATGACATTTGCGATTGCAAGAACGCTAGATATATTCTCGGTGAACGTCTCAAGGGTGAACTATGTTATGCCAAATGAAAACATCCACAAGATAACATTTTGTTCACATCTCCGATACATTCCTATAGGCATTAAAAATAACAAAAACAGAACATTGAATATCCTTTAGGGACCTCTTTGGGAAGTACATATTACCTTTCAAAGAAACATCTGCGTGCATACATTTTTTAAACATCTCAAAACCTCCCAGAGATATTTGTGCTCGCTGGGAGGACAATGGCTTTCATTAAAATTTTTTGAATTTTTGGTATGTTGTAGATTTTGACTTCCTCGGCAAATGTGTCCATGGGTACAAAAACATCGGCCGACTAGTTATCGAGATACAGGGTGTCAAAGATGAAAAGTGAAGCTTTCTGCTCAGAATTTTTAACAATTCCGAGAATTGACCAAACGCCTCTATTTATTCTGAGAAAACCAAGCCTCAATGATGGTACAATGTTAGCTTGATCTCGTTTTCATTAAACTTTTTCGTTCTATGCTCTACAACAGGGTGATTAATTTTAAACCAGCCAGTGCGAGTTCTTCAATGAGAATTAAAGATTCAACTTAACCTGAATCTCGGTCGAAGATAACTGACTTTATTTTTTTAATACAGGGTGGTTCGAAAATAGAGGTATGTCAACCACCGGTTTTTTAGTATGGATAGGGGAGAGCAGGTCATATGTATACCAAAAATTATTCAATGTTGATAACGTCGCATAGTTATTTCATGTATACAGAGTAAGTAAAAAGAAACGGTCCAAGTTTCTTAGAAAAATGCTGTTTTTTTTTCAATGAATACCCTGTATATCGAAAAATGTACGGTTTGAGGAGACCAAGATATTGTCATCAATATCAGCATAGGTCTCCGGACTCGTTTGTCGGCTACCTATATACTTTTGAATCTACGGATTATATTTGTACCCCATATACTCCATCGGAGGCCAAAATGGGCTATTTTCGAGCTATTCTTCTTGTTGAAAAATATTCGGAGTAGATTAATGCGGTACCTATTCCAATCATGCAATACCTTATATACATGGTGAATGATATGTTTTTCATTTGAAAGCCCCGTTTCCGAAGAAACTAGAGAAAATTGAGATGTATCGGAAGCAATAATCCTCTCAATGTTGGGACTGATTCATAATTATTTGAAAGCTGATTCAATTCAGCGGAATGATGAACACTTGCTGAATTCAAGTCCATTGGGCAACTGGAAGTGGGTCAAACGATCGCCAGATTTCTCCCTGACAAACAGGAACCGAAGAAATAAAAGCTTGGATCAATAAAATCCGTACATTCAAAAGTATATAGCCATCTGGAGACCTATGCTGATATTGTGACAGTATCTCGGTGTCCTCAAACCATACATTATATCAAAAATTCATGAAAATTAACCGATTCTCTTTCGAAATACAGAGTATTCATTGAAAAAAGCAGCATTTTTCTAAGAAACTTGTACCGTTTCTTTTTACTCACCCTGTATACATGAAATAACTATGCGACGTTCTCAACATTGAAAAATGTTTGGTATACATATATGACATGCTCTCCCTTATCCAAGAAGGGCATCTTACTATTTTTTCAAATATATTTACAAATTATTTTATAAAAGAAGATATGCACTTTTCTTCGATTTATCAAAATCAGTTGAAATTATTGATCTCAATTTAAATATCAGCAAATAATATTCACTTCGTTTTAGAGGTAACTTCTTTTCGTGGCTAAAATCATAGGTGATCTTCAGGAAAATCTATGTAAAAGTTGATAATTGTCAATCCCAGCTTTACGATATGGATTTGAGCGTTCCTCGGGGAACTTTCTTGGGGCCACTTATATTCCTTTTATACATTAATGTCATGCAAAGAAACCCAAGCACAAATGATGTAATTACACAATGACCTTTAGGAAGTTTGTATACTACGGTGGATACAGCGAGGAAAGTCTATCTGTCGGTCTGTCTGTCTGTCGTCGCATTTCCAAACACTTGGAGATATCGCTTTGAAATTTTAATCATTTTTATAACTCGAGGACATTATTTGTCAGTTTCAATCTTTACGCGATACAGGTTCAGGAATTGATTTGATGTCCTACAGAAATGTATAGTTTTTGAGAATGATCGGAAAATGCTTACAGTGTTTCAAGGAAATTTCCGAAACATTCGAATTAAAAAAAAAATTAAATACGCCGAACCGGTTAAGTTGAATTTCGAAAATTGCGAAGGGTTGAGCTCAGTTAGACGAACAAATCCTACTGAAACTATTTTTCACTAAAATTATCGCAAAACAAGGAAAACATGAGAAAACTGAAAAACATATTGCAATTTGGAAAATACGAAATATCTCAGAAACGGTTGATATTTTTACGTTTTACCAAGACATTTTTTTTCCACGCCTATAGGAAATCTACAAAAAAAATTGATACATTTTTCCGTAAAATTAATATTCTGGGAAGTATTTGAAAAAATGGAAAGTCGAGATATTGGCCGAACTAATGAAACAAATGAAAATCTTGAAATTGCTTCAGTTATGTCTTTGCAAGCAAGCACTGACACTTCCAAATCGTTTTTCTCCATCTCTATTAAAAATTGGAAAAAAGATGAAAAATTTTTAAAAAAATGTATAAACCTTAAAAATTCGAAAACGAAACAAAATATCGACAGTTTTATTGTCCTTGGACAGATCTACAAAAAGTTTGTGAATTTTTCTTTCGTATTTTGGAAAATCGTGATTTGTTATAAATATTTTATTACAACAGACCGCCTGATGTTACAGTGTTTATATATAAACCCTTTTTAAGATAATTTATCCGATTCGAGTAAAACGTGAAATTGCGACTGGATCATGATTCGTTTCGTATATTCGAGAAGCTACTATTATTATCGTTCAATATTCTATTACACCAGACTGCCTGATGTTACAGGTATGAAACACTCTGTATTATGTGGTTTTTGCGATGACAATCCATTCATCGCTGACACCATCTGGTTCTGCAGGAAAACTGGATAACTCAACGAGTAATTCACAACATCACGACGGAATATTAGACTTCGGGGTGTTTTTCGCCCTTGGAAAGGTTGAAATTGGGTTTCAATGTCAATCAGTCAGTTGCAATTTATTTGTAATAAATTCTGGTCCAAATCCCAATCTGCTATCACAATTGGTTAAAAGGTTAGAAGTTGGTGGTCTAGCTTTAGATAGAACCCACACCACCCACGCATATCTCAAAAACAGCAAGTGTAATAAAATTCGGACCTGGTGTAATGAATTGTAATAAAAATTTAATAAATTGTCACATGCTTCCGGATTTGGCAGGGTGATTTGGCTGGTATAGCTTCAAGTCACTAAATCAACATCTTATTGCATCACGTAAGAAACCGTCCATTTGATCTATCATCAGCATATATTCTGAAAGATGCAGATATATAGTATCCAAGTCATTTATATAGAATAGGAACAGAATGGGTCCAGGAATGGACCCCTGAGGAACACCGTTGACTACTTCAGCATGCTGTGATTGTTGATAGCTACATACCGTATTCGTTTGAATGGAAATGTTCTTACTTACCAGGTAACAGTCGATGGGCTTTTCCCGGGATACTTTATAGGACTTCTGAAGCTCCGTCTGCTTCAGCGCATGCGCTATGTGCAGCGCGCTTGCGTCGAATCTGCCGTACTGGTATGACGGCGAGTTTTCGTGGTTTTGGTATGAGTTTGGACTATAGTGTGGACTTGAATGCCGCTCCCGTTCCCCGCCGTACGTGGGGGAGTGGGGTTGCTGGGTGGTGCCATTCATGTGAGTACGGATATTCAAAACTGAAATAAAAGATTTACACTTACAGCCAATTACCTTTATAGAGGGTGTAAATTAATCTCAGACACACTTTAAGGCAGCCCTCAAAAAAAAAAGAAAACCAGGACACGATATGTCTGATTTTTCAAAGGAGGGGCCAGAATTATAGGAGAAGAATGAGAAGATCCACTTGCAGTAATGAGAGTATGGCAGGTATACACAAACACATGGAAAATACTAGTAAAGTCTTATTTTTCGGTGGTGATTGATTTTGGTTACCTTTATTTTTTATTGGTATAGCTATTAGTGAATGATGTTATTATGAAAATGTAAGTGAAAAGCACCCTACGTTTTTTTAACATGAAAGTAAATTTTTGAAGATTATTTTTTACTTTTTAGTCCATATTACTATAAAAGCGTGTTTCTTTAGTTTTTTCCACAATATTAATTTATTTTTAAATTTTATTTTCATCGTTACTTGATATGAGTGTGAAATTTTAAATTATACGGACAACTGGAAGTGGTACAAAATTTAATTTAAAGATTCATATTATTATTATTTTGAAATATATATATATATATATATATATATATATATATATATATATATATATATATATGTGATAAATTTTCCATTATTCAGAGGATAGGATGTGGATTGAATTTAATTCAAAAATTCTCATCATTATTATTGTTATTATTATTACATCAATATTGTGGAATTCTTATATTGTCATTCGTCCTTGATAAGTATGCCAAATTTTAGATTATTCGGAAGATTGGAAGTAGGTGAAAATTGAATTTCAAAATTCTCATTATTATTATTATCATTACATCAATAGTAAGAAATTTTCGTATTGTCGTTGGTACTTGATTTCAGATGTTTCAGATGCCAAATTTCAGATGTTTCAGAGAATTAGAAGTAAGTGAAAATTTAATTGAACATTTCACATCATTATTATGTGATTTGAATTAAAATTCTCCTGTCGGACCCTGTCTCCGATGCTCCGATACATTCGGAGGGCGCGCTGGGAACATCATTTCCCCAATAACCACTCCCCAAACTATGGGGTGAACAGCTATTGGGTCCGGGAATCGTGTACCCTGAGCAGACGTAATGAACCGAGGATAACAGCCTTCTGCATTCTTCCGGCTATAATTTCTGACATCTTCCGACATGCCGGCATGATTTTCAGGTTCGAGAGTAACGAATCCATCACACCGCCAAGGGACCCTATTATCAGAACAACCATTTTTACAGAATGGTCTGGGTAGAGCCTGCGGAGTTCGAAGAGTAAATCTCGATATTTCGTCCGTTTCTCCTCCTCCTTTCGGAAGATATTCGTTTCGCCAGGAGCCAAAACTCAATGACAAAAATCGTCTCACTTCCATGGTCGAGGAGTACTACATCAGGCTTATTGGCCTGTATTTGCCTGAGGATGGGAAATGAGTAGTTCCAGTAGATCCGGCACTTCTCATTCTCCACCACGGACTCAATATCCCACGGAGCGTAAGGCAACACTGGTGTCTCGTCTATACCGTACGAGTGTCGTAGGTGGTAATATAACACTCGTAGAGCCGCGTTATGTTTGTGGACATACATTATTATTGTTACATTAATATTATGAAATTCTTGTATTGTCATTCAGTATTTTGTTTTTCAGGTCGGTCGAGGGAAAAGTATAGTGTAAAACTCGTGCTGAAACTGGATATTTTCCGCACTAGTTTTACAATATACTATTATTACTATTACTAATGTTTGTTAGTTACAAGTGAAGCTAATGAAAGCGTGTTTGACAATGGTTGACAATGTATTACTGTTAGTAGAATTCTTCTGGACTTCCATTGTCAACAAAGAAAATACATTTTTTGCATGTGTTTGAGTCACGACGTGTGTGAATGCGACAAGATATCTCGGATACTTATTATGTAGCATGCAACTAATGTACCTGCTATAAAGGTAATTATGATCTTCGTGGGGTCTCTCTCAGGTCATCAATGTTAATTACTGTGATACAACGACCTTTTTTGGTGAGTGTTATTATTGATGACCGATCTTGACAGGTCTTGACACCAAGTTTTTATTGAAATCTCAATCGATCTAGCTTCCACACATTCCGAATCTCTATGCACGTCATTATTCTGAATATAAGCCGACTCTATAAACTTTCTCTTATATCAATGTTGTTCTTTGTGTATAACTTCGGCTTCCGACCATGCGATGCTGTGCTGATCAGTCCATACGTGATCTGCTATTCCCGACTTCGCTGTTTCTCCTCGCTGAGTATTTCTCTTGTGTTCACCGATTCTCACATTCAGTGGCCTCTTAATTTCTCCAACATAATCCATCCCATATTCACACGGAACACGGTAAATGCAGTCACTATTCTCGTTGGGCGTTGGGTGGTCTCGTTTTTGTGAGTTGGCTACGAATGGTATTACTTGATCTGAAGCATGTTCGGATGTTGTACCTCGATCCAATTCGCTGCTATAAATATGTTTGTCGAAGTACCCATTCTGTCGCAGATCTTTCTTGAAGTTTTTCAATTCGTTGGTCAGACTCGAGGAGACTAAACATTATTTAACAGGAGAGTCTAATCTCCATAAGACAATGGGGACACTGATAGAAAGAGATGAAAGAACATTTGTGACGAAATGTGACGTAGTTGGACGTGTCATGGCCGCCGTTCTCTATAGACAGTGACGGACTAGCTCTTGGTATATGAGAGTTACTGCTTACAGTCTTGTTGCTTGGTTCGAGTTCGACTCTGTACTCATGTTCAAGTACGTCACTATGACGCGTTAATGCTACAAGATTCTGATTGGCTAGAGCTTAACCCTCCTGTTAGTTTAGTCTCTTTGCGGTCAACAAACGAGCGGATAATTCCTCTCTTCATCGCTCCGTGATGGTTCAACTCAAAATTCAGGTATTGTCCGGTGTGAGTTGGTTTTCTGTACACTGACGTTTGAAACTTGCCATTCGTTCTTTGGAGATGTTAACCTTAGAAACGTCGTGACTCAAACACATGCAAATAATTTATTTTCTTTGTTTCTAGACAATGGAAGTCCAGAAGAATTCTACTAATAATAAGAGCGTGTTGAAAAACTAGTACTGGTTCACCAAGACCACTCACCTTCTCCTTCGAAGCCCCCTCTGCTGGGCCCCCTGATCTGTTCGTTGACGATGTTCGAGGTCTTGGGCACGTTTAGGGCAGACCTGATCCCAAAACTGGACCCGTCCAGGTGTCCTGGTCCGATTTTGGGCACGTGGCTGTTGCAGTACACCTCCTTGTCCTCCTGCTTGTGTTGGTTGTTGTAGTACGTTTTCAGAGTCAACTTCGTCCCGCACACCGCGCACTTGAAGCACCCGCTGTGGAAGAACGTGAAGTCTTTGAGCGGCCCCACTCGGTCCACTTGGTACACGGTCTCGTTGCATCGCAAGCACGTGCTTTCGTAGAAGTTGGGGCGGTACATTGCTTTGTAGGAGTTTTGGAGCATTTTTCGGTTTATGAAGTGAAAGGTTTTAATGCCTGTAATAGTTGTTTATAGTCCAGTCTGCAAGAACTATTTTGGTGAATTTCTCTTCAAGGGCACTAGTCCAAGCAATAGGGAAGAGTGCGTGCAAAAATTAATATCCGAAAAATAAAAATATGAGCGTATAGGAAATTGAAATTCAGCATGAGTTTCTATTTCATGCGACTCGATCGTGATTACAGAACATATCCTTAAAATCAAAACATAATTCTGCTGGTTGGTCATAGAGGGCACTTGCAATTGCGTCCTCTGATGTTTTGAGGAACGTTGCACAAGTAGCTGTTAGATTTAATTCAATACCCGTCGTGGTCTTAGCCAGGGGAGTAGTTGTTTTCTGACAGGTTCTTGCCATAATAAGCCTACATAGTTAGGTGTTTATGGGAGTAAAGGGTTCATCATCGGTCGGTAACGACTGTTCGTTAGCATAACCTTAAAAATTGGAAAAGTTGCGAAATGCGGTTTTTTGTTGATAATTAAAAAACTACAGCTCTGATCGATAAAAGTCAGATTAGGAAATTGTAGGTATCAAAAAGATCTATCAATTGAATAATGTATAATTTTCCGATATCATTGATACTTTTCGAGTTATATCGGAAAAACCGGGAAAATCGGGTTTTCTATAGCTCGTTAACTGTAAGGTATTCAAACTTGTTACTTACCGTTATATGTAGCCTATGACAAGCCAAAAAGTATTTCTTTGAAAAATTGATAAATATTGATTATTTTTCAAAATATATGGAGTTTTCTCAAAAAAGATGCTCTCTCAATATGGCTACTCTTGTCCCTTGCTCGAGGAATGATGCTACAGTAACGATTCATGGCTTATTTTTTTCTGTAAGAGTTATTCTTTCTTATTATCGAATAAGTATATTGAGTTTTTTTTATTTTAAGGGTCAAAAAATGACTTTAAAAAAATTGCACAATTTTTTTACGTTTTTTTTTTACATTGCTCAATTTTGTTTTTATATAGATAACTTTCATGAAAATGGATTCCTGCCATGATTTCAAGCATTCAAAAAATAATTGAATTCCTACGATCCCTAGGAGCCGAGATATTTTTTTTATTTCAAAAGAATCTGGAAGACGCAATAATCATCGTACAGCAGTCACCTTCATGGATATTAATAATAATAATAATAATATTTATTCACACACCTGCATGGTACAATACAATTAAATATTAATAATTAACTGTGAATAAATGAATACTCGATAAGTGTGAAACACTTGTTTCGAGAAGAAAACCTAATAAACAATTACATGACAAAATGTGTAAACATAAAAATTTCTAAATTCAATCTAAATATAAAATGTAAAATTATAGTCATCATATTGACTCATAAAAACAAACATATATTATAAAAAATTTTTAAAAGTATATAAAGTTTGATATAAGGAATGAAATGTATGAAAACAAGATCATTTCAAAATACCAAGTGAATAATACAGCAAAGGTAGGTAACTTTTTTTATTTTTTTGTTTCCTTATCTACTCGAATATTCTATGTAGTTCAATTCTCTTACTTCGAAGTATATGTTTTTTAGTTCTTTTTTGAAGCGATTGATATTTTGTAATGATTTTATTGTTTCAGCTATACTATTATAAAGTTTGGGAGCGAAGTAAGAGTATGATCTTTGGGCAGCGACCCTAACCATCAGGGGTGTTACATAATGATCTTTTTGGCGAGTGTTATATTGATGAAGGGGGAGCAGTGCTGTGTGCTTATTTGCGTGATAGTTAATACAAGAACATAGAAAATACAATTGTCTTATGTCCAGAATTTGAGTCTCAGAGTACAAAGCATCAGAGGAATATCTACTGTTTTTAGAAAATATCAATTTCAGAAAACGTCTTTGCATTACTTCGATAGGGTGGATATGAGTTTTCAAAGTTCCCCCCCCCCCACACTGCTATTCCATAACGAATGTGACTTTCAACTAAAGAGTAATACAATGTTTTAAGGTGCTTCAGTGGTAGTAATTCTTTGAGTTTCCTGAATTTGTATAATATGGTTCTCAATTTGTTTACAGTATATTTTATATGCAAATCCCATTTCATATGAATATCAATTATTATCCCAAGATATTTAATTTTGTTTTCGGGCAGAATGTGGAAGGGGTTTTCTGTCCTGATTACCAATTGATCAAATGGAGGTGTTCCAGCTGAATTACAACAAAATGGTAAGTAATGTGTTTTATCTATGTTAACTGTTAATAGTTTCTTATCCAACCAACATTTTATCACAGAAAACTCGGTTTCAACCATAGCTTTCAATGAGTTCCAGTCATCTGCTTTATAGAAGATGGCTGTATCATCCGCAAATCCAATAATGTCTCCGTTGTTACTCAATGAGAAAAGTCCGTTTATGTAAATATTAAATAGTGTTGGTCCCAGCACGGAACCTTGAGGTACTCCACAATCAATCACCTTTTTCACTGCTCAGTACATCATCTATTCTTACCGCCTGGCATCTTCCTGTTAGATTAAGGTTGAATACCTATATTATCAATAAAAAATACTAGGATATGTCTAGTTCATTTGCAGTATTATTAATTTATGAATAAAGTGAGGCGTGCAGGCGCGGATCGCAATAGCTGTAGCGGGTGGCGGAGTGGGGATAGCACTGAAAACTTATTTCGTGCGTTCAAAGTGGCTTGTGCTTGAAAAATATTGAGTATCTCGGCTTGTTGTTCACGTACGTTTTCTTTTGCATTGTACACTAGTACTTCAAATTAAACCAATAACTTTTCTTTTCTTTTTCAATAACACTGTCAGGACGAAAGTGTCTTTAATGTCAACAGTATTTGTATCCCCACTGCGCCACCCGCTAAAATTGCATCGCTCATCGCCTGCACGCCTCACTTTGTTCATCAATCAATAATACTGCAAATGAACTAGACATATCGTAGTATTTTTTTAACGAAAATATAGGTATTCAACCTCAATATCCAAGAAGGTGACTGTTGTACGATGATTATTTCTTTCGTCTATTAAATATCAGTCATCAACCAATCAAACGTTTGTTTCCTGTTTGACAGGACCAATCAACACGCTCTATTAGCGACATTTACATGAAGCACAATAGTCACCGACTATTCAGCATGATACTCATATCAAGGAGCCTGGGCATCTGACAGTACTCTAAATAAATACATATTAAACGTCAAATAAAATCAATCGTGTTGAAGCTGTATAAGTATTTGAAAATGAATCGATTTGGAGAAACTATAAATGAAGAGATAGATAGGATACTCGAGGGTGCAATCCCTGACAATACAGTGAGGAGTAAAAATAGCGTATGGCAACAGTTTACCAAATTTTGCGGGCATCGTCAATATGAATTGAATGAGTCGACACCAATCACAAAACTGAATGATATTTTGAAAGACTGGGCCTGGAATATGAAAAAAGAAAATGGGCAAGATTATAAAGAATATACTGTGAAGTGCATGTGGAATTCTACAGCTAAAGCTCTTCAAGAGATGTATTTCAAGAAGAATAATATAAAAATAGATCCATTTCAAGCGTGCGAATTCAAAAGCTCTCGAGACGCACGCAATGCCAAGAGACGGGAATTGCAGAAACATCAGGAAAAACGGAAACAGAGTTCAACGGCTTTAAGTATAGAAAATATGTTTGCTATTATTGACAAATGCGATGAAAAAACTCCAGATGGACTTCAAAAAAAATTTTACTATTTGGCTTCAGTAGAATTAGCGTGGCGTGGGGGCGAAGGTTGTTCAGCTTTGATTGAACATTTGAAATTCAGAATGATGGTAATGAATCAGGTAGGATAGAATACAACCCAATTTTTACAAAAACCTGTCAAGGAGGAAACCAGAAATGCGCAGACAGCAAGTGGCTTACTACAAATGAACAAAACCCACAGCGCTGTCCAGTTAGATTGTTCAGAGAATTGATTGGAAAAAGAGGACCAGAGGATTTACATGTCCATGCTTGTTCCTAACTCCAAATCCATTCTGGCATATTTTTATTTTTTGGATAATAATTTTTGCACATTTAACATTGGGCCGCTTCCTCGTTTCTTGGAATACACTGAGAATTATGATCCAGGACTCATTCGATTCGGAATGACCTATAGAACAGGGTGCCCACCAATTTTGAAAAATGAAATTCCCTGACTTTTCCAGGTATTCCATGTCCGACTTTCAAGTTTTCCATGACCAATAACGGATGTGTTAAAAAAAAACTTCACTATCCAAACAGACACTAGGCCCAATTATGTGGATAATTATCGTTAAGTTAATTATTTTCAGTGAATCAGATATAGATCCATTGAGTAAAGTGATCATAATTTCTTATTATTACAAAAAAATAATAATAAAAATTATTTCTTCTATGAAAGGAAATTTTAATTTTCCAATGGGAATGTTGAGGCAGAGAATTGTAGGTAAAGTCTTGGGGCTTTCAAATTCATTGAAATAAGAACATTTCACATGTCAATATTAGGTAAGTTAGTATAACCACCAACAAAAATTAAAAGAATACACCTAAAACATTAAATTGAGCTGTAACTTGTTAATTGTTTTCTGAATGTCCTCATTTTCTTCAGTAAGGGAAACTATTTATTATTTGTTTCTTCATTTTCAACATTTTCATTTCATTTTCAGTTTTCCGTTTCTAACTTTTTCGATCATTTCTAACGTCTTTAGTTTTTTTTGTTTTCTTCAAGTGTTTCTTTATAATTTTTATTTGATATACGGCAATACCCCAACATTTTATCATTAATAATAATATTTTCGGTACCATCTACATACATGATGTTGTCATAAACAACTCTTTGTGCTACAAGCGACCTCTCTTTCAAATTTTCAACAAGCAATTGCTTATTAACTGAGAAACCACTTTCTACAGAAGCGTTGCTATGAGATAATATTATGATTAATTTAATCAACTTCCATAATTCAAAAAAATCACCTTTATCTTTCAGTAATGAGTTATAATGAGAATCAAGATGTTCGTTTTTATACTTTGTAAACATTTTTGAGTTTATGAATTTTTTGAATTGTTGTGTGATTACCTCTGCTTCCTCGGTAGACACATTTTTGTTCATAAAATTTTTCCAGAACAATATTTATTCTTTTTAGTGACAGTTTGGGATCTACTACAATCAAAGTAGGATCAAGACATGATATTCCCTCAACAATTTCATAATTTAAACATGAACGTTGCAAAATTTTTCCTAACGTTACAACTAAAAACTTCTGACATTCTTTAAAAAAAAAAACGAATTTATCTTTTTCTTTACATTTGTTGAAAATCCTATATCCTTACATTTCACAGGCAAGAAGTTGTTAATATTCTTGCCAGTGTCTTTGAAATCAATTTTAGCTATATCCTTCAAATCTTTTCAAATTTTTTCTTCAATTATGAATTTTTCCGCTATCGTGTTTTCAAACTACAGAAGTGGTGAAATTAAGTTAACATCAATGCCAAGATTTATATATTTTACTGTCCGAAAATAGAATTCCCTAACTTTCCTTGACTTTGGGCGATTTTTATTTATTTGCATTGTTCATTTTTTAGTCTAAGAGATTGTTAATAACAAAGTGGAAAATCAACATTTTTTTATTTTTCCAATGGGTATTTTTTTTAAAGCCTTTCAAGAATAGCTCGAAGAAGTGAAACAAATTAGAGGTTTTTAGTATAACAATTATCAGGGTTTGTATGTAATTTTGAAACTTAATAATAATAATACTTTATTGATCCCAAGAAACATTTCTGCTTATAGAGGGATATGTAAAAATTATACACTGAATAATGCAATACTTATGAAACACAAATTAAAGAAGGAATTAAACAATGGATGGAAATTAACAAGATATATCTCAAAGTTTCAAAACTGAAAATGATGGAATCAGAAAAGATTTTCTATTTGTTCTAAACTTAACTCATTAAGTATTTTTTTAAATTAATTTTGAATCGGATTTTACCATAATTTTTCAATTCATTGGGTAATCCATTATAAAATTTTATTCCGTTACATAGTATTGATTTTTGACCGATATTTGTCTTACTTTTATTCATTGTTATATTGTTGGAATATCTGGTTGAATAATTATGTTGATCACTATTGATTTTGAATATTAAATTAGAATGTTTCATACTATTTTTAACTAAATGAATGAAGGTACACACTTTCATTTTATATAAAGAATGAATGTCCAGACGCTTTTTTGGTTTATACTTGGAAAAACTAGTTAATCAACAAAAGCATATGTAAAAAAATAAATACGGGAAAGTGTCTGAAAGGTGAGTGAATTTTTTTATTTCTTAATATTGATATTTAATGGGTTAAAATTATTTTTATTGTTCAAGGGTCCGTATCAGTCAGCGCACGCGGGACTCTCATCACCCGCTTTTAGCGCTATTTTCGCATCTAAATTAAAATTCCAAATATTGGGAGTAGAGTTCCGGGAGATGAGACTTTTCTTAGAAAATTTCCTCCTCTTTAAGGATCTTTTTGCAACTTTTGGAAATCTTCGATAGTTTCCGAGATATTCGCAAAAAACAAATCCCCTCCTTTTTCAATAATTTGTTTTTGCAATTTTTGCAGGCGCACCTTCAAATTTTTCAAAAAGTTTCTAGAGTCGTTCCGAATCGAATGAGCCCTGGATCATAATTTTCGGTGCCCTTGAAGAGAAATTCACCAAAATAGTTCTTGTAGACTAGACTACATAAGACCATTTAGTATTCTGCCAATGAACCGGATTTCATTTTCAGCATACAGAGAGGCTCAGAAGTGGGTTCTTTCCAGGGACCCATGAAAATTTTTGGAACTCAGATACCAGATTACAATATGTTGTAAATTTCCATTTTTATCGTTATTTTTTAATGGTCAGGTTTTGCAAAAAATAAGACAAAATAATTTGTATCGCGAAAACGCGTTGTAGCGATTAAGATTTAGCTAGTTTTGAGGGTTTCCAAATATTTTTATCAATCGATTCCAAGGCTAATATTCATTACTCGTTTTGTTATTATCACACTATGTGTGCTAAACTGAAGATTCGCTACACATAATTCCATTTGTATAAGAAAAGAGCAAGAAAAGCCACACAATAATTTATATACAATGTATTTCAGAAATATTCCTAACATGATATGAACTTTTTCTAGCGTTTTTTGTCTAACTGAAATAATTGAATAAAGATACACTCTATTTAATTAATAGTTGTTGCATGCAATGATAGCTGTTGCTGAGACTCATTAATTGTTTCTCATTAACACACTTTCCAGAACATATTCCGGCGCTCTGAGAAAATAAACACGATAGTAAAAAATTATTGTTCATCCTTAACTAGATTAGATTAGATTGTGGACCCGAGTTGAAAATGTTTTAAACCAAAAATAAATTCTAGCAGTACTTATGTAGATGGCGGAAAATTAAGGGTGAATAAGTGAATTGAGAAAAATCAAGATGGACTCCGTAAACGTTGTGGAAGGAGGGGATATGTAAAAGTACGATTTGCGGCTGAAATATGCCGAGGGGGAAACATCTCCTCTAAATCTCGTACAACTAGAAATTTTGAGTAATTTAAGTCAATTTTCAGTCATTAAATCTTCGCTTCAGTCGCCGGTTTGAGTCTTTCAGTCATCGGTTTGAGTTTTTCAGCCTTTTAAATATTCTGAGTCTCGTACACATTTTAGCGAGATGTTTTCCCCTCGAAATATGCATCCCAACGGAAAAAGTTTTTAGCAAAAGTTGTAGATAATTAAAAAATCTACTACTTTTGTATCAATCATTTTTCAACAGAACTTCATAATTAACGAGTAAAACGATAAAACTCGTTTTTTTTTGTTTTAATTTTAATATTCCCACAAAAAATCAATTTTTTTTAATGAAACTTCGTGAAAACGCCCTCCTTGTGTTTTAAATGAGCTATACTTTTTGCATTGCAAAATGTTCATTTTTTGATTGTATACGAATTTGAAGTAAAAAAGCATAATTTTCAATAAAAAAAGTTGCTTTACAAATTTTCAATTTTCCAACTCATTCTCTTCGTTAAAACCTCGACTTTAAGATGGCACGAAAAGATGTATCGTTCGTATTGAAAAATGTCGTTAAAATGTAAAAACAAAACAAATACATTTTCATTATTGATTCTTCAGTAATCTTGACGATTTCTTATTTTTCCTTGCAATAAGTACGAAAGCGTAGGAATGCCATGAAGGTTTTTTTGATAATTTCGACTTTATCGTAGAAATTTCGACTTTAACGTCGAAATTTCGAGAAAAATTCGAATTTCGAGAAAAAATTTGGAATTTTAACATTAAACTCGAACTTTCGACCAAAAAGTCGAAATTTCGACTTAATTTCAAATTAAGCCATGGTGTCAATAATTCATAATCATAATTTTTTAACAAATTTTCTCGAAATTTCGACTTTAATGTCGAAGTTTGAATTTTTGAATTAAAGCCGAAATGATGAAAATTGTTATTTTTGTATTGAGTGCTTAAAATGAGTGTTTTTTTGATGGCACATGAGAGAGAGTTTTTCCTGCCTGCAAAAAAAGTAGGTACGAAATAACTAAATAATACTTCTCTTTCGCATACATGTTATCAATACTTCCAGTACAATTTCACAGCATCCAGTGGCCTTTCTGTGTCGTTACTACGGTTTGTTGGCACGCGGCGTGACTGTTTTTGCCATAGAAATATATATTATATACTTACTCTAGAATGCTAATCCCCATGTCAAAAGTGTTGTAAAAAGTTCAGGCTAGTCCGCAATGCGCAAGCGCGTCATTAGTGATTTTTGTAACAGGCCCGGTTTTAGTAAAATATTATGGTACTTGTGAAGATTAACAAACGTTAATTCTAAATCTCGGAGAATAAGGTTGGAAACCTCATTGTGATTATACCTGTTATTTGTATTTAGACGATTTGAATACATATTTTCACATATTTATGATCCCGAATATTCAGCAAAGGCCATCAGAAAGTAGAGTACGGTTATTATTATTATTTACCGCTCTGAAGCGACTGATTCTTGGTATCACATTCACTGTTCAGGTGTAGTTAACCAACAAAAACGGAACCACCCCAAATCGTCGGTGCGAATTTCTAGGAAGCACTGGATTGGAAAATAAATTGAAAGTACAAAAAACTATGAAAATTTATTTCAGCTATTAAGATGAATAATTTCAACTCAAATTGGATTTATAAAATTAGATGCTTATTGGAAGCTTGAGGTTTTTTCTAGAACGATTCATGTCAAAATACGCAACTGCATTTAATTTAAATCATTTGAAGAGATTACCATGCTATTTCTACGAGTATTTCTGGTTGTATTGCCTTAGTGCAATTTCCACAATGGGGGTGCATGAAAAAGTGAGGCCAAAAGCATTTTCCTTACCATCAAAGAAAAGCAAGCAAAAAAAGCATATTGACATTAATTTTCTGAGGCGAATCTGTGTAGTACTTTTTGTAGGAATCTAGAACTCATAATATAAGCGGTGTGATAGAAAGTTGTATCACTCGCCTTGCATGCTTATGCAGACACAGTACTGCTACTGCACTAGGTTTCAAATAATTTTATTGTTGTTTTCACATGAATCTTCACGAGGAAAATGTCTGCCACAAATTACAATTTTCTCACTCAAATGTTCTGCTGGGGTATCTTCTTGAAAACAATTACCAAAAATCATGCTTTTTTTGTCAAGCTAAAATAATATTTAAGCTATTTTAAGCAAAGCATATAGGTACATAAAAAAATTCATTTTCAACCAAAAATTATTTATTTCAGGTATTCTTCCTTCACACAACACTAAACATTGTTTATTTTTAGGAAGAAACAACTTTATTAGAAATTGTCTTTAAAGAAACAAGATAAATGCAAATTTACGAATGATGAAAGAATAACCAACAACAACAAACACCACACAAAACGACAAGAGAAAATCTGAAATTCTAAAAACCGACTCTGTCTCTGACAAGAGTGACAGATCTTAGTAACAAGTCTTCCCGTTGATGAAAAAGCACTGTTGCACGGTCATTATAATTACTGAGGTGCGTTTCAATATTACGTCCGACGTGCGTCCGACGTATAACTTTTCTTATGAAGCGTTTCGATATTAGAACGTCTTGTCCGACAACTTCATTCCATCGTTTCAAAATTCTTGAATGGGACGTCCGACCGTCAACTATTTACCCCACGATTTAGGAGAGAGCGTTTAAAAATTCAATCCGACAGATATCGCCCGACGAAACAACTATGACGTCATACATCGTCCGTTACCGGACGACAGACGTTAAATTGAAACGCACCTCAGTAGCATAGGGTACATTATTGTTTTCGCGCCTAAAATTCGGAGTAATCTATCTCTAAAAGGTTCTTTTCGGTTTTAAAAAGTCCTAAATGCGCTGTCAAATTTCTCTCTTTCAAATGACGTGTTTTATTGCCTCATAACAAAAAACTCTAAATTGGAACACCAAATTATTTTCAAACTTGGCAACGATCTACCCAAACTACACTGACATCGTAAATGGGTCGCATACGCGGCATGCTTTTCGCTGTGAAAATTGGCGGGATTAGCGTTCTAGAGTAAGTATATAATATATATTTCTATGGTGTTTGCTCGTAGTTGCTTCAATTTCGAATTATTATTATTATAGAGGTAGTGATACCCCATCAGCTATATCTGAGAAAGCAAAATGCAATAGTATCTAATATGTTACCGACCAAATCCAAGTTGATATATGAGAAAACATGACCAATTTCGTGAATGGTGCGACAAGAAACATGTAAAAAAGGTTTCTGAAAATGTGCTTACTTATATGCTATTTTGAGGAAAAATAAAAAATCACAAAACCTCCTATGTATATACCCAATGTTGAGAAGTACAGGTCGATAAGCGTAAGGATGCCTCTGAGATGCGCAAACGATAGAAAGCGTGAGTAGATGTGCGACAAAGATCGACTGCTGTTTACGGCTGGTTATCATCGGAATGTACAATCGGGAGATTTTTCTGCAACACGTAAGAACGTAGGTTCTTATCTGAATTTTCATTAATTCCTAATGAACTGTTCGAATAATATAATTGTCTGTGATCACTGGACCGTTTATGAAAATTGCACAATTTTCCCGAAGCCATAAGTGTAAATAAAGTACGACTAGGAAAAGAATGCATCGCCACACAATATCAGAAATAGGTAAATAAATATAATAAAGAACACGAGGAACATACTTACAGAAGTTGACTAACAATATCACATGACCTCTGACCACTGCCAAATCAGCATTGTCCATGGTAACTTTTGATTTTTTGTTTCTCTTTTTATTTGGAGTTGAGAATTGTTCCATTTCACCTTTTTCAATTTTAATCATTTCTGAATTAATTTTCCTAATGCTTCTAACGCAAACTCCCGTTGCGGCAGCAACTCGTTCTTGAACCTTCACAAGAGGACTGGTTTCACCTATCACTGCTTCTGCCTGCATAAATTTGATGACATTACTGACAATTTCCCTACTTTGTCCACTCAGAATCTTATTTCTCACTTTACTCTTTGAAGGCATTTTCAAACACAACAAACTACAGTATAACCTATATAATAATATTTCAAAACTATACACAACACAACCACAACACAAGGATTTCAAACAGACCGCGGGCATATCTGACAGACGACAGTAAATGACAGTTGTCAATCCAGCCTGCTGAACAAACAAACGGATCTACAAATGCTTATTGTGCATTTATGTCATATTTTAGAATAAAAACTCTCGATAATGCCTTAATTTTGCGCGATTGTGAAATGCGGAAGTAAAAGCGGCAGAGAATAGGTTTCATTCCATCGACTCCCTTCTATTTTCGACAATAGAAAAAATATTAATCCTCTTACTGAAAAGAGACGTGAATTGTGGATTCAGGCAACTAGAAGAGCAGATTTAACTACTGAGAAGTTGAAATGTTCAAAACATTTTGTAAATATCTCTTCTGGACATCCTTAGACAACGTGTTGAAATAACCACTTTTATCAGCCATATCACAAACAATCTCGTTGCAATCAGGAAGAATACTGATTACAATATCAAATAACGTTACCCTTTTTCAGGTATACTAAGAGTAAACCTAATCTTCTCAGAATTGCCATTATAATATCATTAAATTACCATTGTTGTTAATTCAAATTCGGTTTGTTTGTCCAGCGGCTGATTGACAGTTGTCATGTGACGTCAGATGCCCGCGGCCTATTCAACACACAATTAGAATAACGCCACAATAATTTTATTCCACTGACTGTACACTCACGACGTTAACTGTTTGAATAATGCAGAGCGAATGAGCTCCTGCCCCACTCCAGGGTTTTGTCTACTGCTCAACCAATTCTCGGAGGCATCCTTAGGCTTGTCGACCAGTACATTGAATGTTGAGGAAAATATTGATATAAGGAAAATTGGTTCCGCTCATTAGGAACAAAAGCGTCGGATACCGAGGAAAGAAATCTAAAGTTTTGTCAAGGGATGATATCAATAAATGTATTCAAGATGCTGATAACGAAACAAATTTACTTTATAAGGTACAGATATAATTATAATTTTGTAAGATTAGTGGTAATTTCAATATTTTTTAAGTATATATAGATATAAGTTGTTCTAATTTTTCGTCGTGAAGAATAATTACATATAACTATTGATGCCATTAAAGATGCTGGATCTATATTGATTGTGAAAATACCTTATACGAAGACCTATTGCGCAAGAACGTTTACTGTTTCAAATTCTGACTATATTGAGATATGCCGCAAGTATAAAGCACTACGGCCGCCTCATACAAAAAGTAACAGATTATTTTTGAAATATTCGAGAGGAAAATGTATTAACCAACATGTGGAGATAGATAAAATAGGAGAAATTTCCAGCTTGATTGCAAATTGGTTTAGAAAAGACATGTATATGAGCTACACAGGTCACTGTTTCACATTCTCTCACTACAAAAATTTCTGAAAAAGTATCAATGAATTTACTATACACTATTGGACCCAACCATGGACCTATAAAGATATTATACGTCCATGGACCCAACCCATGAATTTCGCATCTTATGAAATTCTCGCATTCGACATAAATTGTCGACTGCCTTTGACCATTCTACAATTTGTCTATCAGAAATTTGCGAATGCGACATTTGACAATAAGAATATTCAGATTTCGTTCGACATAGAGCATATCTCGCATGCGACAAAATAAGTCACGGTTTGAAAATAGAGTCCCAGGCATAACAGTATATGGTGCAACAAGTGCAGAAAAGTGCTAATTTCTCACGAGTTTGAAAAAGTTGCGGCCCGAGCGCAAGCGAGTGCTGCAATTCAAACGAGTGAGAAATTGCATTTCTGCTCGTGTTACACACTATACTTTTTCTACAACACCCTTTTTGCTAAAAATAATACTATACTATAAGACGGAATGAAATGTCAGTGACTCATTCTTAGCTTTATGATGCCCAAGAGAAGCAAGGGAAGAGGGAGAGGATTTTAAGCCGCTCTCATTTTTGTTTTTTCTGAACTATTAATTCCGTTTTATAGTATAATTAAGTTTATTTCAGAAACACTTTCAAGGTGCATTTTGTCAACATCATTTTAAAATTGTGCTTAAATATATGTTAAAAACGAAAGTTGAATCTGTTGAATCATATGGCACCATTTATACAACAATATTAAGTTTATGCTAAAAACATGTCACTTTGAAAATCCCAAATTTATAAGAATCTTTCTTTTACGACAAAAGTATTGTCCATAATTCACGTGTACCTAAAGTTTCATGTCATAAAATGTACCTATCATTCTTAAATGTATGCCTAAATCTAAAACTCGTGTAATATTAGGTCTCATACAAAATTATTTTCAAGGTTATGTTTATGTCAGTGCTTATGCTAAAGTTACGTTTATGTTGACTAAATGCACCTTTAGTTTTGTATTTTTCCTTCCAATCCATAGACTGTTTGTATGCATTTTCATATTTTCCTCTTGAAGTTGAAGGTAGTAAATTCAATGACAATGAATTAACTTGTTCTCTTAGTTCTGGAGGAGTATTTTCAATTTCAGAACTGTCGCTATCCATTTTAGTGCAATCTCATTAAAAAATGACGGGACAAGAATATTTTACAAATATTTTATGCTTGACGTTTGTTGACATTCAAATGATTCGATAGATGTTGCTCCGTTGCCTAGCAATGGATAGTGTGTATGTGGGTATTTGAGACAGCAGTAGTGATGTCTATGATTTTTGTTCAGAATATTATGAATTTGTACGACAATTTCCCGCATATTATATAAACCAATAGACTTTGTCTATTCATTCTTGAAGTTGCCTGATCGAATATCCCTTCGAAATGCAGAATTTTCAAAATATACTTTCACCTTGCTGTCACGAAAACTGTATTGCTTAGAAATTAGGTACTGAAAAATTTTGGCACAGAAATGTCACTTTGTGGCACAGAAATGTCACTTTGCGGCACACTAATGTCAAATTTCAATTATTGTGAGAAATAATCATGTTTGCGAACGTAAAACTATGCAGAAAAGCATGTTTTGGAGTGTGGTTGTAGAAAAAAAATGTTTCTCACTGTGGTTTCGCAATTCATCGACGATTTTAATCTCATTGCGATATTTTCCAGACAGTTTGCTCGAAACGTGATGGTATTTCATATTTTAATTCCAACGCCAACTTCGGGCTTAGGAATGCAGGATTTTACTTTTGTCGCAAGTGTTCTGAAGATGATTAACTATAATAATAAATCAGGTGCCTATAAAACTGTTACGTAGCTATAAAGGCGACATTATATTGCAATAAAGGACTTTGCGGGAAGAACTGCTAGATTCTATCAAATCTAGGCAGAATCCAATTCAAATGACATGAAAAGATATTATAGTTTTCTATAGTTCTTTGATAGGGTAATTTTTTTTCAATTTTGTTAATGGAATATCGTTAGGAATATTTTCAGAAAAACGGTTGAACATAATGTTTCACAAACCTAAAAGTATGAAACCCCGCACATTTCTTCTGGAAAATGGCTTTCCGTGAATTTGGTTGAGAGAATTAATCCGGGGAAAAAGTCCGGGAAAAAAAGTCCGGAGAAAAAAGTCCGGGGAAAAAAGTCGTGGGAAAAAAGGCCTCAGAAAAAAAGTGCGGTGTTCTAGATAAAAAGTCTGTTGAAAAAAAGTTCGGGTGAAAAAAATACGAGAAAAGAGCCTGGAAAAAAATTTTGGAAACAACATTTTTTATTGGTAAAGCTCATTTCTGGTGTTTAAAGTTTCTCACAGAATCTATAGCGTTTCCCCATTAATTTGAGAGTGAAATAAACCAAAGTAGGCTGTTTTCAATACTGTCAGGCTAGTGAATCTGCTCAGTTTCCGTATTATAAAAATAATTGAGTTTAATTTTTTACTTAGGTGCTCAATATGCAATGACAATTTTAATTTGTCATCCATAACAATTCCAAGCAGTTCGACTCTGACCTGTTAGCAATAGTATTGTTGAAAAAACAATATTTTGAGTTTTGTTTTCAATGAGATTCAAGCAATTAGAAACGAACCATTTTTCCTGAAAAATCCTGGGAAGTTATTCCTAAATAGTCTAGTTTCTTGTCAGATGCATAAAGAGAGCAATCATCTGCATAAAAAACACATTTGTTTGGACACATGTAATGAAATATGTCATTGATATAGATAATAAATAAAAGTGGACCAATGATAGAACCTTGAGGTACCCCAAGCGCTGTTGAGCAGCGCGTCGCATTCGAAGTTGATGTGAGAGGTTGTTTTCTCCTCGTCACCACAGAGTCTACAGTCCACGGTTTCTCTATGTATTCCCATGGTGTGTAGGTGTTTCCTAAGGCCGCAATGTCCGGTAAGTAAGCCGGTGATCGTGCGTATCTTAGATCTGTTAAGGTGAGTGTGTCAGCCGTCAGTGTTTGGCTCAGGTGCCTCACCATTGCTGTGCTGTGTCGGCGCCCTTCAATTTGTTCCCAATACGTTTGGTGTTTTGATTTCTTTCACTCATTGATTAGGTTTCCGCATCGGGTTTAGCTAATTCCAAACGATGGTTCTGGACCTGTGAATGGTTTCTTTGCAAGTTGGTCTGCTTTTTCATTGCCTTCAATTCCGTATGTCCGGGCACCCACACAAGTGTAACCTTGTTGCGTTTCGACAGTTCATTGAGGCTCTGAAGACATTCCCAGACTTGCTTAGACTTTATCTGTATTGAGTTCAGAGCTATTATAGCGATCTGGCAGTCAGATAGAATATAGATGTGTTTTCTTTCATACCCACGGTCTAGATTCATCTTTATGCATATCCTTATGGCATGTGTCTCTGCTTGGAATACTGTGGTGTTCTTAACAAGTGGGACTATTCTTTTTGGCCTTACCTCGTATATTCCAGCTCCTGTTCCTTCATCTGTTTTTGAACCATCTGTGTACCAGATAATGTTTCCAGATGATAGTAATTCTACTCCCGATTCCCATTCGTTCCACTTGAGATGCGTTTTGAATGGTTTTCCGTACGAGTATTATGGTATCATGTAGTCTGATATCATTTCCAGTTCGGTAATGTTGACTTCATGGATGATTTTGGTGGCCCAGTTTGTGGTTGGGTTATCCAATTACCTGTTTGTTTGAGTCTGTATGCACTCATCCTCGCCTCCCCCATGACTGTGATGTCTAAAGGTGGGAGGTTTAGGATAATTTCCATAGCAGCGGTTGGAGTGCTATTCATACCACTCGTGATACACAAACAGGCGAGCCTCGGTATTTTACCAAGGTAGGTTTTCGTCTGTCTCTGTGTTTTATCTTGGGCCACCACAAAAGTGAACCATATGTAATTCTGGGTCTTACGATCGCGGTGTAAAGCCAATGCATGACTTTCGGTTTCAGTCTCCATGTTTTTCCAAAAGCTCTTCTGTACATCATGAACGATGCTTTGCTTTTGTTGACTACATGTTGTAGATGCATGTTCCAGGTTAGTTTCTTGTCCAAGAACAGCCCTAAATATTTGACATGATCAGCAACTTGTAGTGTTGCGCCAAAGAATTTGGGTGACTTCAAGTCCCCCTGAATCCTTTTGCGTGTGAAGGGAATGAGTGTGGTTTTGCTGGGGTTTGCCCTCAGTCCTTATCTTTTGCACCATTCCTCTACGGTCCTCAGTGCATTTTGCATTAGCTCAGAGGTTATTTGGGCATACTTTCTCTGTACGAGGACTACTGTGTCGTCCGCATAACCTTGGGACACATGTAGACACAACCGTATACTGTCAGCCTCAAAGCTCTTTGTGAAAATAATCAATATAATTTCATCCATTTCAACGCTTAGTTACAAAGGCGTAGAAGGGCCACAAACAATTGTTTTTTGGAATCCCGACTTTAATCTCGGACCCCCGACTTTAATCTAGGGGGTCCGAATTTAATCTCGGGGGTCCGACTTTAATCTCGGACCCCCGACTTTAATCTCGGACCCCCGACTTTAATCTCGGACCATCGACTTTAATCTCGGGAGTCCGACTTTAATCTCGGGGGACCGACTTTAATCTCGGATCCCCGACTTTAATCTCCGAGATTAAAGTCGAGGGTCCGAGATATATTTTACATTTGTTGCTTACTTTTTGAAGGTCATTTTATTTACATTTTTTACAAGATTTTGTTACCTAATAAGACGTGAATCTTGAGACAATAAAGGATATCTTGATTGATTGATCTCTAAACAGAAAAAAATCCCTTCAGCAGATGGGTCTAATACATCCTAATTGGTCTTCAGATTTTACCAAATTTGAATTAGACGAAGAATTGTTAGGTAACGAAAACGCAAAAAAAATCAATATTGTTCAGTAATTTTTCTGAAGAAATATCAAATTTGGCAGGTGTAGCTGATCGATAGGAAAAAATCGTAAAATCCGACTGCATAATTTTGTATAAAAAAATCTCGTAAGATTAACAGTGACACTGTGAATGAAGTGGCTGGCAATTTTGTATGCCCCTGTAACACGCGTGAAAGAAAATGAAACGTGCCCAAAGGCTACGAAGAGCTAGAGAGTGTGTGAGAGAGAAAGAGAGAGTTGACTGACTGATTTCATTTTTGCGTGATCTAAACTAGAAAATATTCCGACATGAGCATACCTAACTCTTTGAATATCGAGTGTGTCAGCTTTTACGCAGATTTGCTGTCTTTATTTACTATTGAAATCTCTTGGTTACCATGGAAATAAACAAATTTCAAGCAAATAGTCAGGGCACTACGTCTAAAGGTTCAGTTCGAGGCCTCTTTACGCAATTTAGTAACAATTAGGTGAAATATGATAGTTGTAAAATCAAGTTAATAATTTGTTTACAAAGTGTAACCTTGCCCAAGGAACTTTGGTCGCGTTCGTCGTACAAAATTCCACAACAAACCGATCACAAAGTCACAAAGCCGTCCACACACGAATCAACGTCACAAAGAACGCGGACGATCACAAATTTTCGCGGAATTTCACTTGCACTGTTGGAAAGTAACTCTGATAGTGGCCATTTTGAATTTAGTCGACGGAATCGCTCAGTTGGCTATGGAATTACGAATGACTCGTTCCCCTGCCGTGCCCGCATTCACCTGTTTCGAGCGGACGATACTTTGTCGGAGAAATCGAGATACCTGTGGACGGGAGGTGCGATATAGTGGAAGGATTACGATGGCTTTGCGCTCGCAGTGCTTTGTTGCTCAGGAGGAAGCCGCGCAGACTTCTAGGATTGAATCAGTGATTTCACAATAATAATAATAATAATAATAATAATAATAATAATAATAATAATAATAATAATAATAATAATAATAATAATAATAATAATAATAATAATAATAATAATAATAATAATAATAATAATAATAATAATAATAATAATAATAATAATAATATGGAGTTTTCCGCTCCAGGCGAAATGAATATCGTTCGAAAAGAGGAGGAAAAACGGACTAAATATCGAAATTTGAACTCCGCAGGTTATATCCGGACCATTCTGTCAAAATGGTGGTTCTGAACATAGGAGTCCTTGGTGGAATGATGGACACACTGCTCTCCAACTTGAAGATAATACCTGCTTGCCGTAATATGGCAGAAATCTTAGCAGCGCGAATGCAGAAGGCCGTCATCCTTGGTTCGCTCCGTCTACTCAGGGCACATGATTCTCGGACCCAATAGTCACTCACCCTACGGACGTAGGGAGTGGTTATTGGGGTTAATGACACCAGCGCGCCCTCCGGATGGGTCGGAGTACCGGAGACAGGGCCTGACTGGTACACTCCAAAGGAGAAAAAAAAAAGATAAATAAAGAGGAAATAAAATCTTCCAATTTACACAAAAAATATATACTTGTAACGTGCTTACAATTGTTTCGACAAACGGTGTCATCATCTGAGCGAGTTATCAACTAAAGAAACGTCAAAATCACCTTCTTAAATATTAAAATAACATGCATGAAATTTCACTAATGACAATTGCAGGTAAGAAATTTCCAAATGACATATAGCTTGGATTAGGGAGCATATGAGTAGTTACTAGTGAGATAATTAATTATAGGTGAATTGTACAGGTCAATTTGGTCATTGAGAACTAAATTGCCATTGTTACGTAAATGTTTCTTGATTTCTATGGATTCTAATATGTTTAATTTTTGACCTTTAGGTTGAATATGCAAAATTTCAGGGTTTTGTGTGAAGTTATGGTTATTGTCAATAAGGTGGTTGGCATAGTTTGAGTCCTGTTTATTTAATCTGTAACTTCTCAAATGCTCACCGAATCTTTGATTAAAACTACGGCCTGTCTGGCCTATATATAATGCATTGCAATCCTCACACTCAAGTTTGTAAACCCCCGACTTCTTGAATTTATCCCGTACAGACTTTGCGTTGTTAATAAAAGAATATAAGTTATTGTTGGTTTTGAATGCAACATTTATATTCCGAATGATGGACAAACTGCTCTCTAACTTGAAGATAATACCGGCTTGCCGTAATATGGCAGAAATCTTAGCAGCAAGAATGCAGAAAGCCGTTATCCTTGGTTCGCTCCGTCTACTCAGGGCACACGATTCTCGGACCCAATAGTCACTCACCCTACGGACGTAGGGAGTGGTTATTGGGGTTAATGACACCAGCGCGCCCTCCGGATGGGTCGGAGCACCGGAGACAGGGCCTGACTGGTACACTCCTAAGGAGAAAAAAAAATAATAATGATAATTTTTATTTGTCTTAAGAAACCTAATGTTTGTAGATACGTCCATTAGTCTGATCAACAATAAGTTGAAGAACGTAGTAGTTACAGCTTTCATATCAACAGTACATAAAAGTCTCTTTTTGGGCAGTACCAAAAAGACTTCAAACTTAATAAACATCATAGGTATTTAATTTCATTATTTCGTATCATTTCAGGTAGTTGTCGGAGTTTCCTTTGCAACAGTACATAGAAGTCTCTTTTGATCAGTACTGTAGGGGTTTTACCAACAATAAAACTCACAATAATTTTTATTTCCGAAGAAAATAATCTTCAACATTTCTAAATATTTTTACATTTTTATTTCTTGTTCTTTCTTAAATTCAAAGATTATAGAATAGTGGCCTTCGACCGATTATAAATGTGTATATGGGGAAATATTAAAATCCGTTAAAACAGTTTCAGAACTCGGAATTTCATAGTTATATTTCTGGTAATCGGAGTACCTACACTGATAAAAAGGATTTTTTGCATCAACGCAGGATTCCTCTTGGCCACTTACAAGGAAAATATTTTGAAACAAGTGAACACTTGCTTCATAAGCTGGTTGAGGCAAGAATGTTTCAGCTTCAATAATGGGCACTTTTTTTGTTGAATCATGGGAGTAGGTTGAGACAAGAATATTGCAATTTCAATAATGAATACTATTCTTCCATAAACTTTTTGGTTGAGTTCAAATCTGCACTTTGCATTTGGTTATAAAATATAGAATGGAACCCACTTTCATTTTGGCAACATTGAATAGATTAAACAAAGCATAGATTCACAACTACGAACAATTTAGGTATAAATATTGGTTTCATATGAGAATAGTTTTGAGTTTAATAAATGTATTCTCAATAAAACCAGTTAGTAGTGACACATATTGCAGTTTTATTGAATACATAAACAACGCCACTCGCTTTTAGACACAAAACTGTACCTAGAAGACCAAAATATACAGTGCGCGTCAAAATTATGGAACAAATTCATTATTTCTGAATATAAAGATATTTCGGAAAAATCCTCGGACAGGTCGATTTTCTTTTCCGATGGGCCAATTTTTGAAGCCCACCCAAAATATATAGGGTTATCCGCAATTGAGTAAAAATGACTTTAGTGATATTTTTAAATTGGACACCCAGTATATTTTTCCATATTTGGTTAGGGATCTTCATTACGAATCCAGTGATACCAAGTTTGATGGGATTATGTCAAACGGCTGCGGAGATATGGCCAAAAAACTGCGAGACTCCACACGATTCAGAAGGTTAAAAGTCTCTGTCGCACTCATTGGGTATATGAAGAAGTTTTTTGGCCATATCTCCGCAGCCGTTTGAAATAATCCCATCAAACTTGGTATCACTGGATTTGTAATGACGATCCCTAACCTAATATGGACGAATATACTGGGTGTGGCCCATTTGAAAATATCACCAAAGTCGCTTTTCCTCAAATGCGGATAACCCTATATATTTTGGGTGAGGTTCAAAAATTGGCCCATCGGAAAAGAAAATCGACTTGTCCGAGGATTTTTCCGAAATATCTTTATATTCAGAAATAATAAATTTGTTCCATAATTTTGACGCGCACTATATTTCACTATTTTCACAACTGGCCCATAATGAGCCAAATTCAATTTTCGATATTGCATTTTTATTGTATAGAAATAGTTTCCACTAGGCACAAAACTAACATTCATATAGGTACGCATAGCTTCATAATCTCCAACCCAAATGGTCAAACTGGATGAAATGGTCGAAATGGAAGTCGTATTCATAGACAAGAGTTATACATATACTGAGAGTCGTATTCACAGGTCGCGGTACCGCCACCTGCTTTGATTGCTCATTAGTTGAATGTGTCACGTGGCTTGGGTACTACATGATATCTATTAAGGAATTATATTCTTGTTTCAAGACGATTATGTTTCACAATGAGTTAATGTGAGTGTTTTCTAGGATGAAGAGTAGAATGTTTTCACTGCAAGCAAATTCATTTCAAGAGAATTTATGTAAAGAAGCAAACATATCAATCAGTTTGAAATGGGAGTATTTTCATCAATTAGAAATAATTATTTTTTTCAGAAGATTATTCTATTCAAGAGTATTTTTAATTGAAGAAATCTTTTCTATCTGTGTACAATGCGAAACCTTGCCAGACAGCTATCAGTTTTATTAGGACCCTTTCGTAAGCTGGACGGACAATTTGGAAATTTGGAATGACGTAGACTGGGTTTTCTCATTATTTCTGGCCTGCAATGAAAAGAGGGAGTTTGAAAGATGAGAGAAAAAAGTTAGTTAGACTTCAGTTTTCAACCCGCGATATACTCTGTTTTTCGAGCTCCTCGACTGGCTTTTATCTGGTCGAGTTCCAGAGTCATTAATTAGCAAATTGTATATAATTGTTAAGTGTTTTTATTATGTAACATGTGTAAATATATCGTTACGGTTAATTATTAGCTGCTGTGTCCGTCATTTGATTACATCAACTTACCCGTCACCCTCGTACTCCGACAGTACCAAAAAGACGTCAAAATTAATAAACGTCATTCACTTGACGCACATAGCTTTAAATTTCATTTCATCATTTCGTAGTAGTTTATACTAAAATTAGGCTATTTAGGTAGTCATCGGAGTTTCTATTGCAACAGTACATGCAAGTCGTTTTTGTTCATTATCAAAAACACATCAAATTTAATAAACGTCATTGACTTGACGTAGATATTTTTAAACTTCTCATTTTCTCCACAAACAATGATAGTTTCCTACGACATAATATCATCAATTCCAATTTGGAAAGAACTTATTTTTGAATAGCTCACAATTTCAGCCAAATCATAGACAATGGCCAAATCATTGCCTAAAATGGCCAAATAATTAGAAAGTAACGACACGCCTTGCTAGATACCGTTGGCTACTGTCCAATAGATGGCAGGATTGGCAGAGCAGTACTTGAAAACATTTTCTCTTACGAAAACTCAAATAGATATCTCGAAAACCATAAGAGATGTGAGAAAGCTGTTTATATTTCTAGATTCTACATGTCAAGGTTCTCCCCTGAGGACATTTTGAGACATACTATTCTTTCATTTTCAGCCCAAACAATTCCAGAGGGGTTAATCTTGTTTTTCGGAAACTTCAAATACTTATTAAAGTCTTTCTAGAGCAACCACATTCGTTGGAAAGGGCATTGAAGCTCTCATTATCATCATGTTTAAATCTACTATCTGAGGCGGAATATCACCAGTTCTATTTTGAAACAAAATAAATTAAACAAAACGAATAAAAAATAACTGTCAATTTCAGCCAGCTAATCTGAAAGTAACGACACGCGTTGTGCTATTACCCAAAAAAATGGCAGAATTGGCAGAGCAGGTACTTGAAAGCATTTTCTCTTACGAAAATTAAAATATCTAGAAAACTATAAATGAATTTTGCTTGTCGAAGTCCTCCCCTGACAGCATTTTGAGACACATCCTTTTTTCATTTTCAGCCCGAAAATTTCCAGAGGGTTTACCAAAAATGAAAGTCTTGCTAGAGCAACCAAATTCGCTAGGGAAGGCTTTGAAACTGTTATATATCGCGGAATATCATCAGTTCTAATTTTAAAAAAGCATTTTCAAGTCGAAATGCACGAAATTTAATCCATATAATCTGAAAGAAACAAGCCATTCAAAGAGAAATCGAGGTGATACTGGCAAATATTGTTTGGTAATTTGACTACCAGATCACAGATGTCGCGTCCTTGTATTCTATTATTTCTATTTTACTAGGCGAGTTCGGTAAATGCAGATCTGACAGCTCGATTCAATCTGTCAGCTCCATTTTCCACGCCTACAGATTGCATCGATCTGTCAGATCTGCATTTACCGAACTCGCCTAAAGTCAGTGTCACTACTGTCACTGTCACTCTTTCCGTCAGTTGTCATTGTTGTTAGACAGATGGCGGATGGTTTCAAGAATCATACATATTTTGTTGAATGCTAAAGCTATAAGTAATTTACACATATAGTATATCTGTGAATAATTCAGATAACAGAGTGTCTTCACACCTAATAGGCTTTATCTCTATTCGTGCCGAGCAGTGAACCGTAGCAGTGTATATTATATAAGCTAATTTATGTATTTCAAATGATATTCCCCAAGTCCACCAGATGACCATGGACACTGGAAGACGTAACATTAGGTAATCGCCTGTTCGCTGAATTTCTCCAGAAAGTAATGTTGGAAAAAATGGTGTATAACATCGATTGGATAATCCCAAAGTTGCGGAACCCGACGAAATTGTGGAACATCGCCAGCACGTTAACAATAGCAGCAGTGGGGCTGTTTAGTAAAATATTAATCCGTAATAGTACATCGTCGGGATAATTCTCGAATTTCCGCTAACTCATTCAATTTTCAGACTGGCTGAATCGAACGAGGATACACAACAGCCATGTGATAACTAATATTCTAGATAATAGGCCACATAATGTTCCGCTAATCACTTATTCGAATCACCATTCTTGTTTCGATGATCCTGGATTGTGGGGTAAGTGAACATCCTCAAATACTCATTCTTTTGTAACCGCATACCATATGTTAAAGCCTGGCAATACTTTTTTTTATGATTAACTGTGAGGTTTGTTTCAAAAAGTGTTTCCAAAAACTTGTTTTTTTTTTGTGGAAAATCATTCTGAAACCTTTCTTAGAAATGTTTAGCCAAGTTCATTTCCTGTATATGGACTATTGAAAAGCTCGAGAAAGATGTACCGAGACACGGTTAATTTGCAGGCCCTTTACTAAGGGGCAGTTTACACTTGTCAATTTTTGGAAAATCATTTGAAAACGTCCCTCGGAAATGTTTAGCAAAGTTCGTTTGTGTATACAGACTAGTTAAAAGCCCGAGAATGATGTACCGAGAGATGGTTGATGTGCCGACAGTCTAATGGGCAGTTTACACTTGGCGATTTTTAGAAAATCATTCTCAAACCCATCTTAGAAATGTTCAGCCAAGTTCATTTTCTGTATAAAGACTACTGAAAAAAAGCCCGAGAGTGATTAATCTATAGAGATGGTTGATTTGCAGGCCGTCTAAGGGGTAGTTTACACTTGGCGGTTTTTGGAAAAAAATCTAAAACCTTTCTTAAAAATGATTAGCCAAGTTCATTTTCTGTATATAGACTACAGAAAAGCTCAAGAATGATGAACCGAGAGATGGTGATTTGCAGACCATCTAAGGGGCAGGTTACACCTGTCGATTTTTGGAAAATCATTGTGAAACCTCCCTCAAAAATGTTTATCACAGTTTAATTTCTGAATACAGACTATTGAAAAGCTAGACAATGATATACCGAGAAGTGGTTCATTTGCAGGCCGTCTAAGGGGTAGTTTAAACTTGTCGATTTTTGGAAAATCATTCTGAAACCGCCCTCAAAAATGTTTATCACAGTTTAATTTCTGAATACAGACTATTGAAAAGCTAGAAAATGATATACCGAGAAGTGGTTGATCTGCATGCCGTCTAATAGTCAGTTTACACTCGTCGATTTTTGGAAAATCATTCTGAAACCTTTCTTAGAAATGTTTTGCCAAGTTCATTTTCTGTATAATATATAGACTACCTGCTGAAAAGCTCTAGAATGATGAACCTATAGAGATGGTTGAGGGGTAGTTCACACTTGTCGATTTTTGGAAAATCATTCTGAAACCTCCCTCATAAATGTTTATCAAAGTTTTTTTTCTGTATACAGACTATTGAAAAGTTCGAAAATGATATACCAAGAAATGGTTGATTTGCAAGACGTCTAATGGGCAGTTTACACTTGTCGATTTTTTGAAAATCAGTCTTAAACCTCCCAATTTTGAGCCAAGTTGATTTTCTGTATATAGAATACTATAAAGCTTAAGAATTAATATTTTTCAATGCATAATTTTCTAGATTTTTTCGGGAGAATGTTATATAAAAATTAATGTTTTTTCGTAACCAAATTGATTAGAATCTCAACTAATCTCGAATTAAAAATATATTGGCACAGTTTTAACACAATTATATTACATTATTTACTATTGGTATTGTCCATCCTCATTATCCTCATAATAATCATGTATAAGAAGTGAGGCTTAACCGTAACCTCAAAAAATATTCTCACTTCTTCTCTACCATGGTGGATATTCCTCCTCGCATTTTTAGGGATTTCTTCCGTTTTTAAAGATCAAAAATACGGATTTACTCGAGGAATGAAGTATTATCCTAGCAGGATTGAAAAAAAACATGTATTTTTTAATTTTATACAAAACACATGTTTTTTTGTTTTAAACGTTTTTTTGTTTTAAACATGTTTTTTTTTGTTTTTAAATTTTATGTTTTAAACAAATAAAACTTAGAAAAAAAACAATGTAATTTTTCAAACATAATATTAATTTAAAATGTTTGATCTATTTTTCTTTATTCTACTAAATATCTAAATAATGGATATCTTTTTTGAAGTCCGACTCTGTACACTAAACTGTCGCGATCAGTTATGTTACGAACTACGTCGCGCCACCGCCATGAGGCTGTGCCGGAGAGTCCCCGAAATAAGAAAACCAATAGACGAGGAAAATGATGACGTCACAAATGATATTTTTGTCAAAAACTGATTCCATACAAACCTCCGTCGAATTTGAATCAGCTTGTCCGATAACTCCGATATTGTTTCCATTAAGTTAAAAAAATCACCATCCTGTCCCGCCCTCAAAAGCTAGAAAGAGAAAGCAAAGGAATGTGGAAAATGTTTCAACAGTTTCAGACATGAAAAATAAAGATGAAAAAGAATCGATCGGGCGGCTCGCCCCCCTTTCCTGTCACGAAAAAAAAATAGTAAAACTCGCAAAATAGAAACCGAAAAAATCCGCAAAAATAGTGAAAATTATCTACTTAACTATTAAATAATATGGTTTCAAAAAATGTTACCATCTTCCCCCCTCGAAAGCTAGATAGAGAACGCGTAGAAATTCGGAAAAATTTCCCACAGAAAACAAAAAAAGAAATAAATAAATAAACTTAAAATTAACTTTTTAGAGAAAAGTTTTTATTTAAATGCACTAAAAGGAAGAAAATGAATTTTAAAGTGAAATAAACCCATCATTTTGTTACATTATAAAATTTCAAATGATATAAAAGCTTGTCGCGAGAATAAATCTTGAGGTAATTTTAAATTCAATTTACAATAAGAAATACATAGACACTTCTCGCGACAAGCTTTAACATCAATTGAAATTTTATAATGTAACAAAATGATGGGTTTAATTCACTTTAAAATTTATTTTCTTCTTTTTAGTGCATTTAAATAAAAGCTTTTCGTCAAAAAGTTATTTTTGAGTTTATTTATTATTCATTATATTAATAAAGAAAATGAAAAAAAACGCTTTTTTAATTTAAGTGCTTTAAACTGTTTCAAACAAAAACTGTTTTAAACTTAAGCAAATGTTTAAAACATGTTTAAAACAGTTGAATACAACAAAATGTTTAAAACGAAACAACCCTGTATCCTAGTCTAGCCTATTCAAAGTATCCTTGTACCGGTTGTGTAGAGAATTGTATCTCATCTTATTCCATCAAAGCCGTTTTCCGACAATCTTCTTACTTTCTGATAAAATCCAAAAAATAGTAACAAGTCCAGAAAATACTGGTTTTTTGGACGAGTAGACCAAATTCTAGGACGAGCGTCAGCGAGTCCTGGAATTCTGCGAGTCCAAAAAAACTGTTTTCGGACGTGTTGCGTACACTATTTTTTCGGCAACCATGTAGAAGAACAAATCAATGAGACGCATTTAGTCTAAGAGACGAAGAGAGGTCGACCTTCACCCATCTGTTAACCGGATGAAACATAGTTTTTATGAAGTTACATAAATAGACGAATACGCCTAAAATGGGTTGCCTATCAAAAAGTGGTCATGACTATATAAAGTGAGTTTCAAAAATTTGCACCATAAGGAAACTTTTTATTATCGATTTGTCAGAAAATTTTATTCTTCATAAAAATTGGTGCATTACGGGATACTTGTATTCGAGTTATCAAAATTCTAAATTTCCAAACGATGTACTTACAGGGGGGGACAAAAAATAGAATTTTGATCAAGAGTAAACTACCCTGGCTGTGATTCCAAATTTGAATATTTCGAACATTTTAGTTCTTATTTGTATTATATATTGAAATTCGAACAGAAGATAGGTAGGTACCAACAGAAACATTCTAATTCTTATTTATATTAATATTTTCATTAAAATTCGAGCACTTCCCGGACTAGGCCGGGAAGTGCTACTTTCCCAAAGAAAAAGTGTCCGGGAAGTGAACACTTCCGGGATGGTTGCTGAAAAACACTTTTTTCTGTAGGTATCTGTTTCTGTCTGTATGATTTGTCTTGAATTCATTCTAATTTTATTTCAATACAACAACACAATAATATAACACTTGTAATTATCCTGATTAAGAATTCACATAGTTTCTGATTGCGAGGTAGATACGGTGAACTGAATTAGAAAGGAATTCGGGTTTTATGAATAGCAAGTAAATATTGGTGATACTATCATCAGTTTCAGCATTAGTTTTATGTTTGTTGGTTATTGAATAATACAGTAATAGTGAAGTGAATGCAAGTGTAACATATTTTATACTATATTTTGAGGACAAAAATAATGGTTCAATGTTAGATCCATTAAGGTTGTTAAATCAATTAAATTGATGTTGCCTTGAACCTATTTGTTTCAGAGGTGATCATTATCAATTTTAGTTATGAAATTCAATCTTGTTTAGCTTTACCATAAAAAATGCAATGAAACAACATAGATTAATTTTACTTGGCTTGCAATTTCTTTTTGAAACATTGATGATAAGCAATGGGATGTTCTTGCTATTTTGATTGATTAAAACAATGCCGACAATTTTTATCTCAATTCTCATTATTTATGCTTAGATCAGTTCAGAAGATTACATTTGTGGTTTGTTGATATATTTTTTCGGTTTAGCAGATTTCATCAGATCAAGACAATTGATTTAGATATCTTATCCAACTTTATTTTCTGCATAACATATAAGTATTTCAATGTCTTACTGGATATCACCAATGAATACAATCTGAAATTCACTCGCATTTGGGTACAGTATTATTTGCAGATGATCTAAAATGTTTCAGAATCTTTGCGAGATCTAAGTAGAAATTTTGAGATCCAAGTCGAAATGTCGAGATCTTAGTCGGAATTTCGAGATCTAAGTTGAAATTTGGAGATCTAAGTCGGAATTCCGAGATCTAAGTCGGAATTTCCAAATCTAAGTAGAAATTTTGAGATCTAAGTCGAAATGTCAAGATCTTATTCGAAATTTCGAGATCTAAGTTGAAATTTCGAGATCCAAGTCGGAATTCTGAGATCTAAGTAGATATTTGTAGATCAAAGTTGGAATTTCAAGATTAGCTAAGTCGGAATTCCGAGCTTAGCTAAGTTGAATTTCCGGGATATGAGTAGGAATTCCGAGATCTAAGTCGGAATTTCGAGATCTGAGTAGAAATCTTGAGATATAAGTCGAAATGAAGATCTTAGTCGGAATTTCGAGATCTGAGTTGAAATTTCGAGTTCTAAGTCGGAATTCCGAGATTTAAGTAGAATTTTTGAGATCTAAGTCGGAATTCCGAGATTAGCTAGTCGGAATTTCGAATTCTAAGTGGCAATCTTGAGATCTAAGTCGATATGTCGAGATCTCAGTCGGAATTTCGAGATATAAGTTGAAATTTCGATATCTAAGTCGGAATTCCGAGATCTAAGTCGGAATTCCGATATTAGCTAAGTCGGAATTCCGAGATTAGCTAATTCTGAATTCCGAGATATGAATCGGAATTCCGAGATCTAAGTCGGAGTTTCGAGATCTAAGTAGAAATCTTGAGATCTTATTCGGAATTTCGAGATCTAAGTTGAAATTTCGGGATCCAAGTCGGAATTCCGAGATTAGCAAAGTCGGAATTCCGAGATTAGCAAAGTCGGAATTCCGAGATTAGCTAATTCTGAATTCCGAGATATGAGTCCGAATTCCGAGATCTAAGTCGGAATTTCGAGATCTAAGTAGAAATCTTGAGATCGAAGTCGAAATGTCGAGATCTTAGTCGGAATTTCGAGATATAAGTTGAAATTTCGAGATCTAAGTCGGAATTTCGAGATCTAAGTAGAAAATTTGAGATATAAGTCGTAATTTCGAGATTAGCTAAGTCGGAATTAAGAGATTAGCTAATTCTGAATTCCGAGATATGAGTCGGAATTCCGAGATCTAAGTAGAAATTTCGAGATCTAAGTAGAAATCTTGAGATCTAAGTCGAAATGTCGATATCTCAGTCGGAATTTCGAGATTTAAGTTGGAATTTCGAGATCTAAGTCGGAATTCCGAGATCTGTTAAGGCGAGCGTGTGGAATCACGATCATTGCAAATTATTATTCTGAATAATAGACTATACTTTCTTCACGAACAAAAATGTTGAATATTATCAAATTGAAACGTAGCAAACAATAACTTTGACACTCAAAATTAAAGCATGTCACTACGATGATAGTCAAGGATAACGTTATTGTTGCTATAGCAGCGTGAGAATATTTTTCTGTTACAAGAGAGAGAATTAAATACATTTAAATTTCATAGGGACATATATGTTGCAGTATATTTCTTAAATCTCGAGGGATACAGAACTGGAGAATTTTCTTAAAATGTATTGCTCGAATTTTCAACGAGTTTATTCATTAGTTTATGAACGTACGTGGTGGTCATAAAACTGCAAGGTTTGCAATAAATAAACGTGCGTAATTGTATAAATAAATTTAAATACATGTATATGACATGCATGAAAGAAAAACAATATATCATCTGCCTAACAGTTGATGATAATGATAATGAATAGATTATCAGCAACGAATAATTTATAAAGAATGTTTACAGATAGATGACGATTTCCCCGAACATCTCGAATTATTGTCGAGTCAGTTTCACAATCAATTGTTCTCCAACCTGCGACCAAAAGTGATTATAGATTAGATTAGTTAGGGGTCGCTTAGTCATTGTGGCCTCTTGTCAACAAACGCAATGTCGCAATCAGAACACCAATTCTTATACAGTGTGACACTTGTAAAATAGAAGTACCCTTATAAAACATCTATTTTCAACCGATAGGTATGATTATTTTTTCATTAGGTTAACATTCAAAAGTTTCATGAACGAGTCTTAAAATGTTGGCAATTTTTTTAGGTTAAAAATCTAGGAAATATATTAGCGATTAAAAAAAATTGACTACACCACTGGATTCGCGACAGTTCCAAACGGTTTATTTCAAAATTACGTTGAAATGCATCTATCAGTGAGTTATAAGGAAATAAAATTTAAAAAACGTGCCGTAACCCACAAAATCCATTTCAGAATTTTTATCAAAATTCTGACTACGCCACTGGACACCGGTACTCTCGAAATATCACTGAACGGAATTTCATCGGAAAATGTAATAACTTGTTTATGGTGTCACAATTTTCACTCTGGTTTGAAGGCCGTCGTTTTTTGAAATTTCTTCCTAGGAAGAAGAGGAATTTCAAAAAAACGACGGCCTTCAAACCCGAGTGAAAATTGTGACACTGAAAACTTCGGCCGCGAAAGCCTTAACCATTCTGTCAACTTGTTTATGGTTCGTAATTCTGGAAAGTTTTATTGAAAATATAAAATGAACTAGTGTCAAGGATTTCGATCAATTTTGTTTTCAACTAGAGTAGAATTTTTTTATAAAAATCAAGGTGACGAATAATGCATTTTAATTGCTTCAGAACTAGTTATGAATGTGTTAAATGGTTGCAAAGCATGACCAGAAAATGACATAGTGGGTCCTACATTTTGAAAATCGCGTTAAAATCTGGTCTGAAGAAGTTTGTGTGCAGTCATTATCCAAAAAGGTATTAAGGACTTTATTTAGAAACTGCATCCCTGCATTGGCCGATGATAACAAAAAAATGTAGGCAATAACAAACTGCCTTTGGGTCTCTTAATGAAATTTTTGATACTCTTCCAGCTGATCATAAAAGTGATATGCTTGTCTGAATAAATGCTCGGGAAAGTACGTCACAAAGAGCGCCAATATTAGTAGCTTTGAAATATGCTGATCTTCAGAAACAAGTATAAACGGCTGCAATCGACATTAGACTCTAAAAATATTTTCAGGGTTCATGTATATGCGTTGTATATTTTAAAGTATATGTGAAGCGATAATGTTTTTTCCTGTCCTCGCCTATTATTATTTCTCAAGTTATATTTATGTATCTTAATATTTTCATTTTTTTACAGTTGATTTTAAATTTGTATTCATTTTATTATCAGTAAAAGCCTTTTCATTTTCCCGGACTTTTTTTACACTATTTTTCCCTAACTTTTTCCCCGGGCGTATTTTGCCGTACTTTTTTTCCGGTCTTCATTTTACCCAGACTTCATTTTCACCGGACTCCATTTTCCCCGGACTGCATTTTTCCCGGAATTCATTTTCTCCGGACTTCATTTTCACTGTACTTCATTTTCCCCTGACTTCATTTTCCCCCGGACTTCATTTTCCCCGGACTTCATTTACCCCGGACTTTTTTTCAGCCGGCTTTCTTCTTCTTCCCGGGTTTTTTCCCTAGAATTTTTTTCCCTAGGATTTTTCTCCTAGGATTTTTTTCCCTAGAATTTTTTCCCCTAGGATTTTTCCCCTTGCTTTCTTCCTGGACTTTCTTTTCCCCGTCCTTTTTTCCCCGGATTATTTTCCAGCCGGTTCTTGGCCTTTTTTTCGGACTTGTTTTCCCTGGACGTTTTTTTCCTGTTTTTTTTTTCTGGGCTATTTTTCAGAGATTTTTTGCCGGACTCTTCTCCGGACTTTGTATTTTCATCGGATTCTTTTCACTGGACTTTTTAATCCCGGGCTATTTTTCCCTGGTCGGTTTTTTCCTGTTTTTTTTTTCTGTGATATTTTTTCGGAGATTTTTTCCCGGACTCTTCTCCAGACTTTTCATTTTTCCGGGCACTCTTTTCCCTGCACATTTTTCCTAGACTTTTTATTCCCGGACTATTTTTCTTCGCCTATTTTTTCGGATTTTTGTCGGACGTTTTTCTCCCAGAGTTCTTTCTGAACTTTTCAGTTTTTTCCCCGGACTTTCCTCCCAAACTTTGTTTTCGGACTTGTTTTCCGGTCTTTTTTACACAAGTCTTTTTCCTGGCCTTTTGGCCTTGTTTTTTCTTGGTCTTTTTTTTTCTTGACTTCTTTTCCTCTGGATTTTTTTCCGTACTCTTTTCACGGGCTCTTTTTTTCTTGTACTCTATTTTCCCAGAACTTTTTTGTCCCAGTGTTTTTAAATGGACCTTTTTTCTGGCTTCTTTTTCCCGGGCTTCTTTTTCTTAGACTTTTTTTCGGCCTCTTTTCGGAATTTTTTTTCAGGCCCTTTTTTTGACAATTTTTCGGGTCTTTTTTTCTTTTCCTGGACTTTTTTGGCCTTTTTTTCTTTGAATTCATTTCCCGGACTTTTTGTGGCCTTTTTCGGGCTTCTTTCTTCCTGTATTTTTTTTCGTATTTTCTTTTTCCGGACTTTTGTAGGGTCATTTTTTTCCAGGATATTTCTATGATTTTTCACTTATTTTTTTTCCGATTTGTTTGCCCCGAACTTTTTTTTATGAAAATGACCCACATTATCAAAGTACCTATGATGTTTTGTTGCTGACAGCAATCAACCAAAAATTTGCTAGTAGCAATGATAGACGAATCCTGCGGAAATAAAAGCCTGCTTCTTTTCAAATATTTATTTCGATTTAAAGATTTGGTGATTTTTCACATTTTCCATCCGTTCACCCCGATACTTTGTTTCAGGTACCCTCAAACTGCGACATCTGTTGAGTAAACGGGTAATGAGGTGGTCGCTGGCGGCTCATGACATTTGCTACACCTGCGCGCAGCACGCTACGTTTTTCAGTCTCGGAAAGTGCATACCTGTCGTGAGGGGAAAGGGGGTGTTTCAAGATGCCATCGATTTTTGCATCGAACAACTTGCGAAAGGCGGCTGGGTTCACATATTTCCTGAAGGTTGGTACAGAACCACGATTGACACATTACCTTGAAAAAATTCATCGCAAACGTGACCGTGAACTGTTGAGTGTGTGTGTGTTACGGGTTGATTTTGCTACTCGTCCCGCAAGACTTTGATCAAACGCTAAATCTCTTAGATTACCTGTAATCAAATTGCTTCGATCGCATTTCAACTTTAGATAAAGAAAGGTAGAAAACGATCTGACTACTATTTAGAGAACCACCCTGTATATAGTTACTGTACATGTATATTTTGGGCCTCCTTTTTCGTCACTATAACAATGATAGTGTTTACGTTCATTTGAATAGTACGAAAGATTAGAGTTTATTCAGGCTGTGTCAAGTCACCGGTCGGACAAGGCACGCGCGTTCAGTATGAAGTATGACAATGAGTCGGACCGATCAGATGATTGAAAATATTGGTCACATACAAACAGTTCTAATTAGGTCGTCAAGTCAACCAAATGACCGCGCTGGTCTAATCATATTGGTCAGACCGGAGACTTGACTCAGCCTTAATCTCAGTTTACCGGATTAACACGTCAATGACTTCGCCTCTTTGAACGTACTTGCCGACCATAGGCGGAGATAATTTTCTCTTACTTGGGTATACTTTGCGTATTGCTTGCTGTATAGAAATTTGCGAATATAATGTGTCTTGTTCTTATAATGAATAGAATTGAAGGAAGGCGCGTGTATGAGTACGGGACGTTGCTCGTAACTTATTGACAAGTTATCTGACACACCGAAAACAAGTCGTTCAAAAAAAATAGAATAACAAAACATCAGGAAACATTGATAATTTATTTGCTGGTACGGCTATCTTATACACACATCAAAGTCGTGGCAAGACTCAATCATTATAATCCCCCGAATCACCCATGTTTATGATTACTGTTTGAATGGAGGGCAAAAGGAAATATTCACGTTCTTTTGAAATCACATGTAAAATGCATTCTGTCCAAAGTTCTTTATATTCCTCTCCTAAGATTGTCCTAAGATTCTCCTAGGATTTTCTTCTACTTCGCTTAGATTTGGACATTGATTGGATTTTCTCAATTTGTTTTTTATAAATGCCCAAACCAATTCAATGGGGTTGAAAACACAATAATACGGAGGTAACCTCAGAAGCGTATGACCTGAATGTTTACAAAGTTCATCAATAATATATTGTTTTAAAAAAATTTCATTTTTAATTATACGTACTAATTAATACCTCCTTCGTGGCTTTTTGGGGAATATTCAATTTATTATAAGCCATAAATTCCAAAATGTCTCCTTTTTTGTTGCTCTCGTCGGTATTTTTATCTTTTGACGCGAGTGGTATGACGCATTAGCCATTACAATAACAGAAGTTATTTAGTAATAATTGTTCACTGAACCATTTTTCGAATAAAGTTAATACCGAATCATATCATGACTATCGAACCAAGTCTCGTCAAGATATACAATAGGCGTGTTCCGTTTCATGCATTGAGGACATAATGCGCATATGACCGTTCCGTTTCCTACATTAGGAGCGCATTGACACGCCCACTTTTATATTCCCCTCTTTGGCCTTGAGACATCGAAAGTGCATGAGCTACTGCCCGTTCGTCTAGCAGCGATGAATGCGATACAAGTTAGATCTGTCAAACTCAAAAGTCAAAACAAAGAGTTTCTTGTCTGTGTTTCACGTTCAAACAGAAACCGAATTAAAAGTTTAAATTTGATATTTAATGAAGTGTCAAGTATCGTGCATTATCACATTTACCTGATTTACTGTACAATGGAAGAAAAAATCGTCAATTCATTTAACATCATTCGTCGCGGTCTCATGCCAAAACCACGAATGTGCAATTTGTTATTTCGAATGAGAAGAGTTTTAAGAATATTCGTGCTTCTTGCTTTGAAAACCTAGGTAAGTTTTCAAATTCGCGAATTCACTCTCGTTCACAGTAGACAACCTGATATCACTTTCGTGAGTTTGGCATTGAAAATTTTGGTAGAAAATTAGTATTTTGCATATTGAAGTCAGAACCCTGGAATTAGCATATTCGTGGTTCCTCACAACTATCCTCATAACTATCACTTGTATCAGAATCTGAGCTACTCTCATTTTCACAAAGCTCGCTTCCTACTCTTGCCATTAACAGTTTCGTTCTACCCATATTAATTTATTTACTAGATTAACAGATTTGTTTTTGTTACATAAGAATTTGGTTGACTGATGAAGTGATAAATGTCAACATCTGCGGGAAACGGCATGCACCATCCAAACAAAAATCGTTCCGATTCAACCCACCAACGTCAATGTTAGTTGAAACGGAACGCTTGATTATGTCTGCAACAGTGATGCGATGAATGCATGAAACGGAACACGCTTTATATGTCTCTTCGATTCCCGATGTTCTTTTATTTGTCGCAAGTAATCTTGCCTTTGCAGAACGAGCCGGGGATTCCATTATTGCCATTCGCTGATTTAGTTTTTTGTCATCCCCTTGTTCAACCACTCTGTAAATAGTTGAATGCCCCAAATTGGTGAGATGAGATATCCTTCCGAAAATTACATTGTCACATTTGTCGTTCATTTCCTTTTTTAGATTTTTATATATATTTAGAACAAGTCTTTGGGTCTGAACATGAAGATCATTGTTTTTAATTAAATTCCTGGTTGTGAGTCTTGTTCCTCACGTTCTTCGAATTGTTCATCAGGTTGTGAGTCTTGTTCCTCACGTTCTTCGAATGGTCGCCAAAATGCCATGTTGCAGCACTAAATACACAAACGTTTATACTAAAACTTTAATGATGATTTTCACACTTTTAGTTTAAAAAACCGCGACATATGTTTTGCAAATACAATGGATTCTTCAAGCAGAAGTATACTGAGTTATAATATTACAGTGTCCTTCTTTTATATATCAAAAATGTTAATTAATTTGGAAACAGTTTTATACCTGTTTTCAGATAACTCTATGATAAAAAATAGTGTTTGTCAATAATTAATTACATTTATACCTAGTCTAACGACAAAACAAATTAAGTAGAGGGAAAATATTGAGTTCTGTTTGATCGTTCATTAAGTACGCTACTGTTCTTCTTTTCATAAATATCACCAGGCTAACCAGGTAATTTATGCAACAGGCGGTCAGCGCATTACTGATTGCTTACCACGCTTCGAACGGTTACACGTAAAATATACTCAATCTGGTCTACTGTTTTCTTTATATAGAAAATAATATTTATTTAATTTTTCGTTTTCATCCTTCATTCGTTATTACACCATGTGCTATTTTGAACTAACCCTATATATTGAGCTGAATGAAGCCATATTCAACTGAGATTGGATGGTATAGTTAATCCAATCCAATAAAGTCAGTTGTCTGAAAGTTAATGAACACAGGATAGAATAGAATGTTTATTTAACCAAGTTACAAAATAGTATATTGTTTTATTAGGAGTAAAAGTATAACTTTTTGTGGCGAGTCTGAATGTTTGATGGCCGAACGTTAGTGAGGCCGACAATTTCAGACGAGCCACAAAAAGTGCTTTTGCTCCGAATGAAACATGCTATTTTTTCCGCAAACGGCATACAGACTATAGAACTAATTAATATTTAAATAAAAATTCAAAACGATTGCAACGAAGTTGATAAATTCAGAGAATAATAATTATAAAACTGCGCACTACATTTCCGTGGTTACTGGTTTTGTGATTGCCAAGTCAAAAACAAATTTGACAGTTCAATAATATTTTATGTCAGAAATATTGTAAGTGATTTAAAGCAACAATTGGACTGTGCATTTTTGGTAAGTACTTGAGCATCAAAATTTCGTTCGTTGTATATTATCGTTAATAAAGTTTAAAAGTTCAACTAATAATTTTTTTCCCTGTTAAAAATTCTACTTTTTTGTACGGCCGTCAGCGTACAAAAAAGTACTTTTTTGTCCGCTCACGGCCGTACAAAAAAGTGGCGTCTGTGAAATCATACTTCAACATCATGAATTGACGTTAATAATGTCTACTTTTTTTGACGTTTGCGGAAAAAATATTGTTTTCAGCAAGTCAATACTATACCACAGTCTTAGATTAAAGAAACAGGAGATAGAACATGATTAACTGCGTAGCCTGCCAATTTCCCCTGATATCCCTACTCCTGAGGAAATCCAATCAAATTGTTTATCCCTTCTAAGGTACCTGCCTCAGATTATGTGATCACCTGTAAAAGTTTGACTTTTTGAGGTTATATTTAGTTTGAAGTGAAATTTTGTTCATCAATAAAATTTATTTTGTGTTTATCGTGAACTGATTTGATCAATAATGTCACGGTGTGTTTGGATTCAATGCAAATACTCCTGTAGTGCAGTTTACAAATCTGTTCATCTATTCCTGTAAGTTTTTTATGGATTTATGGGGAGTAGTCAGGGTACCAGGGTTGTGGTCAAGGTACCAGGGCTGTATTTATCTCACTGTCGAATTTATCAATTCATATTACATACCCCTACGTACCGTAATAAATTAGATATACCGCGGTGATATTTTCGTTTCCACCTTCAAATTGTATTCCATTAGAGACTATTTCAATTAAGATACCTGGTGAAATAATATATGAATCATGTGCAGGGAAAGGATAACGGAGGAAGATGGTGACATAGAAATAACAGATATTTTTCATGACAATGTATTCGGTACCAATTTGACAGAGTATAAAATACCGGGTGTCCGCGGAAAGTGGCTCGCCCCTATAACTTTTTTGGTTTTGAAGATAGTGGAATGAAATTTGGAGGATCTGTATAAGATAATGAACTGCATCTTTTGACAAGTAATTAACTTCATGCAACTTCCGGTTTCACCAGATGTGACATAAACTTTCGGTTATCAAATGAGACACCTGGTATATTTTCACTTCTATTGTCGCCACATGACATACTTACTGAATACCAAGGAGACTAAACGTTATTTAAAAAGGAGAGTTGAATCCCCATAAGACAATGGGGACACTAGTAGAAAGAACATTTGTAACGAAATGTGACGTAATTGGACGTGTCATGGCCGCCGTTCTCTATAGACAGTGACGGACTAGCTCTTGGTATATGAGAGTTAATGCTGACAGTGTTGTTGCTTGGTTCAAGTTCGACTCTGTACTCATATCCAAGAACGTCACTATGTCGCGTTGATGCTACAAGATTCTGATTGGCTAGAGCTTATTAAACCCCCCTTGTTAGTTTAGTCTCTTTGACTGAATACAACCATGTTTTACTTGATTACTTATATTTCGGACGTCCATCATCTTAATGGTTGAAAGATTTCTATCTCTTTCAAATTTTTTCACAACGTTTCAATTGCTTGAATCCGCAATCGTCTTCTGGTGAAAAGTGATAAAATCAGATAATACGCGACCTTTTATAGGTCTATAATTAAAGTGTAATTACGCGCGGTCTTGTGGCGCGCGTGGTTTCGCGCTTTTTCTCCCTCCAAAACGTTCCATGAGCGGTTTCCATACGTTTTAATTTCCACGCTTGGTTGACTGAAGGCACCATTGGCTTCTATGTAGGTGGTTTCCATAAATTTCCGTTTGAACCAATGTTCCTCTCTATGAAGAACAATAGCTTCGTCCCAGAGAATTCGGTGGTGTTTTGTCCAGGCGTGGTCAGCAATTCCCGATTTTGATGTTTCCCCTCGTTGAGTCCACTTTTTGTGTTCGGCTATTCTTACTGATAACGGCCTCTTGGTCTCTCCGATATAGGAATCTCCACATTCACATGGGACTTTGTAAATACAGTTTTTACTGGATTCTGTTGTGTTTTACTTGTCACTTTTTGTAACCGATTTTTATTTTGAAATTAATTATTCCCAGCCGACACGAGCGTCAATCAAGAAAAGTTCGCACCGGCTGAGAACCGAGCCTGGGACCTCACCCACTAATGCCCGCCAAAAAATTATTTGATAAATATAAAAGTGTTAGATCAGGTTTTATTAAAATTATACTATTTAAAGGCCAATAGCACTTGAGTTTCATTTCATTATCATGCTCGGATAAAAGAATTTTTGGAATCATTGGAGAGAATACAATTCAACAAAAAGAAACTACCCAAACACCAAAACTACGTCACACTCGACCCGCGTTTTGCCAAAAAATTCAGCATCTTTAGGAGCTAAAAGCTGTGCCGCGCCTGTTTATATTAGCATGCTATATTTGTTCAATAACATTGCTTCTTGGTTTAGATTCGTTACCCTTAAAACGTCCACGCCACTGGCGTAAGACAAAATTATGTCATATTAGTTAGTATTTTGTTCTTATTGTGCGAGTACGAGACAACAATCCGTTGCGAGGGACGACAGGTTGTTTGGAGAAGACGGGGACAGAGAGGCGATTGAAGCGTGGGAGAATAAAAATTTATGATTGATGGTGTTTTGGACCATCAAGGCTTCGAGTTGAATACTAAACGATTGCTATTTCCTTCAACTGGAAAACCAGTTGAACCTATCAAAGCAACGAACGGAATAAGGGACGTATTTGAGGCGAAGAACGAGTAGACAATCCAAGGTAGGATCCAACCAATTGATTTAAATACCTTCACTTGACTGACGCTGTCGTGAGATTCGTAAGACTATTCCGTTTTGCGCCAAAGTGCTATTGTGTACACGTTTTCTATCGAAAGATCGAAAATCGGGACTAATTATATTTTTTAAGTATTGTTAGACATTAATTGTCACCTTTGATGTTTTCATTAAAAATTGTTTTGGAATTATGAAAGGCATTGGTTTTCCTACTTCAATCAATAGAACCCACTTGAAATCTGAGCCTGTTACAAAGCATACCAAACTACCGATTTTGACGTAGTTTTGGGATTTGGGTAGTTTCTATTTCTTGAATTATTATCATGCATTGTGAAATAAATTGTATTATTACTCATTTTTGATCATATTGTAACTCACAGTAATCTTTTTTTTTCTGAATTAGCTTGTTTAGTGAAGCTAGATTTAAAAATAAATAATTTCTACAATCTTATTTGTTTGACAGTGTTTGAATAAAGCTTGTATTGAAATAAATGCATCATCATATGTTAAAACTGACACTGATGGTAACACTGATTTTCTGAGCGAGCGAGCCTCATAACCTTTTTGTGCGTTTTACCTGATATTAATTTATCTATTGAAGAAACTGGTACTTGATTGTTTGCCGCAATTTCTTTAATGATGTTTAATTCATCCTGGAAATTCTTATAAATGTTATTTATAGACAGTAGGTACTCGATTCTTCTGGATAACTTTATATTAAATAATCTAAGTGAATAAGAAAGAGATTTAACGTAATCAACCTTGTGAAATAATAACCGACATTTACCCTGAATACGAATCTGTGCCGCTTCCCACTCCTCAGGAATAACTCGAAATATCTGGCAGGCCTCGCGCACGCTAATTTGTATAGCCGTGTTCTATCTCCTTTTTCTTTAATCTAACACCACAGTATGCAAATAAATTGACAGGTGCCATAATAATATTATACTTGAATCAGTGTTTGCAATATTTAGAAACAAAATATATTACCAACTTGACAGCGAAAAAACAATCACCGAAATCCTGTGGAATATTGGCATTTGGTATTGTTTGATTATTATAATCCAATGGTGGTTGAGTTGGGTGGGTTTCTGCCTGCGCTCGCCATCACCCGTGGCGCTTACAGTATCTACCAATAATAATAATAATAATGATAATAATAATAATAATCGAATGATTTTCAGGCAAAGTGAACATGACGAAAGAAAACATGAGACTGAAATGGGGCGTCGGCAGGATGATATTCGAGTCGCCCGTCACGCCCATCGTGCTGCCGATCTGGCACATCGGCATGGACGACGTCCTGCCCAACGAGCCGCCGTACGTGCTGAAGATCGGCAACAAGCTCACCTTCAACTACGGCCAGCCGCTCGACCTCTCCGACATGGTCAGAGACCTGAAGGAGCGCGAGGCTACTGACGAGCAGGCGCGCAAGGAAATTACCGACTTTCTGCAGGACACGCTGCTCAAGCTCAAAGACCAGACGGAGGAGTTGCACAGGAAAAACTTCAAGGCGCCGTCGTGATGGCCGGGACGCTTTCGAGTGTGATGTAGTTAATTTTGTCGGGGGGTTCCCTCGCGGCTTTTCACTTGCTAGATGTTGCGGGGTTTTGCGTGACTCGTAGTTTTAGAGCGGAGATGGATATGAGAGTGCAGAAGTGAAACGCTACGACTGAGCCGGGATGCGAGTGATAACGGCCCTGTTTTCGACTGCGGGATCAGCATTGAAAATTTGAGAAGTGATCAGAGAATTTAGGTTTCACGGCTTGGAATGACGAAGTCGTTGGGGGGTTTCGAGCTTATATTGTCTGCAGTCAAGGGTTAATACTACCTTACGTTTCTTATTTTCCGAGGCGATGTGGCAACGGCCCGGTCTTAACTAATCGGGTGATATTAATGTGTGCTGTCTTTATTCTTCTTTCGGTCCGATGAGAAGTTGGTACTATTTTACAACTTTCTTGTCAGGGATTTTGTTGTGACAAGTACGAGGGTGGTTTAAGTCCGTGCAAAAATTAAAACTGCTAACGTATTTGGGGTAAATCTTTTTTATTTTTCAACATAGTCTCCTTTTAGGTTTATACTCTTCGTCCAACGATGTTCCGGCTTGTTTATCCCTTCCGAATAATAGGATTTGTCCATGTCTGCAAAATATCCATTAGTGTCTGCAATCACCTCCTCGTTTGAATGAAATCTTTGTCCCGCCAGCCATTTCTTCAAATTGGGGAACAAATAGTAGTCCGAGGGAGCCAAGTCTGGAGAATAGGGGGATGTGAAACGAGTTGGAATCCTTTTTCCATTAATTTTGTGACCATAACTGCTGAGGTGTGTGCTGGTGTCGTGATGGAAAAGGACTTTCTTGTGGACTAATCGCGGGCGTTTTTCTTGCAGCTCAGTTTTCAAACGGTCCAATAACGATGAATAATATTTACCTGTAATAGTTTTACCCTTTTCCAGAGAGTCGGTGGGGATTATCCCTTGCGAATCCCAAAAGTCAGTCGCCATAACCCTTCCGGCCGAACGAATGGTCTTCGCCTTTTTTGGTGCAGATTCCCCCTTAGTAACCCATTGTTTAGATTGTTGTTTGGTCTCAGGAGTATAATAATGTATCCATGTCTCATCCACAGTGACGAAACGACGCTTAAAGTCCTCTGGATTTTTCTGGAACAGCTGCAAACCATCCTGGCAACACTTCACAGGATTCCTTTTTTGGTCAAGTTCGAGCAATCGCGGCACCCATCTTGCGGATAGCTTTCTCATGTCCAAAGGTTTTTTTTTTCAAAATATTGTGTACCCGTTCAGTCGAGATGCCCACAGCACTAGCAATCTCACGCACGTTAACTCTTCTGTCATCCGTCACCATATCATGGATTTTATCAATGATTCCTGGGGTCGAAACCTCCACAGGTCGTCCAGAACGTTCCACGTCCAAAAGTTTTGAAACCACCTATAAACGGTTCTAATCGAAGGTGAAGAGTCACCCTAGTGTTTTTCAAGCTTCTCTTTAGTCTCCTCAGGCGTTTTGCCTTTCATAAAGTAATGTTTAATTGCCACACGATATTCTTTTTCGCCCATTTCTTTAAAATCACTCTACATCCTTGATTTACACGAATGCCACGCACAAATAAATAAACTAATATGGCTGAAACTTGGGGTGCGTTCATTCAAGATATGATTCTAACCAAACATGACCTCGATACGCGCCGGTGATACCATCTATCGGACTTTGCACGGACTTGTCAAACCAACCTAGTACTTTCTGTACAAGTTTGGCAATAAATCGATCAATGGGAGCTAAGATTGTTTTGCATGTGGTCTTTTTAAAAGGTAAATTTTCATTGTTTGCATTTCCTGGTGTTATGTCAATGCATTTTCGCATCATAATTATTATTATTGACACTGTTGGATTATAACTTTGGGTTTATATACTGTTAATATATTACGGGTATGTAAACTGAACCAATAATTTCAGTGTCAGTTATTTAATAAATTTTAAGCATTCCCATTTTTGAATCTGTAGCCCAAACTACACTTTGATGACATTTATTATAGTTATAATTGTGTTTCTATCCTTTCTAACCAGAAACACTCTTCTATTTTTTCTGCCTATCACAGGTTTTCACATCTAAATTCTGATCGCGCAGTTAGTAATGTAGGTAATGTCTAGAAATCGAGAGTCCCGTGTTCTAACTCCGGCTAATCCACATTTTATATTTAGTTCGTCTTTTGCGTATATGCATTTTTTTTACTAGTGGAAATCGCTGGACTTCAGGTACTCATTCCTCGTTTCTATGATTGTGTGAGAGTTACACCCACTAAAACTACCTTCTATATCCTTTCAGGTTTGATGAATTGAATGTTAGGGATCGTGGTATAATACTTGTACAAATTTTGTGCCCCACGTTGGGCGCCCAATTGTTACGATGTTGATTAATAATTTAATCAAAACGGGGTAGGTGAGACTTCTAATTCGACAGTGAGGTGAACATGAATACACTTGCATCATAACAATTTCATTACTTTTTTGACATCAACATCAAAAACACTACATGTTGACAGATACTGACAAATTATTGATTGCCTCCTGTTGTGACCTTACACAGTCGCCTTTATATCAACAATTTAATGATTCTATCAGTAAGGAGCTTGGAAGAGCACATATCAACGTCATCGAATTAGTTACATTTAGTTTTTCGTTTTCGTAGATGCATTATTTCTTTATATTAATTTTTTTGGTGGGTGGAAATCGCTGGACTTTAGGATCTCATTCCTCCTTTCTATGATTGTGTTAAAATTGCATTGTGTGCGAGTTGTACACACTGAAAATACCCATATCTTCTCTGGTTTCGAATCTACCTGCATCTAATCCATTTTACTCGCTGAGGAGTTTGATGAATTGTATTTTAGGGGTAGTGATATAATAATGAACTCTCCCATATCTTGAGACTTGTTGAATAAGATATAGTTTTCCTGTGATATTGAGGATTTTTTGTCGGTATTGAAATTCAACCAAGTCCGGTAGAGCTAACACAATCTTGTTTAACAAGACTCAGGTATTGGAGGAAATCAAAACAAACTATTACACAAGATTACACAGAAAACAGCAGGAACATCATTTGAACCTCAATCGGAAAGAAGATTATTGCAATTGGAACAGAGCTTGAATACGAGTACAATTGTACAAATTTTGTGTCCCACATTGGGCGCCAAATTGTTACGATGCTGATTAATAGATTAATCAAAACGGGGTAGGTATGACTTCAAATTCGACAGTGAGGTGAACACGAATAAACTTGTGTTACAACAATCACTTTTTTGACATCAATATCAAAAACTACATGTTGACAGATACTGACAAATTATTGATTGCTTCCTGTTGTGGCCTTCCACGATCGCCTTAATATCAACAATTTAATGATCCTGGTAGTATAGCACATATTAACGTCATCGAATTGGTTGAGACCTTGCACTGTAACCGTGGCCACATCGTTTCTGCTAATGACTGCCGTGGTTGGGGCCGAAAAGTCAGGTAGAAATAACCTCTAGCTAAATTTCCAAATGTTAGTCGAGACTTTCGATATTGATATGTAATTTAAATCGGTTGTTAAATATGTTTAGGGTTGAAAGTTCGTTATGATGAGATGGCAGAGAACATTTTTAGAGTATATTCTGATTCTTCGAGCGAAAATTGGACTGTATGCTCCAATTCCTAATAGCAACTAGCAACTATCGATATTCTCCTAAATCAAATTTGTGCTAGTCATCCTCCTGTTTGCCATTTGGAGCATTGTGAGCTCTTCAACTGCAAACATTTGATTGTCGGTCTACTGAGTGTTTACTCATATCGCACCCTTCAGGTATTTAGTGTTCTCTTACGAAAGGGAAATCATGTATATATTATGAGACAAAATGTATTGGTTTGAAGACATTGTGGTAGAACAGAAAAAATTGTATTCGAACCGTCAAAAGACGTTGATAAATAAACTCGTTTAGTCCTATCCAAAGAAGAAGTGGGTAGATTATTCAAAAAGAAGCATTAGGCTGTAGAGATTCACCTCAACTTTTCACGTCCATGCTTTGAAGCTGCTTATGACAATTACGATTCGAAAATTTCATCACGCTAGCTTTGGTGGGGCCGCATGTTGCCATTTGTCATAATGAGGCACAACATTATGTTTTTAGTGATCGAAATAACTTGGAACATTTTTTCGTGAAAATAAAAGTAATCTGAATTTTTGTTAAAAAAAAAATCTTGGCCGCATTTTGACTTTTGTCTTAAAGGGGTACAACATTACTTCATTAACATTTGGAACAACTTGGAATATGACATTTTTACGTGAAAATTCATGTAACTTCAAGATCTGTAGACAAAAAGTTTATGCTCACAAAATTTGTGTAACATACCTATATTTATGTTGCTATTCGAACTTTAACGTAGTCACCAACTTTTTATTTCCGGCTAGTGAAGTTTTAGAAAATAACATATCAAATTTCATGCACAACCAAAGAAATGTTCTACCCCTATTTCCCGAACCGTCCCTTTGTTATATTAAAGGCTTTCTTTTTGTGTGATTGATGTTCCCGTGCCTTTATCATGGTTGACAGTTGGCATTCGATAGAAAGCAAGATGAGAAGTGAAGTGGAGCTTTCTGGTTCATGTAAAATCATTGGGTCTCTCTACCAAAATATAGCATTAAGCACTTCGCTGGATCTATCGTAAATGCTCTTAAATTTTTTTGTATTCTTAAATGTTTATTTACTGAAGAACTCAGTCTCTTGCAAAATCTAATTTCTACGTTTTCCAGGAAGGTTGATTCGAAAATATGTCTAATAGTGCACCCTTTTTTGAGCGACGAACTTCACTTTGTTCACCGTTCCACCACGACTCTCCTTAAAACTGCACTTTTTGTTAGTTTACTAGCATCAGTATTTATAATGCAAACAAACGAGTACTTACTCGAAGAATAATCTTTTTGAAGTAGATGTGTTTTCAAATTCTGAGTTCTGAAAAATCAAATGTTCATATACAACGTTTTGACATCTGAAGAAAGTGAAGTAAAAACAAGTAAATTAGTTGTAAAGTTCTAAATAATTTTAGAGCTTCTAATTATAGATTATGTATGCGCAGTGTTGTCAAAAAAAATTGATGAACACGTCAGCTTATAAAACAGGAATACCCGGACCATGGGGCTTTGCCATAATTCTCTCTACAAGGCGTACAAATATAGATGACCGTCCAGTTTGTAGCCATAAAAGATGCTTAACTTCAAAAAATATGGATAAAAACTAAAACCTGAGTAACCTAACTAAAGACAGTTTTCACTCTATGTTTAAAGCTTGTGGAATTCCATGACAAGAGCTACAATCATACAAAAAGAAAGAATTATTAGAGGACAATTTATCACTTTGGAAACCCTGATGTATACTCTATATATATAAAGCTGAATTTTATATCAATATTGCCTTTTCTACAAAGCTGTTTTTTACTATCAAGTTAACTTCGTAGAACAAAATCAAGTTATTGGTGGTGTCCAGCAATAATTTTAACGTATTTAGTCATTTGCTTTTGCTATATGGCGCATTCCATTCCAACAGTGAGTTTGTATTTTTTTTGAGACGAAACTGGATCACTTTTCTTTATACAATCAGTGTATGCAGATTGTGGCATATGGATATTCCGTATTATTTAATTAAGACTAATTGTGAATGTTTTATTGTTGATTTATTATGGTTTTACTCCAATTGATTATGTGAAAAAATGTGGTTGAAAGAGACGAGCGGTACGGTGCTGCTTCTCAACTATTCTCTAATAAAGACAATTTGTTATTGAATTTCTTTTTGTTTGTTTTTAATCTACCTGCCTTAGTGCAACTTTGGCAACGTTTTTCGGAATGGTGTCATATAGCGTGTATTGATTTGAAAAGTTGCAGTGGGCGACAAGACAATTTTGAAAACAATTTATTTCTGTAAATTTTTTAGAAAAAAAATTTAAATGTTTTTTAGAGTATCTCAAAATTGCCAGTTAAACGTTCTAAATTGAATTGACCGCCTTCAGAATTGAACAGCTATCAGGATGAGGTATTTGAAATGTACATTTCATATTTATAAGAAACCCGTGGCCTTCGTTAACAAGTCTGACTAAAAAGTAGAGCTCGAAAACTATATGAAACTAAAAATATTTCGAATAAAAAACTCTCGGGCACAAAAACGGCAAGGCGTGGTAAAGCAAGGCAGGATATTTATCATTCCAAATAAAGAAAGGAATAATTCGTTTCATTTTAGCTTTGAAGTTATGTCCCTGGAGTCGTTTCTTCTTAACTATCTTGCACTTATTATACAGGGTGCTAGATAGGTAACTACAGCATTCAACTACTGTGAATCAGTGGTGATTGGGCAAGACCTAACGAAGCATATCCACGGGCTGGTAGGTTTCAGTTATGCAAAAACCCAGACAGGTGCAAAAAAAGTCGAATACTTTATCATCCATCGAGTATATCTGTTATATTTTGTGCTTTTACCTCTCGTGTGCTGAAACCCTCAGCTCATAAAATGTCTTGTTTGTAAAACAAGTCCATATTTCTTTATTTCATTTATTAACCGTTTTCCACACTATTGATAAATCAGAATAAATCTCTACATTCATTATTTTGTTTGTGATTTTACGATTATAGAAATCAAGTTGGCGTTCTATTCTATCAGTCTCCTATGGTATGATTGGTATGACTAAAAGTGATGGCAACTTGTAAACAGTCTTCATGCGTGGTTGGTTGCCTATGAGTGCCACCTCTTTTAATTGTATGGATGTGATCACTCAAGATTCTGCAACCAGTTAAACATTTAGATGTTTATCAATAACCGGCACGTGCAGTGTTTTTTGCTACAATAAAAAATTCCTAATTCTTATGATATATTGTTTTATTGGGAATGTTCTGGTTGTTGGAAAGAAGGCATGCAGATCATTTCATTGAGAGTAGACTAATGAAAGTGTCTCCATAAATGAGCTCTGAAACATAGATGCAATATCTAACATTTATTTGTCAAATAAGTATATATTGGTGTTTGGTCATTCTTGTAGGTGGGTAAATGTTGATTTTTGTGGTATTTGAAATGGAAAAATAAATTCTTGTAGATACTTCATATTGTCTTCAAAATATCCTCCAGCTAACCCAGACCCCGGTTTCTCCGCACTCGTTATAGCCCTTTGTAAAACCCATGATCCGATTTTTTCCCGAATCTGTATATAGCAACACTGCTAATATACAGAATATTTCATGTATAACAAATAAGAATAGAATTAGCCAGGTGGGACCCTTGTGGAACTCAAGACAGCAATAAATGAGTCAGATATAAAACTCGAAGGTTTGAAAAATTGTGATCGATATTTAACATGGGATACAACCATAGACATATCTATTATATACTTACTCTAGAATGCTAATCCCGCCAATTTTCGCGGCGAAAAGCATGCCGCGTATGCGACCCGTTTACGATGTGTGCATGCGCGTCATCAGTGTAGTTTGGGTAGATCGTTGCCAAGTTTGAAAATAATTTGGTGTTCCAATTCAGAGTTTTTTGTTATGAGGCAGTAAAACACATGTCATTTGAAAGAAAAATTTTACAGCGCATTTAGGTCTTTTAAATCCGAAAAGAACCATTTTGTCACTAAGATCTGTCACTCTTGTCAGAGATCAGAGACGGTTTTTAGAATTTCAGATTTTCTCTTGTCTTTTTGTGTGGTGTTTGTTGTCGTTGGTTATTCTTTCATCATTCGTGAATTTGCATTAATCTTGCTAAAGACAATTTCTAAAAAAGCCGTTTCTTCCTACAAATAAACAATGAACTGTTTAGTGTTGTGTAAAGGAAAAATAACTGAAATAAATCATTTTTGGTATATAATGAAATTTTTTATGTACCTATATGCTTTGCTCAAAATAGCTTAAATATTATTTTAGCTTGACAAAAAAGGCATGCTTTTTGGTTATTGTTCTTAAGAAGTGACCCCAGCAGAACATTTGAGTGAGAAAATTGTAATTTGTGGCACACATTTTCCTCATGAAGATTGATGTGGAAACGACAATAGAATAATTTGAAACCTAGTGCAGTACCAATGTTGTGTCTGCGTAAGCATGCATGGCGAGTGATACAACTTTCTGCCACACCGCTTATTATATTATGAGTTCTAGATTCCTACAAAAAGTACTGAACATACATAGAATCGCCTCCCTCAGAAAATTAATGTCAATATGGAAGTACTTTCCTTTGATGGTAAGGAAAATGCTTCTGGACTCACTTTTTCATGCACCCCCATTGTGGAAATTGCACTAAGGTAATACGATCAGAAATACTCGTAGAAATAGCATGTTAATCTCTTCAAATGATTTAAATTAAATGCAGTTGCATATTTTGACATGAATCGTGAAAAAACCCACGAGCTTCCAAGCACCCAATTTTATAAATCCAATTTGAGTTGAAATTATTCATGATAATAGCTGATATAAATTTTCATAGTTTTTTGTACTTTCAATTTATTTTCCAATCCAGTGCTTCCTTGAAATTCGCACCGACGATTTGGGGTGGTTCCGTAGGTTTTTGTTGGTTAACTATAGCTGAAAAGTTAATGTGATACCAAAAATCAGTCGCTTCAGAGCGATAAATAATAATAACCGTATACTCTACCAACCTTATTCTCCGAGATTCAGAATTAACTTTTGTTAATAATATTTTACTAAAACCGGGCCTGTTACAAAAATCACTAATGATGCGCATTGCGGGCTAGCCTGAATTTTTTACAACACGTTTGACATGGGGATTAGCATTCTAGAGTAAGTATATAATATATATACTTCCTTTGTTTCTATTTTTACATCCAAGTGTTGTACATCTTCGCACTTGATTTTACCGTACTGATGAGAGCTTAAGCTCGAAACACGTGTCTACGGTTGCAGAACATTTTGAGGGTTATACCCAATAACTTTTCTACTTATATTTTCATATATTGCCCCTCGCTAAATCCATCCTTATTTGTATTTTCCTGGGTAGAATTGTCACGCTGGTAGCTATAGCTGCCTCCGTGGCGACGTTAGTTGTTGCCTTGTAAGCACAAGGTCTTCTAACCGAAGCCACAAATGTGTGGTTGGCTTCCTGTTGTTGACTTCCTTTGTTTCTATTTTTACATCCAAGTGTTGTACATCTTCGCACTTGATTTTACCGTACTGATGAGAGCTTAAGCTCGAAACACGTGTCTACGGTTGCAGAACATTTTGAGGGTTATAACTTTTCTACTTATATTTTCATATATTGCCCCTCGCTAAATCCATCCTTATTTATATATATATATATATATATATATATATATATATATATATATATATATGTATTATATTTCTATGGATACAACCAATCTCAGCAACCTCGGATAATCTATATAATAGTAAATACTTCAATAGTACATGAAGGAGTGGTAAAAAAACATAGGAAATTTACAATTAAATTGAGTGGAGTTCGAGTGCTCAATGAACAACAATAGTTTGTTAAAATGATGATAAAGAAGAATAAATACTTCGATTTATTCAAAGTTTAAAATTATTACATTCATGTATCTGATTTGAAAAAAAAAACGTTTTAGTGTCATTAAATTTATTTCCGAATAAAAATCAAACGTTATGCAAGTATGCGTTGATCTCTCGGTGCTTTTCGAAGACTGGGCGTTCTGAAAAAAAAAAGGTAAATAGCATTTAAACCAATCAATCAAAATATGCTTTAATATCGGAAGAAATACAATTCTCGTTGGCAAAGCTTAAGAATATAACCTTGATATCACTACAATAGGTAATTTGAAGAACATATACAATACAAAAAAGAATAAAAATAAGTTGCCAAATCTAACAAAAATACTAGATGAGGACTTAATTACTGCAAAGGCTGAGTCAATTGAACATTACAAATAAATAAATAAGTTTATGTGGATATTCATAAAAACGACCCGTCAACGAATAACAATGACATCTAAATATACCAAAAAAAGATTATTAAAGAGTTCCCAGTTATTCATTATGATAAGGGCACAGCTTATATTAAGTAAACTGTGATAAGGGGTTAGATAAATATATATTATAACTGTAGATGTCGTTAGTAACCTTTTGTTATATATACACATATATATATATATATATATATATATATATATATATATATATATACATTTCTAGTTTGAGATCAGGTAAATGGGTCCTGATAGAGTTCATCCAACGTATAATAGGTTTCACAACCAAGAGATTTTTTACTTTTTTTCTGAAGTGAGTACCATTATGTATTTTTTTTGGGTGCTAGGAAGATGATTGAATAATTTTGCTTCTGTAGATTAGTGAATTTTGTGTTAGGGAGGATATATGCGTTGGAAGTGGGATATGTAGTGATAATCGTGTTTTATGTATTGAGTTAGATTTTACTTTGTCTTTATACTTTTTGTGTATGAGACATACTGTCTCTAGAATGAGAAGACATGACAGTGTTAAAATTCTCTGTTCCAAAAATAATGCACGGCACGAATCACGATAATTGAGGTTGCATAAATACCTTTTCTGCAAAATATCAAAGAGATATTTTGAACACATTCCCCAAAAGCAAATACCATATCTCAGATGGGCTTCAACCAATGAATAGTAAACCTCGTTAGAGACAACCACTGAAATGAAATTATAATATGATGACTGGAATGCTCGTCAGGCTGCGCGACTGGATTTCTCATGGAGGCCGCCATGTTTGTTTTGTGGTTACTTTCAGTGGCGGAGGAATCGAGATTGAGTTGATTGTAACATATAAAACTGATACAAAGACGCGCTGCACTGCACTGGCGTGTTTACAAACCATAAACTGGGAAACTTATAACACGTACGTGCAGATGAATGTCTCTCTCGCACCCATACAAGTAAGCAATAAAGTATTTCACTGCTAGACTGCATGTGCCTCCTTTCTTCAGGCGTTTTCCATTTAGGAGTGTCAAGCCCCAGAGCTACAAGCCCCTGAGATCGGAAATTACTTTATCACTGACTTTTTCGCCTAAAAACTATGTATTCGCGGTTTTGACTTTTGTCTAATTATGCTTCACACACCAATAAAACGGGTGGTGCTCGAGGGGCAAGGGGAATGTCAATTGGTGCTTGCAGCCCCACTAAATGGAACGCATGGGCATACGCTCTGGGTGGATCTGAGGAGCTCCTTACGTTAAATGGAAAGCAGCTTATATATCCTAGAGTTATCACATTATACGGGTGCGCATAGGAACTAAGAGCATTCCAGTCATCATATTATAATTTCATTTCAGTGGAGACAACTCGTACAGCATAGCAGACTGAAGCCAGCCGTTTGCACAATTGATTTATATGGCTTTCGAATCTTAATTTTTCGTCAATATGCAACCCTAAAAACTTGTTCTCTGAAACGTTTGTAATTGTGCCATTCTCCAATGGGATTTCATTGACATCACATTTGAATGAGACAATGTTCGTTTTGCTTATATTGACAAACAAAACAAGTATATTATAGAAGAATAGAATACTTTATTTAACTATGTTACATACATATGTATATTTATGGCAGGTCAAGGGTAGTAGTAGTGGTTAAAAAACAATAATAGTAAAAACAATAGCAAATACAATGTACATTTCAAGTAAAAACACACAAGTAAAAACACAAGACAACACCGAACATGTCAACATTTAAAATATTTAAAAATTTATGTTTGCAATTTAAAATTTAAGAAAACAGAGCTCACCATTTAAAATTCAGTGAGTATGTTCATATCAACAAAAGAGTTTGAAGAACTTTTAGAAATGTCTTCAGAGTATTCACTGACAGAATAGAAACAGTTATTTGTGAAGTATGTCTTCATAACTTTTTGGAACTTTTTCGAATTCAGTATTTTGAGATGATGAGGAAAAACATTGTATAATTTATAATCCAGAGAATTTTTCTGAGATATCGAAAGCCTATGTCGTGAGATTTTGATGTTATCAGCATTTCTAGTGTTATAATTGTGAATATCACTCTGTACTATACGAGATTACTTGCTCTCTTATGAATTTCAGTAATTACGTTATATATATATAAGGACGGAAGGGTCATAATTTCAGATCTCAAGAATAATGGTCGGCAAGTTTCTCTCGAGCCAACATTTGCCAAAATTCGAATAGCTTTTTTTTGCATAGTAAAAATTGCACTTGCTGCTGATGAGTTGCCCCAGAGAGAGATGGCGTAACTCATGTTGGAATGGAAGAGTGAAAAATATGCTGTTCTTTGAGCATCACTATTTGTAATATGCCTTAACTGTCGTAAAATAATAATAATAATAATAATGTTTATTTCATAAGTATCAAGATACAAGAGAAAAAATATAAAACGTGTAAATAAACATACATACTCACAGAAGCAAGGGATTGCTGAGGGATATATATATATATATATATATATATATATATATATATATATATAATAATAATAATAATAAAAACTACACTACTTATAATAATGGATAAAATAAATATAACTATAAATAACAGTATATAACTATTTGATTATACTTGGCCAATACTAAGATTGGATAGAATTTGAGGATCAAAGCCATTTCTGGCATTATATTGATATCACAATCGAGCTATTTTTGTCACAATCGATATATTTTTACGCAATCGGGGTATTTTTGTTTTAATCGGAATATGTTCAACAAATCAAAATTTACTGAAGTACAGCTATTGTTTACTCTACTTAGTTAAACAATTTATTATTCACTGTATCACTGAAGAATGATCTACTTGTGCTTTGAATCCAAATTTTGAGATGACATTTGAAAGAACAGTTATTGTTTATTGACTTCAATAGAGGAGGTAGGTGATTATATAATTTTGGACCTAAGTAAAATAAACTTCGCTGTCCAATGTTTTTATCACATTTCGGGACATTAGCAGTGTTGATTTTGTTTCGAGTAGCATAATTATGTTCAATGGGTTTTAGCTTAATTTTGCCTGTTTGTATATTTACTATAACTTTTTGGCAAAATAACGGTCTAATATCGAATACTTTGCTCAGAAGAAAGAGATCCTCACGGAAAAGGTAATGTTTTTATTGTAAATTATTCTTAGTATCCATTTTTGTAATACATTTATTTTTTCTAGGTGGCAGTCCAGTACTCCTCCCCATCCAAGAATTCCATAAGTCAGCTGAGATTGGATTAATGCATAGTAGACTGCTTTTAGGTGATGTATGTCCAAGAATTGGCATAAATATCTAAACTTACCAATTAAACCTCTAAGCTTTCTTGCAATAAAATCAGTGTGTATGTCCCAACGTAGATGCCTATCGATAATAATACCCAAATACTTGAAAGAAACAATACACTGGATATGAATGAACAAGTCAAACTAAGTAAGTTAACCTATACACTTTCAAAACACTAGATCAAGTCAGTAAACAGCAAATTTTCTTTGATTTTGATTTGGATTGACTAGAAGTGAAAAATCTCTATAGTTCATTTTTTCTCAACGTGCGTTTCTAGACATAGAAGGGGCTTTTGACAACACACCTCATGAAGCTCTCAAAAAAGCACTGACCTGTTTTGTTGAGTTTCAAGTGAATCCACTGAGAATCTAGAAAAAAGTTGCTCATGCAGATAGCCTACAATCTGGTAGTGGTAGTTACCATCAAGCTTGAAAAATACATACTTCAAAAATGTTCGTTGAATATTTTAAAGATTAGATATATGTATCTGATAATGTTGTGCCCAAACTATAGATGCATATTTCTTCTGAGTTATATCTAAAAAGTGAAATATAGTTGCAAAAACGTTTTCTTATTTCTTCCAAAAATTTTTGTCACTCTGATGATGAATCCTAATGATCTATACGTTGTTTTTTTGATGACTTCCTCGATATGATTTCTAAAGGAAAGTTTTTTGTCAAATTTTACTACTAGATTTTGGAGGGTTTCATGGCGGTTCCATACAAAATTGTTCATTTCATAATTGTAAAGAATTGAATTAATGAATTAAGGAACAAGTTCTTTTCGAGGCACCAGACATTGACGCGATCAAGATTTTTTTGGAGAAGAGTGCAGTCCTCTCTGATGATAATTTTAAGGTATATCATAGGCGTACAGAAAGGATTTCTTTTCATGAAACCGGCCGGAAAAAATCTTGAAATTCCATTAGTAGTCATTACAACTGAAAACGTTTGTTTCACAATGTTGGTGTTCAAGAGATAGGCTTTCATTGGAGTCGTTCGAAGCTAGTAGTTATATTGTTTTTATTGAAAATATGAACAGGATGTTCATAAAGTGAGTTGTGGAATCATCTGCGACTGAAAGATATACTTTAGTTGCTATTTTCCATCGTACATGATCACCTCTCTTGGAAGGGATTCATGTTGTATGGAATGAGTACAAAGTGTTCAGACTCACCAACAGAAACTGATCGTCTTCGATAGGCTTCAAGGCTATTTTTGCGGGAATTTCCCTTGACTTCGTTAATTTCTTCATTGGATGGGTCTTTAAACAAATATCTGAAAATAATTCAAGAGGTAAGATCTGGAAATTTATACCTGTTAACAATTAATGTATACCTACACAAATCAGGTGACCGTTTATCATTTATTTTAGCAAGGTTGGCCATGAAAATCAAAATTTAACCTGATTCATTGATTCTAATAGAATGATTTTACTTTCCTGGGAGTCTGATATTTGTATCATTTTTGATCGGTTCACGATTCATACATCAACTTCTTGAATATGACAGCTTGGTCCTTAATCAATGCTATTTATAAAAATTCTTTGGTACATAATATTCAAAAGCTGCCGTCGAACATTTTAAATTGACTTCTGATGTTGCTCTCAATTGTATGTTATTAGGGTTATTTTAAATATAATACTGACAGGGTTAACACCTAAAACAGCCTTAAGAGAGTTTGGGAGACCATATGTGAGATGAGGGAAATGTGCCACTGCTGCCAACATACTCGAATTATTTAGATGTTTTGTATTCAGCATTCCCTGTTCTTCACATAGTGGCTAATGATCACACAGGGCCGGATTTAGGGGAGGGCATCCACAAAAGAGGAGCATCCACAAAAGAGGGGCTCCCACAATAGAGATTTTGTTAAAAAAATCCGTCGAGTAAACACTAGTAAACAACTTTTCCTTTGATTTTTTTTTTTCGTTGTTGTACCTTTACCTACAGTACTTTTTACAAACATATTGTTCTTAAATAAAAGAAATGTGAGGTTGAATCCGCTCGATTACATAAAGGCACTAGACGCAAATTTGTCACCGAAGGAGAAATACAAAGAGTCCGGCTTTATCCCAATGGTCGACCAGCTATGTGTTTGTCTTATGAAAGATTGCATGCATATGAAGATGTACGTTCGAGATTTGGATTTCTTTCAGAAGATGAATGCTGAAAATTTGCATGCTGCAACAGAGGCATTGGTGAAAGTGAACAAGGATGATTTAGGATGATTTAGATTTAGATAGTCTTGGTAATGAGTTGGTTCAATTTGTATCTTTGATGTAAAGAGAAACATTCTCAATTGAAAATTGAATCAATGCATGACTCCTCTGGAAATGGAAAAACCCACGATAAATTGAAGTTACTTTTTTGTAATATCTAACAGAAAACAACTACTTCCCCGGATGAAGCCACGCTGGACATTGAACTATATCTGATAGATATTGTGAAAGACCCTAACTTGAGAGAAAAAATCTGAAAGTGAAAATTTGCATTTTCATTCAGATAGTTGATGATTATTTATTAAAAGTCCAGTTTCCCTTATCTATAAATAAGATAAGGGAGAATGTTATTCAGAAGTATCACTCATAGAAAATCGCTCATTTCATTTTGTATCTTCGACTTATACAAAAAGAACTATAGAAAAGACAAATACCAATCTCCGGAGCTTTTCTAGTATCAAATTCTCGAAGATCAAAATTTCAGAGCTTCACTCCCAAACCTTGAAGCTGCAGTGAGGACGATTTGGTTTTGAGAGTATCAAATTACACAGGAGAGCGCTCATTTTCAAAAATGAAAATTATAAAAATATGCTTCAAACCACGATGGGACAAAACCGTCTAACAATAAAGCTATCTCTCTTGAGCATTGAAAGTGATTTACTTCGGGAACTGGATTTCAGCGAAATCATCCACGATTTTTCGGCGAAAAAAACTCGCAAGGTTCCGTTTGTTAATATATTGCAAGACTTTCTTAGTGATAAAACCTATTATAGTCTGGAAGAATTTTATGAGGATAATTTTAATTTTTTAGTACCTCTACTGTGTAACTGAATTTTGATGTTGTATTATTGCTCTGTGATTTATGTCTGTGATGTATTTTATTTTTGTGTTTATACCTATTGTGATATACTTTCACTTTTCAGACTGGTAGCATGTTTTATTATATTGTGCTTGCATGTATGCATTTTTACTTATATTTATTCTTAGTCGTTTACTTATGTTTATTATTTTAGACAAGGCTTTGTCAATAAGGTTTTCCTTCAGACAATAAAGCATATTATCTATCTATCTTAACGCTAAAAGTTAGTTTCAGATAATTCTTGTTTCCCATTATGTTTATATATGTTTGTTAAATGCTGAAAGAGTCTTCTTGAGTAGGAAATTTGAGCCGGTTTTGGGCCTCCCCCCACCACTATGACCTTCTGAGATGACCTTGGTGCATAGGTACCTTTGTGTAGGGCTATGACCTTGACATGCCCTAGAGATGCCTTTGAAATTTTGTGTTTGACCTTGATGGCTCAAATCTCCTACTTTCTTGGTTTCTCAATAAATTATTAATTGAAAAACTCGACTGAAAAAAATTGTTCATTTTACTTGAAAAATAATTTGGGGCCATGGGGCCTCCACCCCTTTGTTTTCCCAAGGCCTCCAGACCTCTTAATTCGGCCCTGTGATCACAGCAATCAAAACCATCATGAACATCAAATCAAATAAATTTTAAAAAATTAGAAATTTAGATCCATCAAACCTGGCCAAGCTCTACAGAGCGTTTCGTCAATAACGAATTTCCAATATGAGTGGTTCTAATCGACATCACTTACGCAGAATCAGCATCCTCAGTATCAGCGACTACGCTAGCGATAACACTTTTTCTTCCTATGGCGCTCTGTATGATTGGCCTCAAAGTGTCGGTATCTGATTGTTTCTTAGTTTTCATTAGTCCAAACCATTTCTTTTTTGTAGTACTGTTAAATATATATATATATATATATATATATATATATATATATATATATATATATATATATATATATATATTTATATATATATATATATATATATATATATATATATTTATATTTATATATATATATATATATATATATATATATATCGTTGGTCGAATTTTTTAAACAGGTTGGATTATAAACACTCGATACAAAAGCTGTCACGATCCGTAGGATAAAACGCTGTGATTTCTTTATGGCTCGACATTAATTTCACCACGAGTCACGTCAAACTCGCAACGAATTGAGTGTTCATAATCTCACCACAGCTTGTGGTCGTCCGTGTTTGAACCATCCCCACCACTTGTTTTGGTTACTGCATTCCAAACGAGATGTAACCTACAGGGTAGAACAAAAACTACCGTCTCCCACTGTTTTTGAACTTCGCTTTTTGTTGTATTTTATATTTATTATTATTATAATACTATTCCTTCATTAAATTTTTTATACAACAGCGTATACAATTCATGGAGTACCGGCAGTTGAATACTATCTGATATATCACTAAAAAGTACTGATTTGTTCAATGCAGGGAAACATCTGAAATTATTTCTTGTGAATATTAAAATATAGAAAAAAATGCCGTTCTTTTGAGCAGTCATTTATACGGCTGGATGAAATTTAAAATATACTAAAAATGTCAAAAATAGTTTCGTTATTTCTACATAGATGGCGGTGGAAGAACGATTAAGCAAATGATACATTCTGTCTGAATATTCAGTAATATTTGACCAATAAAAAAATGTAAGAATTTGTATCATAATAAATCGTATCATATATGATACGATATCATTATACAGGGTATTTCAAATTCGATCCTGACCATTGGGATTTCGGGAACTATAAGGGATACGAAGATGGCAAAGTTGCGCATTTACCTGACTAACAATATGCCGTCGAGAAAGCTCTGAAATTCCGAGTATATCCGGAGATATCCAGAAAAAAAACAGAAATTTTGGAAAATAGTTTTTATTTTTTTCTGGATTTATTTTTCGAAGGATTCGAAAATAATTTGCACTTCCACGTTGCCAATTTTTCCCTGCTACATAATGGTGTTTTCAGATTTGCTATCCGACGTTTCGTCTTCCGGCCACCACCATCAACTTTATTTTTTCTCATGGGCGCTACATTGGATTCTTTATGTTTTGAATAGAACCAGATTTTACCTTTTCAATGATGTATCATAAGTTATCATTCTTTTTCGAAAAATTGGAGATATTGACAAAAATTTATTCTTATCATAATAGGTTGACTTTGATGTTTCTAAATTTGACTTTCAATTTGTTACACTCAATGACCCTGTATATCGTATCATATATGATACGATATCATATATGATATCGGGGGACAGACGAAGTTAATGTCTATATCATTTTGGTAAGCTGTGTATGCCCATAAATTGCGATACTTCGTGAGTTCAGACCATATTTCGACATTGAGTTTTCACTTTTGACTTCGAATTTGGAAGTCACATACGCGATGACTTCGGTCAGTGGTGGGGATAGTTTCAAAATGAGCCATTTCAGCGTGACACAGTGCGACTCTTTATGGTCCGAGCCGTGATAAATTTTGAACGGTTCGGCCTACAAAAATGGGGAAAAGAAAGGGGGGGAGGGTATAAAAAGTCGCACTGAGGAAAGCGTAATTTAGGAACAATTTTCTCGACCTGTCTGTTCGCTCCATTAATAACGATTTGCCTCTCTGTCGACCCGTTGCTGCGGTATTCTTCATCATTTCTTCTTTGACGATGTTTTCGAAAATGGAATTTTTGGTGGGGGGGTTTGTTTGCTCCGATTTCATGAATGTTTTCTTGGCGATGTCTGCAATGCCGCTGAAACTGACAGCGCTCACTCGTCTTTCTGAAATAATAATGATATTGATAATAATAATAATTATTATTATTCACCGTTTTTGATAAACTTGGTACATATGGTAAGTCAGTTTTGAGAAAATTTAAAGAAAATAAAAATAAAAACGAGCACAGGTTTTCATATATATACAGTGTCCGGCATAAAGTTCGCAGTATATGGAAAACTTTTTATTACTGATTTCTCAAAAAAAAAAAATTCTTGATGAAAACCTCTGCTTCATCCCAAACCTAAATTGCAAATACCAAAATTGAATTTTGTTCTACCATATACGAGCGATATTGAAAAACAATTCAGTTTTATTTACTATTTGCAGCAAGATTTTGTGAAATACCGTCACATATTTCAAGTAACGTGATTTTCCGATGGGAGGGAGAAAGGAGGGAACACCCAGAGAGTGATATGATCGTATCTAACAATATACCATCCATCTAGCATAGTTTTCCTCATATCGTACAGGGCGATGAGGAGAAAATTGGAAAAAAGTGGAAAAATTACACCTCACATTTCGTAGCATTTCCGGTGTTATTCGACGGCATTCTTCAATAATTCTACGTCGTAAATCTTCCAGAGATTCTGGTTTGGTTGCATAGATTTTGTTTTTCAAGTGACCCCACAGGAAAAAGTCGAGTGGGGTTAAATCTGGAGATCTGGCTGGCCACTCTATAGCGCCTCTTCTTCCAATCCAACTTCCAGGAAACATTCTGTCCAAAAACGCCCTAACAGGCTGTGCATAATGTGGAAGTGCCCCGTCTTGTTGAAATTTCAAGTGGTCTTCATGGTAACGATCGTCATTTTCGATGATGTCTACTAATTGTGGATAAACAAATTGATTCAATAATTCCAAATAAGTTTCTCCTGTCAGGTTACCGTCGAGAAATACTGGTCCAATCAAACGGTCCCCAAAAATACCGGCTCAGACATTGAGTTTTTGGGGAGTTTGAGTATGGACTTCGTGGAAAACGTGTGAATTGGCATCTGACCAATAACGACAATTATGACGATTCACAGTCGAATTCAAAAAGAATGTAGACTCATCAGAAAAGCAGATGTTGAAAAGGAAATTCTTATCCGCATCTATTTTCGTAGTCATAATTTCACAAAATTCCTGTCGTCTATCAAAATCATCTTCATTCAATTGGTGTACTAAATGTATTTTGTAGGGGTGGAATTTATGATGTTTGAGGATTCGGCGGAGACTGGTTCTACTGATATTGGTAACACTAGCCAATTTCCTTGTGCTCAATGTTGGGTCTGCATGAACTTGTCCTAAAAGTGCAACTTCAACAGGTTCATTTCTCACCGGAAATTCACGTTCTGGGTCTCGTTTCTTGTTGGCTACTGATCCAGGTTGACGAAATTTTTGCACTATTTTGCACGTATTTTCTAGCAACAAGTTTATCTGGATGCGTTTCATTGAACAAATTAGCTGTACGGTTACCGCACTCATCAGTCTTTAAAAAAATTTATTATTTCAACTCTTTCCGCGATCGTATACACCATTATTGAGGAAAGATATTCAGCAGATTTAATCAAGTAATTCACCCTAATGTCGTTCAATCAACGATCAGTTTGACACTGATAGACGTCCACAATTGCGATTTGGCGAAAAAAATTATCTCACATGTTTTTGTTGTACGCGCATTGGAGTCGAATTCGAGAAAACGTCTTTCTTTCGATTCTCAAGACCCTTAACATTTTTTCGATCAAGTAATTGAGGAGGAAATTTGTAGTGAGTAGGAGTGAAATTCAAAAATTTCCATCATTTTGGTATGTTTGTTGATCCAGCAGCTGCACTATTATGAAGTATATTTTTTATAACAGTGATAACTCTGAAAATAATCGACAGATATTCAAAATTTTAGTATCGTTCGATTCGTCTTTTTCAAAACTATCTGTAATACAGGGTGCCCCATATAAATGCAATTTCAAAAAAAATTAGATAACGCAAAAAAGTGGTTTTGCCACATTCAAAACCTAGCTACTGGTAACCTGAAAATGTGTACCTGCTTGTACATTGGTAATTGTGGATGAATGAATTGTGTTCCAATGCAAAAATCTGGTGATAATGCAAACAGCGGATGGAAGTTAACACATGAGTTGCCAATAAGGCATCAAACAATCAACTGCATTTGCTTTGATGAATATTTTTGTGTGCTGAATCGTCAACAATTTACATTGTATTAATCGTAGGTCTGGTCCGGACATTCCTCGCGACGTGTTCTGTGATCAGCCAGCGTAAAATAATCGCTACTCGAATGATTAAATTTCAGCATAATTGTAGCTTGTTTCGGCAAAGGGGCAAACGGAGAACGACTCTCAAAGTCAATGGTGGGATCTTTGATATTATTTGTGCACTGTTGTGCCATACCGTATCTTATGAGCTGTGCCCTGCTTGTTGCCAGTGGTGTGGGTTTGAGGAAATAGATAGGTAGAGGAGTTTAAGAGTGAAATAATAAAAAAAAATTATGATAAGGATTTGGAAAACCTCAGGATAATTTGATCATGAAACTGAAACACAACATAAAAATAAAAGAAGTAATAATAATAGTAATAATATTCCATGTAATACCTTATATTGGCTTAGTATTGATTCCATGTTGATTTCATTGAAAATATGAACAGGATGTTCATAAAGTCAGTTGTGGAATCATCTGCGACTGAAAGTTGGAATTTAGTCGCTGTTTTCCATCGTACAAGATAACCTCTCTTGGAAGGGATTCATGTTTTAAAGAGAAACATTCTCAATTGAAAATTGAATCAATACATGACTCCTCTGGAAATGGAAAAACCCTACGATAAAACTTAAGTTACTTTTTTGTTATATCTAACAGAAAACAACTACTTCCCCGGTAAAAGCACGCTGGACATTGAACTACATCTGATAGATATTGAGAAAGACCCTATATAACTTGAGAGAAAAAATCTGAAAGTGAAAATTTGCATTTTCATTCAGAAAATTTGAAACGGAATTGCATGTTATTTGTTGGTCAACAGTTAGATCATTTAATTCCTTGACAATGATGATTATCTTTAAACAGTTGCAATGTTAGATCTTATTTTTATTGATTGAGTGAATAAAGAATGATTTCCCACCTTCAAGTTCCTATATCTCGAAAACGAATCGATACAATTAATTTATTTTTGTTGTTTGATATTAAGAAGGAGAATACCTTTCAAATGAGGTATCACTTGCCATATGTTGCCATTTAAAAATTTAGGGGTGGCGGTCACAACTCCGAAGGATGGAACGTATTTCGGGTGAATTTCATCGCGAACGATGTCCCCCTCGAAAATGCTGTTGACGTGTCATAGCGTTTTTATATAACTCGGTTCTGCCGCCCTACAGAGCCGCTGTTTCGTTTTCAATGGCCCACTCTGTATATTGAAATTCGAACAGAAGATAGGTACCAACAGAAACATTCCAATTCTTATTTATATTAATATTTTCATTAAAATTTGAGCACTTCCCGGCCTAGTCCGAGAAGTACGTACTACCCGGACTAGGCCGGGAAGAGCTACTTTCCCAAAGAAAGTGTCCGGGAAGTGAACACTTCCCGGTTGGTTGCCGAAAAAAGATTTTTTCTACTACCGCTTACCAAAGTAGCCTTTGACGCTTTCAGATCTCAATGGAAAGTTAATGTTTTCCGAGGAATGTCATTTTACGCTTTTACGCTCTAGAGCGGGAATATTGGAAAAACGCTCGATTTCCCTAGCTTTTTTGTTGAAAGCGAACCTATTCTTGCAAGATGGAAAGTGTACACAAGAAATTCAAAGCACTCTAAGGCACAGCGGTGGTGTTAAGGTTAGAGATGCTTCCTACTAAACTGGGTTTTTGATCTTGGTGTGAGTTCGATCCATAGAAATATATATTATATACTTACTCTAGAATGCTAATCCCGCCAATTTTCACGGCGAAAAGCATGCCTCGTATGCAACCCGTTTACGATGTGCGCATGCGCGTCATCAGTGTAGTTTGGGTAGATCGTTGCCAAGTTTGAAAATAATTTGATGTTCCAATTCAGAGTTTTTTTGTTATGAGGCAATAAAACACGTGTCATTTGAAAGAGAGAAATTTGAAAGATTATTTAGGACTTTTTGAAACCGAAAAGAAACTTTTAGAGATAGATTACTCCGAATTTTAGACGCGAAAGAAATTTATTTAAAACAGTAATGTACCCTATGCTACTGTAATTATAATGACCGTGCAACAGTGCTTTTTCATCAACAGGAAGACTTGTCACTAAGATCTGCCGCTCTCCAAAGATTACCGCGCTTCGCTTCGCGTCGCGCGGTAACTCTCTTTGTCGAGCGGCATCAATCACTTTGCGCTCTAAATACACAAATACCTAGATATTTTACGCTTATTTTTTTCGGCAATAACTCGTCAAGGCCGCAAAATTGTTGAAAACACTACCATGTTTTAAATTCATTGCTCAGTTCGATGGTGTAACAATCTATAGTGTGATCCATTTAACAAATGGACTTGCCATTTGCAAACAAAAAACAGTATTAACACGTTCGCGGACAGTATGTGGAAACGGGGGACTCAAAAAAAGCCACTACCAAAAATATAAAAAATATTTGTTGACCAAAAAGTAACCGGCACGAACCACAGGCCATTTTTTGTTTTTTTTTGCAAAAAAACTTGAGCGGAATATTCCGTCTTGTCCCTATAAAAATGTTTTTTGATTTGCTGGGACAGTGACGTTAAATGCCGTCAAGGACAACTCATTATTATTCATAACAAATTTATTGAACTAAATTACAAAAAGGATTTTGAAACATAAAAATATGTAAGAGTTCTACTTTTTGTCAAATCTTCTGCATCGCTCGATACACAAGGCTGTTTTTTCCGGGCATGTTTCAAATATGTAGGTATTTCATATCTTTGCGAATTTTATTTTCCACGAATTGCCTGCACCTTATGTAGTGGCTCTTGCTAGGACGATTTTCTGACATAAAATTAGGATTCGCAATATCATCATCCGCATTGAACGCTTCTGATTTGGAAGATACTTCCGTGTCGTGTGGATACTTCATTCATCATTTGCTCAATCCTCCCAATTCTTTTCCGATCCATTGATTTGCCCGGTAAATAAAAACGAGAATTATTTATCAGATTTTCAAAAACAAACGATATGATATCTAGATCCCTGGTGAGCGGAGATGCCTATGTTCTCTTCTATGAGCAGGAAAGCACTAAATCGCTGCTATCATATCATACTTAGTTTTATTTAATGTTTCATTTGCATTTTTATTGTTTTTATATTATATTGTTTATTTATTTATTCATTTATTGTACATGTCTACATACTGAAATATACTATTAAAACGATATTCTTATAATTTGTATTCGTGCTGGGACAGCACCTATAAAATCAATTCAAAGTTGTCGGCATATGCCGCGCGGAATATCCGTCACAACTTTGTCACAAACAAATGAAACAAATTCGCCCCGCGTTTATTAAAAATATCAAAACTCCACCTACTTCTACTAGCTACTTACTTTTGTTTATGAACTACTTTTTGTAGTATTTGAAACACGTATCACATTCCACAGATATGTACACAAACACAGATAAACAGCAAATGCGCCTGTTGAACAGTATTTGAAGTTAGAACTTATGCATGGACAGTTCACGTAATTTTATGTTTTCTCCTGGGACAGTAAGCATCCGTCGCATAGAAATCATACGCAGTGCTGTCGGCAACCGCCGCCGTGAACCCAGAATGAAATTAGAAATCGGTCGGCATATCCCGTCTTGTCCCTGCACATAGCGCGGGATATGACGCTCTGTCCGCGAACGTGTTAATAACAATACGATAATAAATGTATGATAATTTATAACAAATGACACTTTACCTTCGTCATAATTTTGCGACTTCATCAATTTCGTGACTGGATCCACTGCGTCTTCCCATAAAATACTGACTCTGCGACTATGGTCTTGCTGTTCGGAAGTGCTATCCTTGTCTACTTCAACTATAGTCGATGGTCTGCCTAGCATGTGGTCAGATGAAGGATGTTTTAATATAAGTGTAGCTGAAATTATGAAAAGTTCATCTGAAGAAAGGCTTTCTTTCATTCGTTTAAAGTTGGTTTATATAACTGTTGTTTCATATAATCGTATAATAGATGTTCTTTAATAGTCGTTGAGATTTTAGCCAAGAAGGCAGTTGTTTTCTGTCAAAATTGGTTCATATAAGAAAGTTCCTCTGACTTTTTTTTGAGACTACACTGACGGGAATTGTATGACCAAATATTATAATAATAATAATAATAATAATAATAATAATGTTTATTGAAGTGAAAAAAAAATAATAAATAATCTAATACATCTCAAATATGACAAAACCACTTCAAAAAGACAGAATATTGGCAAAGCCATTTTTCAATTCTGCTTGACATTCACATAATATAATAATATAAATATGAAAAAAGAAAAAGAAATATATATATATAATACATTTTATACATGATAATGATTCGAGTCCATTGATTATCTTTACAGTTTCCGAGTGAGACATGAAAATATAAAAAATACAATACAAAAAACAAATATGTATCAAACAACACAAGTCCCTTCAGCATAACAAATTATTTTAGAATGAAAACAAAATTCTGCTGACAAGTACTTTATATACATATATATATATATATATATATATACATACATCCATATAATATAATATCAGTTGATGAATTACTGATGTGATAAGAGATATTTTTTGAACGCTGCTTTGAAACTCATAATTGTGGGCAGTGAAAATATCTGAGGAAAGTTATTGGTAGTGGTTGGTGCGATGAATCCAAAACTTCTTTCAAACTTGGACGTTGAGTGATGTGGAATCGAGAAAGAATCAGCATTTCTAACATTCACATTATGAAGAACCGATCTCTTGATGAGAGCATCACTCAAATATTTGGGTAATTGGAAATGAATTAAATTATAAATTATAGACCCATAAAGAAGGGCAAATCTACCTTCCATCTTCAAAAGATTCATGCTCACGTAGACTGGTGTTATATGCTCACGTCTCTCTAAACTATTATGGCAAAATCTTAGGCAAGTATTTTCGAGTACCTGTAATTTGTGTTTGAAATCATTGTTCAGATAATTGTAGTACACGCTGGAACCATAGTCAAGATGTGTTAAAATGACAGCGTTAACTAAATTCCATTTTGTATGTTCAGGAAGAATATATTTGTACTTCCAAAGGGACTTATATTTACAATAGCACAGTTTGAGTTTATTGATCACATGTTTTTCGAATGATAAAGTTTCATCAAAAGTAAGGCCAAGATTTTTTGCTTCGGTACTCAGGTTTATAATAACATTATCTAAAACTATATTATTTTTTTGTGAAGTCTTCGACCTAGCAACAACATTTCTACTTCCTAAACATATAGCAACTGTTTTTGATGGATTCAGATCCAAACCGTGGTTTCTAGAATATAAACTAATTGAATACAGATTTTGATTTAACTCATTAATAAGTTCATTTACATCATCTGGATCACAAGAACCATATATTTGGGTATCATCGGCAAAGAAGTGCTTATTCCAATTCGGAAGAATTACTTCTGCCAAATCAGAGGTGAAAATTGTAAAAAGAAGGGGCCCCAGAACACTTCCTTGAGGTACCCCACTGTGTATTCTCCGAGCGGGTGAAATGTTCGACTCAATTTTAACACATTGTTTCCGATTCGTGAGATAGTCAACAAACCACTTTAAAGCAACAGAAGAAAAACCATAATATTTGAGTTTGGCAACAAGGAGCTCATGGTTCACCGCATCGAATGCTTTACTATAGTCCAGCATAACCAAATAGGTGACCTCGGATTTGTCGATACTTCTTGTGATATCGTTAGCTATTTTGATTAAAGCTGTTGAAGTGCTGTGGAGCTTTCGGTATCCTGATTGCTCTAAGGGCAAAATGCTATGCTTATCGAGGTGATTTTTCATTTCAGATGACACTATTTTTTCCAGAAGCTTAGACATCGTTGGCAAAACATTGATTGGTCTGAGTTGTTTCAATTCCATTGCTATTGGAACTTTAGGTAATGGTGTGATTATTGCCTTTTTCCAAATCGAAGGGACCTCACCAGTGATCAGAGAAAGATTAATTACTTTGGTCAAAGCTTCTTTGCAGTATTTGAAAACGTATTTCAGCATCTTTAAATTGATACCGTCGAGTCCGCAGGCATTGGACTTGATTGTATTCAGTGTTTCTTCGACAACTTCACAGGAAACTTCATCGAAAGTATGTTTAATGTGTGGTTCTGTTATGAAAGTGTTGTTGGTATACTTTCCAATGATATTCTGATTTATAGTTATATTCTTCACTGAGTTAACGAAATAATCATTTATTTTATCTACATCTTTTATTTCGTCAGCTATAACCGAATGTGGCTTACCATGAATGTTCCATTTTGCAAAATCTTTCCACATCTGTTTTGGATTGTTTTTATTTGAATCTATTTGATGTTGAATGTAGGCAGTTTTTTCATTCCGCAGAGCTGAACAAAGATAGTTTCTAAGATCCTTATAATAATTAAGATCTTTAACTAACCGAGTTTTTTTATATTTTTTATAGGCCTTTTTCTTCAGCTTGATGATATCCTTGATTGTCTGAGTCACATATGGTTTGTAGTGTTTACGGATACTTATTGTTTTCATTGGAGCATGAATGTCGAAGAGAAAATTTATTGCATCATTGAGATACGACACCTTATCGTCGATGGACTCTAAGTTGTTAATGTGGAACCATGATATCAACTCTGCATCTTTCGAAAACTCCTCAAAATTGAATTGTGAGAAATCTCTGTATGAAAAAGTATTGGGTTTGATTTCAGGCATGGTATAATCCAGTTCGCAATATGTCATTCTGTGGTCTGTCATGTTTATCATATCATATGTTCCCTTGTTTACTATCTTCACATCTTCACTAGTACATATTATATCTATCAATGTAGATGAGTTTATACCGATTCTTGTGGGCTCATCTAAAATTTGTTTCAAATTGAAACTTTCCAATATATTGTTTATGTCACGATATGGTTTGAGGTGTGGTTTCCAGAAGTCTATATTTGTATCGCCCAAGAGCACAATTTCATCAGAACTTAAGCAAATATTATGATGTTTTTTCGGAGTAAAACGTCGAGAAACACATATATTGTAATACATAGCTGAATTTGTTATGAAAGTGGCTACAAAATCAGATGAAAAAAACTAGAGGTCCGTATTTACAAAAATAAAGTTGATGATGGAATCTAATGAACGAAACGTCGCATTGAAAATTGGTTCATATCAGATTATAAAAAAATATGAAAACATTATTGAAAGTTTCCCTAACTTTTTCTCATATCATTCGAAATGGAGGCGGTAGAGCCAAAAAACGAAATTAGACTAATTTAGTTTTTGGCGAATATCTCAAAAACAGTTGGGATCTGAAAAAAGCTTATTATTGCTCCCCAAAATAGGAAACTTTTTTCCCATTCAACCGACCTTGTAGGTCTCTCCGTTTCCGAGGTAGCAATAGTGGGATCAGCTAAAAAAAACGACCTGTACATATAAATTACCATTTTTTAGTCAATACTTTTTAATTTTTCCTTCAGTCGACTGTCTTCAGCTTTCCATTCTTCGAAAATGAAAGTTCTCACGAAGTCCCATCGGATAGTATATTCTATCACTTTCGTTGATATTTTCATCATTATTTCAAATTCAGCATTTTTTTCTTGTGATTGAACCCTATTTTTATCAAATGCGTGCGCTTCTGTCGGTTGTGGGAAGATCATAGTCCATCGCTACCTACTCTCTTCCTCGCAACCCGCGCGCCTATAATTAGAGCGACTTCAAAACAATCCGTGTTGTAGGTATGGCAATGCTGAGTCCATCTGTATTTATTTATTCGATATTATAGGTCCATGGGCTTCTCCCACGTCACAAATCTAGACGGTTACAATTTTCCATAGCCCATGTCAACTGGAATGCACATCAGTGGGGAAAAATTCTTTTTACAGATGAAACAAGAATACAGTTATGGAAACCAGATGGACGGGGTCGAGTACACAGAAGATTTGGAGAAAGTTTCGCGGAATGTAATCTTTTACATAACGTTAGCTTTGGTGGTGGTTCCATTATGTTGAGATGCATTTAAGAATGAATGCTGACTGGTACATACGCAACATCCTTGAAGAGCATGTTTTACCTTACGGCGGCTTCACTGGTTACAACAATTTCGTGCTAATGCATGATAATGCTCGTGCACATACTGCAAGAACAGTCACCCAGTATCTTGAAGTTGTTGGACTTGAGGCAGTGGAGTGGCCACCAAACAGTCCTGACGCAAATCCCATAGAACATATTTGGGACATCCTAAAAAGACATATACGAGTACGAAATCCAGCTCCTAACTCAATTGCAGAATTAAGAATTGCTGCACAGGAAGAATGGAATCGAATTCCACAAGAAACCATCAAAGATCTTTTGCGGAGTATGCCCTGCAGGATGCATGCTATCGTCAGAGCTATGGGAGGAAACTTTAAGTACTGAACTTTCATTTTGTCGTCATTGTTGCTTGTTTTGATTAAATACTATTACCAAAATTAGTCTATTCCATTACTTCTTCTACAAGTGTGTTATAACGTTTCAATATCGGGATTATTTGGCAATCAATATATACGTTAAGTACTTCAGCATAAACCATTTAGTAATGAAAGCTGCATAACGATTCAGACAAATAGAACTAAACATGAAATCAAGGCTTAAAATAAAAGATGCAATATTTTTGTCTGTGAGTGTATTTTTTGGACAGACGCAATTTTCTAGGAAATGTTGTGCATCATGTTTAATTTTTAGAGTTTTTTTGGCAGTTGACAGTCTTTCAAAAAATAGCTTCATTATTTCATTTACTTTTAATTTTTTGTCTATGCTGTTATGAGAGATTCTCAAACAGGTCCTAATAATCGCCCTAATCATAAACTTTACTAAAATTTCTATTCCCCAAACATTTCTGCTGATGGCGCGACAAAAATGCTGTTATAGAATTAACTACGTCGGGTCAACAGCCACGGCCAACACACATACATTTGTCATCACTACAAAAAGAGACATGTGGTGGGACACCGTCTGAGCTAGTTGTCGCCCAAATAAAAACATCATTTTTACATCTCAAAGAAAAACAAATAACGAGACCCGTGTACATGGCGCCCCACGTTGGGCGCCATAAAGACACTACTTGGAACACTAGATTTAATAATTAGTTTGATAGATTGGTTGCAATAAGTTATAACTCAAAAATACAATTGATATGCTAGAGCCATTACATTTCTGGGAACACCACGACATGTCTCTTATTACAGTGTTGACAAATGTATGTTTGTTGGCCGTGGCTATTGACCCGACATAGTTGATTCTATAACAATGTGTGGTGGCTTTTTCCAGGCATTGGAGAGACAGGTTGTTGTGTATACTGAGGTTTTGTGTATGAGCAAAAAACAATTTTTCAAAACATTTTATTCTGAGGCACAGACATTGACAAAAAAGTGAAAAATAAGAAGTAGATGAAATAATGAAGATAGTTCTAGATAGACTGATTGTCGACTGTCAAAAAATCCCAAAACACCACTCTTCCCGCGGTGTTTTCTCGAAGAAATTCAGTTGAGTTCAGAAATGAATCGACAAACTGATCGCGAAAACTCAACCATTCGTAGTATGACTACTGACAATATTATAGGTTGACGATCCATTACAGAAGGATATAAAAAAGAAAGTCGTACAAACCTACTTTGTGTTCAAAGGAAACAGCAAATAGAATTCAACTCTCAAGAGTTCAAAACTTCGACGGCGTACAAGGGCCACTGCAATAATAAAAAATGTCTCAATTGAAACATTTAATCTGTCAACTGACACATTTATTCTGCCAATTGACAGATTTTTTTCAATGCACTATTCAAGTTCATACGTTGTTGCATCCTATCCATGTGTAGGTACTAGTGGAGAAATGACAAAAGAAAACGAACTGATGACGGTGAAATCGCTACCGCTATAAGAAAGAGTAAAATCAATTCACCTTATTTTCTGATGGGCTCAGATGATGACAGTAGGGATGACAGAAACTATGCTTATGACGGTGAGCAACCAGAACATCTCATACGCACTATCATTTCAAATATCGACTCAGAAGACATACATTTCAATTCACCACAAAATCATCAATACGAAATTTTTATGAACCTGAAACTAATCAAGAATTTAATTCTTCATGGGAGTTATGTATTAGATGAAACAACAGAACAATTTCATAATTTTGAGGTAACTAGCGTGGTAGAAATAGAAATATATCAATCGAATGGCGAAAAATGTTGGTAGTGTTTTCCGTGATATTTTATGTGAATTTTGGCAAGCTTTTTTCAATAAATATAATAATAATAATAAGTATACTTCATTGTCATTAAGAATAAATCTTATGGACCAAGCTTGTGAAAAAATTAATATAAATGTAAATATAGAAATATGAAATGTAAATATAAAAATAAAATTAGAACATACACTATAAAGAGTATCATCGATTTTGTAACAACACAATTAAAATAGTCAGATTAATTTAAATCCTTTCTGATGAGTGGGTGACCACGAAACAGCTGTCAAAAGTTGGAACTCTCGGAATCAAATCGAAAAATACTCTATTTTCACTTAAACACACCTATATACACCATTTAAACACACATTTATATTCTTGCAAGAATACAACAAATAAATATATACAAATATGCACATTATGTCACGTTTATTTGTCATTATAATAGTCTTGCAAATTATAATAGGGTTTATCAGAAATGTTACTCTTCTTCTGAACTTTATAAAGTTGGTTGAATTTGCCCCTCATATCTGAAGGCAAGTGGTTAAACATCTTGACACCATTATAATAGATAGAAATATACTGTGGGAACTAATGCTAAAATTCCTGTAATTAGACATGACTTTGAAGAAAGTAAGTGGATATCAGTAGCCAAAACTATGATGAAAGGATGGTTAGAAGTACTATCCCACCCAATCATCAAAATGTTTCATGGAAAGATTTGTTTTCAGAAAAGTATTATCAGATTTGACATGAGAAAGTACCTACGGATGAGTTGGTTCATGGCTACTCACTGGTCATGTTAAAACTACCCACTACATGCATATGCTCCAATCACCTCATATTTAATATGTCAACCGACACATTTAATCTGACACAATCTGTCAATTGACAGATTAAATGCGTCAATTGACAGATTAAATGTGTCAATTGACAGATTAAATGTGTCAATTGACAGAATGAATGTATCAATTTATTTTTGCAGTGGCACTAGTTCACCTTCGTACGTATTGGTGCAACCTCAAAAATAAAAACATCTTTCAATTGATACATTTATTCTGTCAATCGACACATTTAATCTGTCAAATGACACATTTAATCTACCAATTGACACATTCAATCTGTCAATTGACATATTTGATCTGTCAATTGACACATTTGATCTGTCAATTGATACATTTAATATGAGGTGATTGGAGAATATCCATGATGAAAATTGTTATTTCCGTCAACCTGTTGCACACGATGCAAACGATGATTGAAATTGTTAAATTTGTTCTGGTGGAGAAATTATGCAGATACTAATACGCTTCTAACGTTTGTAAATTAGGAAATCTGTAAATCAGGGCAGTTTCAAGGATATGAATGGATGCATTTGAAATGCTTGCAAGCTGGTTTTGTTGTCACACAAGAAACTACGTTTGGTCATTAGGGGCTTGAAAAAATCCGTCACTTGACAAAATAAATGTGTCAATTGACAGATTAAATGTGGCAATTGACAGATTAAATGTGTCAATTGACAGATTAAATTTGTCAATTGACAAATTAAATGTCTCAATTGGCAGAATAAATATTTTGATTTCTGCAGTGGCTCTAGTACGCCGTCGTTTATAAAACAACCCTCTGGGGCATTTTACCATTAGAAAATATGTTATCCTCGTCATCAGTACGTATATTCTCTAAAACAATTTTGGAAAGTGGTACTTTCGCAGGTACGTTATTTTCGGAAGGTATCTTTGGAACTTCCTGAGTATCGGGATGTACCAATGTTCCGAAAAATATAGAAGTTTGGGATTTCTTCTCGGCAACAGGGATCACTAAGCGTGCAGATTTTTTGCTCGTAGTTTTACTAATAATTGAATGATCAGTTGGAACATTTGGAACTTCTGGAATCTCTTCTGTTTTTGGAATCTACAATAAAAAAAAGATAACTTAATTGGTTTCAGGTGGTTCTTGATTATTTTTGAGAACGGCAGAGCAATCAGTAGTTTGACAGTTGTCACTTTCAAACTGGTAATGTCCACTTTCGAGCTTTTTTGAGTTAAAAAAATTGTTGAGAAAAAAAAATGTTTTTGGACGAGTAGACGAAATTCTAGGACGAGCGTTAGCGAGTTCTGGAGGTCTGCGAATCCAAAAAAAGTGTTTTCGGACGTGTTGCGTACACTATTTTTTCGGCAATCATGTAGAATAAAAAATCAATGAGACCCATTTAGTCTAAGAGACGAAGAGAGGTCGACCTTCACCCATCTGTTAACCGGATGAAACATACTATTCATGAAGTTACATAAATAGACGAAAACGTCTAAAATGGGTTGCCTATCAAAAGGTGGTCATGAATATATACAGTGAGTTTAAAAAATTTGCACCATATGGAAACTTGTTTATTATCGATTTGTCAGAAAATTTTATTATTCATAAAAATTGGTGCATTACGGAATGCTGTATTCGAGTTATCAAAATTCCAAACGGTGTACAGGGTACAGGTGTAGTCGTGCAAGCACGGAAAAAGCATTTATGTACGAGTAATGAACAATATTTTTCATTATATCTACCTGAAAACCACAGATTGGTAAGAAACATTTAGTTTTAATGATGATGGAACAAAAACATGTATTATTAATTGAAATATTTATGGTACAAAAATATCCAGAATTTGCCACAAAACAAGCGTTATTTTTTACCGTGTTGGTAAGGAAATATTCAAACAATTTGCGATTTCTAGAGAACTGTCAACAACATATTACTTAATTTTGACATGTAAATAGGCAGCTATGATGACACCAGCGTACGGAAATTTTTTCCGTGCGGGCACACGGAAAAAAACCTTTTTCAGTATCCTAAATAAGCATGTAAATATAGTGTTTTCAGATAGGTATAATGAAAAAGCATTTCCTTTGGTGCAATATGAGTGCATCTCACTCTCTCACTACTAAATAGTGAAGGATGGATGATCTGTCAGATCTCCAAAGGGGACAATAATTGTGCCTCTATGAACTTACCTATAACATGATCGAATATTTTCCATATCTCCTGTCATCTGTCACTTTCCCCAACTAATTTTACCGGTATTTTGTATTGCCCATATTTTCATCTAATTGTAATGTAATTGAATGAAAAATTCGTAGCTATACTGTATTTATATAGCATAGATTGTGGTTATGCTGTGTTTTACAATAGTACCATAAAAACCTATGTATGGGACCTGGTATAGGGAAAACAATGTGCAAGACGCATGTAAATCGCCTTGAACGAAACGAACACTAAAAAAAATCAATAATTTTCCCGATCTGCAGTAAAAGTTAACGATCATCTTTTTGTTCCTCTTCTCTCTTTGAGATATGATATGCACGCCTATGTTTTTTTCTCTAAACGGGCGAATATCTTTTTTTTTCTATCAGCGATGATGTTTTTGTTTGAGAAAATCTGTATATCAATTGCATTTCAAAGTTTTTGTTAACGCTAACGAACCCATGAACGCATGCGATCAATGACAAACGACTTCGGCTCCAGACTTCCAGACCTGTATCCTATACAGGGTGTATACTAAATGATTTTATTAATTTCAGGTGGTGATTCCTTGTCATATTTTATGAAAAAAAGTTCATATAAAGGTACATCCTAACCTGCTTTGTTTTCAAGTGACGGAGTGTAAAAGTTTTAATAAAAAATGGGTTATTTATTAATTACTCAAGAGGCTTTTCGCCGATTTTCATGAAACCTGGTGTATATTGACAGTTACAAGGGGTTTGTTTTTATGAGGTTAGATCTCAAATTATAATCAGCAAAGGGTCACCTGATTGATAAATATGGTAAAAATCATTGTACGCCACTGGTTTTCTCTAAGTTTCAAATTTTTATCAAATTAAACATTTAAAAATACAACTCTCTTATAATGCCGTGAATTTGAAATAGCAATTAATACCCTTGGTGATCAATGTCGTATGCGACCGTGAAAAATTGGACTGCAAGCTTCAAAAGAGGTAAATTTTCCATTGAAGATGATGACCGATCGGGAAGGCCAGTTTCATATTTCATACGAATGCGTTCATCATCACGTCAATTTGGACATGAGAAAAATTGCTGCAAAATGGATCCCCAAATGTTTGAATGTTGACCAAAAGCGTGCAAGGGTAGTAGCATCGCGTTCGATCTGTGCTCGATTTGAAAACGATGTAGATAGACTTCTTAATAAATATTTTTGCGATTTCTATATCCCCTACGGTTTGGTACAGATATTTTTCTACGCGTACGCATTGATATCGATGTGTTTGATAGCCTCTGTGTCATTTCGATGTGACTCGCGCCGTAATAATCGAGAAAATGTTTTTTTATAAATATTTTTGCGATTTCCATCTTCCCTACGGATTGGTACAGCTATTTTCCTATGTGTACGCATTGGTATTGATTTGTTCAATAGCCTATGTGTTATTTTGAGGTGACTCGCGCCGTAATAATCAAGAAAATATTTTTTTTATAAATATTTTTGCGATTTCCATCTCCCCTACGGTTTGGTACAGATATTTTTCTTTGTGTACACAATGGTATTGATTTGTTTGATAGCCTCTGTGTTATTTCGGGGTGACTCGCGCCGTAATAATCGAGAAAATAGTTTTTTTATATATATTTTTGCGATTTCCATCTTCCCTACGGTTTGGTACAGATATTTTCCAATGTGTACGCATTGGTATTGATTTGTTCAATAGCCTTTGTATTATTTCGGGGTGACTCGCCCCGTAATAATCGAGAAAATGATTTTTTAATAAATATTTTTGCGATTTCCATCTCCCCTACGATTTGGTACAGATATTTTCCTACGTGTACGCATTGGTATCGATGTGTTTGATAGCCTGTGTTATTTCGAGGTGACTCGCGACGTAATAATCGAGAAAATAATTTTTTTATAAATATTTTTGCGATTTCCATCTCCCCTACGGTTTGGTACAGATATTTTTCTATGTGTTCACATTGGTATTGATTTGTTTGATAGCCTCTGTGTTATTTCGAGGTGACTCGCGCCGTAATAATCGAGAAAATTATTTTTTATAAATATTTTTGTAATTTCCATCTCCCCTACGGTTTGTTACAGATATTTTTCTATGTTTACGCATTGGTATTGATTTGTTTAAGAGCCTCTGTATTATTTCGAGGTGACTCGCGCCATAATAATCGAGAAAATGGTTTTTTATAAATATTTTTGTGATTTCCATCTCCCCTAAGGATTGGTACAGATATTTTTCATGTGCACACATTGGTATTGATTTGTTTGATAGCCTCTGTGTTATTTCGAGGTGACTCGACCCGTAATAATCGAGAAAATGATTTTTTAATAAATATTTTTGCGATTTCCATCTTTCCTACGGTTTGGTACAGATATTTTTCTATGTGTACACATTGGTATTGATTTGTTTGATAGCCTCTGTGTTATTTCGAGGTGACTCGCGCCGTAATAATTAAGAAAATTCTTTTTTTTAAATATTTTTGCGATTTACATCCCCCCTACGATTTGGTAAAGATATTTGTCCAAGTGTTCACATTGGTATTGATTTGTTTGATAGCCTCTGTGTTATTTCGAGGTGACTCGCGCCGTAATAATCGAGAAAATGATTTTTTATAAATATTTTTGTGATTTCCATCTCCCCTACGGTTTGTTACAGATATTTTTCTATGTTTACGTATTGGTATTGATTTGTTTAAGAGCCTCTGTATTATTTCGAGGTGACTCGCGCCGTAATAATCGAGAAAATGGTTTTTTATAAATATTTTTGCGATTTCCATCTCCCCTACGGTTTGGTACAGCAATTTTTCTATGTGCACACATTGGTATTGATTTGTTTGAAAGCCTCTGTGTTATTTCGAGGTGACTCGCGCCGTAACAATCGAGAAAATGATTTTTTAATAAATATTTTTGCGATTTCCATCTCCCCTACGGTTTGGTACAGATATTTTTCTACGTGTACGCATTGGTATCGATGTGTTTGATAGCCTCTGTGTTATTTCGAGGTGACTCGCGCCGTAATAATCGAGACAATAGTTTTTTATAAATATTTTGCGATTTCCATCTTCCCTTCGGTTTGGTACAGATATTTTTCTATGTGTACACATTGGTATTGATTTGTCTAATAGCCTCTGTGTTATTTCGAAGTGACTCGCGCCGTAATAATCGAGACAATAGTTTTTTATAAATATTTTTGCGATTTCCATCTTCCCTACGGTTTGGTACAGATATTTTCCTATGTGTAAGCATTGGTATTGATTTGTTCAATAGCCTTTGTATTATTTCGAGGTTACTCGCGCCGTAATAATAGAGAAAATAATTTTTTTATAAATATTTTTACGATTTCCATCTCCCCTACGGTTTGGTACAGATATTTTTCTATGTGTACACATTGGTATTGATTTGTTTAATAGCCTCTGTGTTATTTCGAGGTGACTCGCGCCGTAATAATCGAGAAAATGTTTTTTTATAAATATTTTTGCGATTTCCATCTTCCTTGCGGTTTGGTACAGATATTTTCCTATGTGTACGCATTGGTATTGATTTGTTCAATAGCCTCTGTGTTATCTCGAGGTGGCTTGCGCCGTAATAATCGAGAAAATAGTATTTTTATAAATATTTTTGCCGAGTCCATCTCCTCTACGGTTTGGTACAGATATTTTTCTATGTGTTCACATTGGTATTGAATTGTTTGATAGCCTTTGTGTTATTTCGAGGTGTTATGGATAAGACTTGGGTACATTTCTACAATCCAGAAACAAAGCAACAATCGATGGAATGGCGACACTCCGGTTCTCCAAGACCTAAGAAGTTTCGTGTCCAAAAATCTGCTGAAAAAGTTCTTGCTTCAGTTTTTTGGGATTGCCATGGAGTAATCATGAATGATTTTTTGGATAAGGGTAGAATAATAACTGGAGATTACTATTCGACATTACTGACCACTCTACGGGAAAAAATCAAAGAGAAAAGACGCGGAGAGGTATCCAAAGATGTTTTGTTTTTGCAGGACAACGCCCCTGCACACAAATCGCATGTTGCCATGCAAAAAATTCGTGATTTAGGGTTTAAATTACTAGAAAACCCCCCTTATTCACCAGATTTGGCTCCGTCCGATTATCATCTCTTTCCTCAACTGAAAAAAAGTTTAAAAGATCGTTAATTTTCTTCCAACGAGGAGGTAATAAAAGCTGTGGAGGTCTGGTTTGCAGAGCAAGAAGAAACATTTTTTTTAAATGTCTAGAGACGTTGCAGGTTCGCTGTAATAAATGTATCCAATTAAGAGGAGAATATGTTGAGTAATAAAATATTTTGACATTGAAATTTTGTTTGGTTCTATAATAGGCTAAGAATTTTTCAATATATCCTCGTAAGTAATGAAGTAGTTTTACGCCTGTAGTTAACCTGGGTTCGAATCCCATTTCATCCACATTTTTTCATTTCGGTTCTGATTTTCATTTTCCCGTCTGATATGCCATAAAGTTATTATTAATATTCTTATACTTGCCTCTTCGTTAAGAAGTGTTGACTTATCAACCATCAAATAATGGTACTTCTCATCGCCAAACACGCTACCGTGTGTTCTATCCATCTCAAACACAAATTCGCCGTCTGAACTATCGTACGGTATTCCACAATTAACGTTTCGATTTTCGTATTGTCTGATGAAGGCGTCGGGATCAGAATCGCACAAGTCCAGCAGCTCCTTCAGGCCGCACTTGAGGTGCTGACAGCACAGTAAGCATTCTTTCACGTTGGTCACTGTTCGAAATGCATTAATTATTAATTAATCTTCATATGTAATAAAAAGGGCGTTCATTAACGGGTTCGGGGAATGGAAAAAAGGGGTCCCACGAAAGTCAGCAGAGTTCATCCTGAACTAGGTCAAGTAATGTCTGGATACGCTGACCATACCGAAATGTGCGAGAACATAAAGAGAGATGTTATAGATAAATATACAAGGTTGTCCTGTATAAACATTTTATGTTTCTTGGGATTGAATATACAGGGTGTCCGGTAAACCTTGTACAATATTGAAACTGGTGATAGACCAGATCATGACCTTTCAGAATATCGTTTTACCTTAGTAAAAATCTCACTGTTTTCGTGATAATAAGCATTTTTTTAATTTCTGGAAAATCACTACCTCACCTTGGATTTTCCATGTATACAAATTGGGACGAATCCAAATATCTTTGCTGCTGAAGATTACTGATGAGTGATGCTGTCAGACGTACGAAACAGTTTTTCAGAAAACAAAACAATTTTTCAAGAAATGAGGGTAAAATGACAGATTTAGTTACACCAATTTTTTTAACAACAGTTTGACATTATTGTTTGAAAGAACATAACCAAGTGGAACTGGATATTCATTACAAAAGAATGCCCATTTTGTCCAGGCTTCACTGTGGTATAAAACATACGATCATTATTTTTGGAAGGAGTAGAATTTCGATAATATTAGAGTGTGATGTTTTTCTGAGCTAAAATCAACTCCATTAGACTTTGTCAGTAATGTCTTTTATTTTTATCTTATCAAATGATTAAATAATTATGAGTAATAACGAATCAACTGCTTAGAAGCATTCAATGAGATGTAATGAAGTAAATACTAATTTAACGTTTTTTTTAATCAACATACACTATAAACCACAATAACGATTATTCAACATCGCACTGAATAATATTACAAAAATGTTATTTTCCATCCAATCGTACGCAGAGACGAAATATTTTCAAGAAGAACCTTTTCAAATGCGTTATAGGTTATAGCCCCCAAATCAGCGATTCTATGAGCGGCATTGTGCAATCGGATATAGTTCTGCATAAAGCGCTGCTGCAGCAGTAGCACTACCTCCATATTCACCATAAATGTTATGCATTTGCGCATATTCTCGGGGAGTATGACGTATGTACGGCATGACAAAGAAATAAATACCACTGAATGAAACAAGCGGAATAATTTCAAAAAACTACGACAGAGGTCACAAGTTGTTCAAACAAAAGTTTTTAATTTTCGACAAGGATTCATCTCTTGAAAAAGTTTGCACTTATTTGGTTACACCCTGTATATCTGTCGGTCTCTGAAACTTTATTGGAATCTGGATGTTGGACAATTGCGACATTTATCATAAGAATTCGTATTAATCGGTGCCATGTCGGATAATCGACATTTAATTTTGATAATTTCATTTGGCCTAATTACATGAAAAGTTAATTTTATTGACATACTATTTAATGCTACCAAGCATTCTTTATTATTAATAATTATTTCCACTTTTTATCTTGATAAAATCTAAATAAAATAATTTTTGGGCGTAAGTATAACAGTTTATCAAATAAATGAATTATTTTGGAACCTTTGGTGTGAATTCAATTCAAGAAAAAAATAAAATACCCAAACACTAAAAATACGTCAAAATCTTAAAATCTTAAAAGCTTACTTTTAGCTCCTGAATATGCTAACTTTGTTGGCGAAACGCGCGTCGAGTGTGATTGTGACGTAGTTTTGGTGTTGGGTAGTTTCCTTTTTTTCTTTAATAAAAGTTGATAGAAGCCAAGATTAAAACCACGCCTAATTCAATGGAAACCACTTCTTCTAAAAATAATTATAGTTTGTTTTATACCATGGTAGAGTCTGGAAAAAATGAGCATTATTTTGAAATGAATGTCCATTTCCAATTGGTTATGTTTCTTTCAGATAATAATGTCAAACTTTTTTTAAAAAAATTGATGAAACTCAAATCTGTCATTTTACCCTCATTTCTTGAAAAATGTTTTCACTTTCTGAAAAACTGTTCTGTACGTCTAGAAGCATCACTCATCAGTAATCTTCAGCAGCAAAGATATTTGGATTCGTCCCAATTTGTATACATGGCACTCAAAAATCCCAGGTTAGGTAGCGATTTTCCAGACATTCTTAAAATGCCCATTATCTCGAAAACGGTGATATTTTTACTGAGGTGAAATTCCGATATTCTGAACAGTCATGACCTGGTCTATCACCAGTTTCAATATTGTGCAAGGTTTACCGGACATCCTGTATAAATAAATTTAACACCAGTTTCACAAAGTTTGTCAGTGTTATCTCCCCACCAAAAGAAGTTGAAAACCAAAAGGAATTACAAAAATTGTACAAAATAATAACCTGATTAATTTGTAGGAACGCGCCGCCACTGGATAGAAACTACCCTTTCTCTCCCCCTTCATCAGACTTGGGACTGACAGCAGAGCTGGTGGGGTAAGAAGTTCCTTTGAGCACGAATGACAAAAGAGGCATTATCGATGGCTTGTTCTAGATACTGTAGCGAGTCAATGGGGTTAACGTACACAAAAAGAAAAGTCCATAGGAGTAATAAATGGGATCCTTGGGGGCCAAGAAATGTGTCCATCCCGACCTATCCAACGGCGTGAACATTCGGTGTCCAAAAAGTCTTCAGCGTGCATGAACCAGACCAAAGGAACCTTACCAAAGGTATATTATCAAAAAGGCCAAATAAGCATCACCAGTTACCCCCGCTGTTAAACGATAGTGCAACTACAACTACAACTTCAACTCATTGTTGTAGAGGCCTGCCCGAAGGTTTTTGAAAAATCGGTACTGTGACCGAAATGGGTGAAAGACATGCGGATTTTCCGGAGCCCAAAAATGAGTATTGTGGGAAATGAACATCCCGTCCCTGGTGAATACAGCCTCGTCTGTCCATAAAATGTTTCGGGAAAAATGAGGATCTTGTCTAGTGCACTCAAGAAGCCATTCACATCAAAATGTGATGCAAAATGTGACTCGAAATTAGACCAATCTGAAATTCCACTTAATACTTCGGAATCGAATTCACATTGAGATCCTTTCGATGTAACAATGTGAAATTGAATGGACTGGTACTTATTTAAAAATGCGCTTCACTTTCTGATTCTCCTGTATGTCAAGAATAAAACAAACCTCACCATGTTTCAGCATAAATAGAAATTATACCTCAATATCATTATTAATACTAATGAATTACGGTTCATGTGGAATGGAATGCTAGAAAACAAATGCGTGAGATGATTCCGTAGGATATACACTTTTCACAAACAAAAAAAATTTCAAACTTTGTCTAAATCATGCATGAAAAAAAAATACAATGTAGAAAGAATCTATAATTCAGCGTCAATCCTCTGGACATCATTTTCTTCGCGAGGAAATCAGTACCTATCCTAAAAATGCCAAATTCTGTAAATCACTGAATTTATAACTTTCTAAGTTTCTACTCACCGTTCCGGTCCTTGAAGGGATACAGTTTTTGGTAGAAATAATAATTGGGCAATGTTAAGAAACACATTTGATTCAACTATTGAAATAAAAAGAATCAAACAGAACACTACTCACTATCAGAAGTACCTATAGAATATACAAAGAATGGCGTCAACTAAATACAAATGTTCTCGCGTATTCTGGCATTTTTGGTTCTACGTCAGATTAAATAGATACAGAATATCACGTCATAATATCACATACGTAATTTACACATACAAAAATAACATTAAAGAAATATATCATAGTAGAATAAAAACATGAATTTGTTTGAAAGTGGTTGACAATGTTTCACTTTGAGTAAGGTTTATTCTGGACTTTCATTGTCTAAAAAAGAACAAAGAAAAATTCAATTCTCTGCAATTTTTAATCACGACGTATCAACTGGTAAAATCTACAGTCGTTATCAAGTGTATTGAGATTGTCGCATTATACACTTGATAACGACTGTAGATTTTAACAGTTGAAACGTGGTGATTAAAAATTGCAGAGAATTGAATTTTTCTTTGTTCTTTTTTAGACAATGAAAGTCCAGAATAACCTTACACAAAAACATGAATCATAATAACATTTCTCAGAATAATATTAGGTATTCTAAAATAACAAATAAAAATAATATTACCTATATACAATAATATCCTGATGCCAAATTATCCTGTCCAATTATTAGTCTGGATCTAATCTGAACGAACTAACCTAGCTCGCAAGTTGGTAGCTTGAAACTCGAAGAAAAATTAATTTTGAGACAAAGTCAAAATATACTTTAATGTCAGAAGTTTGTCAACTTATCGAGAAAGCTTTCAAGTATATATAAAAATGTAAATTGAAATAGGTATGTTTTATATAATGTGTAACGAAGCATTTCTGAGGCTCATTTTTAAGTCCTAAACAGTATCACAGAAATGTTTCGTACGCCTTTCAATACCATTTTACTGTAAATTCAAAATTTATTGTAAACGGAAAGCAATATTTCAAGTCAGAAAATAGTAGATGATTCCATCCATATTTCCTAATTTTTGATACCTACCACTTTTTGCTAGTCTTGGCTTCTTGTTCCTAAAATATCTACTTATACAAGGAGTTTTCGTCTCGTTTCACTTTTTATGATAGAGAACAATTTTCGTAGGTAATAGCACAAGTGTATCGGTGATTATCGAAATAGCAATTCCTTTGAATTTGAGAATCAAATTATATTGCTTGGCAACCACACGAGCGCTTGCGCGAGTCGAGTCAACCGAATAAAGTTCGTTCAGCAAAAGTTTCGAGCACCTTGGATACCCTTCATCCCAGTCAATATAGTGCCACGTCATACAGTCATCCACAAACGTGCTTTCACAGGAGTGGAGATTGTCTCGTTTGATATCAGGAACAGGAAACCATTTGTTGAATTTCCTACGTATCCGAAAAGTTCGGCCTTCCTGCTTATCGGAACTAGCTGAATTCAAAGAGCCTATTTGTTGGAGGAGGCGTATTCAAGTTTTGGTCCTTCAGACATCCGGTATCACGTTTCCACTCTACTGATGTACTATGAAATCTCTCCCAAAAGGAACGGAGTTACGACCAGAAGGGACAGATTTTGATTACAACGAGTACGTAGATCGCGATAATTAAATAACGCATTCCGAAGGGACTGGCCGATACGTCTCTCCGGAATTCGTTTGGCATTTATATTCGATGTATAATAGTCGGTGAGGCAGGAGTGGGTAAAATTGAAATCACGAAATCCTAGTTCCCTGAAAGCTGTTCTCAGTGATTCGGCACTAAACGTTAAGATTGATATACTGCGTCATACATAAGTTCAAAGCGCGACCGTTATACAGGGAAACCAATTCACCTCCAACGCTTCGTAAGACGATTCCGTAAAATCAGTTGTCAGTTGCCGTATACATATTGTATTCAATTCATCAACCTGTGCTGATAAGATTGTTTTCCCGTATGCCTGTCAAGTTTAACTTTCTTTAGTGTACCGAGTGCTCATTATTTTGGGATTAAATTTATTTCATGCTATAAATCCCTATACTTTCATTAAAGGTAAAGGGGAAAGTAGGGTAATATTCTGAAAACCTTTCATAGAAGGGTGGGAAGGTACAGCCGGTATTCTGACAGTGGTGAGGGCAATAAAATCCTGCCGCTTGCCACTGTAGCTGTCCTGGGCCTCCCATTAGTGTCATCTGGGAGAAAGTGGAGCATACCACTATATTCTTACTGGCGCCCGAAGAGAGTATTGGATGTTAAACCGAGTGTACCATTGTCTGACACACCCAGTACCCGTAAGCGTCATTGTAACGTCCGAATACGGGAGAAAAATACGTTAAAAGTGTAGTATTTTATTAGCTTGATCTGACCTGAACGAACTAATCTAGCTCGCAAGTTGGAAGGTTATTATTTGCCAGGATATTTAGACGTGCTACTACCTAACCTAACCTTATTTCCTATAGGCCATTCCAGAATGACGTCACTTACATTTGCTGGAGGGCACATATTCTATTTAGTTTTTATTGATTACTGGTAAACAACGGTCAATAGTTAGACTTTAATTAGTGATTAGTTCTTAAATGTATTAATATGCCATCGTTTTGTAGTGTTGTTAAGTGAGGAATGCGGGGAGAAAGGGATGAAGATTTTTTTTTTGATTTCCGGCAATTTCAACTAACCACGGTGACTATATTTGCTTGGATTAATGTTCTTGACATTTTATCGAAAGTTATAGTTAGTGTATAACAGTTAATATTTGTATATAAATGAGTTTCAGAAATAAATTTAGGAAAACCCAGTACCTTAAAGAAAAACTAGCATCCTGACAGGTTTCCTTCGCAAAATATGGGCTTCACCACAAGTGGGAAACCAGATGAGTCTGCAGCTTCTTGTTCTCGACATTTTATAGAAAGTTAGTGTATATCACTTAATTTTGGTACTGATCGCGATATTGTCTATAATATGAATTTTTCATTATACCAGCACTTGATATCACCGCCAAGGGATGAATAATAAGTACTTCGAGGTATATTTGTTACAATTTTATCAAAATAACATCAGAAAAATATACTTTTCAATTAAACACACAAGGTTAAACGCCAATTAATAGATATGTGTGCCCTCCAGCAAATATAGCTGACCTGTCAAAGTCACGTGACCTTATTTGTTATATGAGTCATATAGATTTTCTACATACTCAGCGTCTTTTTTACATACTCAATGTCTTGTTATATGGGTACCTACTTTCTCTATTTTCCTGAACCGTTTTATTGTGACAGTGTCGATATATGATACTTCCAATCATTAGTTTTCTTTCCGAAAATAATTCTGAAAGTGATATTTTCTCCAAACGTTATTCTTATTAATAATGTAATTCTTTCCTACGTGTTTTGTTGTGTTATTTTTACAAATAATATTATTTGAAAATATTATTTTGACGTTTGACGTTTCATTCACAATCATATCGCAATATTCGCTAGGAGTAAACGCTGGCATATTGAACAGTACCGAGTTACAAAAGACGTCAAAATACAATCACTGTTGCAAATCAAACTGACGGGTGACATACATACGTGCACCAGTGAGAAGTCTTCTCAAATTTCTGTACTTAGGACTATTACGTTTCATAATTGAATTATGTGGGGGAAACAGGTTATGTCGAGGGATGATTTTGATTGTATCCACATACGTTGTGGTTACTAGTTCTGTAATAAGTGTACAAGACAAATCGGGGACAAGCAGACAACGACTATCTGCGATTTTGCATTCGGAGATGGTAATATTGCAACACTGCAATGCCTGCAGTTCTCATGACATCTTTCACTGAAACACGATGTGCTTTCTTGTTACTGACTGAATCTAAATACGAAGAAACACGGACAATTTATGCTTAGTGATCAAAGCTGTACCTTGAACTCCTTTCGATTCTGGTTCAACATCTTCAAGAATTTCGGGTTGTTGAATATCGGGTAGTTCAATTGACCTGGTCAACCTAGCAGTGTCCGGTAGTTCAGACTGAGGAGCTGCATTGTTGGTAGCTCCTGTATCTACGGAAGATTTTTTTATATAAATAGACCCGTCTACCAATGTAAAATCGCTAGGTTTATCGGTTTCGTTCAGTTTTTGTTTGACGATGACCTTTTCTCCAACGCAAATGCAGCAATCTCTTTCCTTCTCGGGTGGTCCCCCGAAAATTTTTGAAGCGTAGGCCTTGTTGATCTGGGTGTTTTCTTTTGTGTTTGATTTCTGACTCTTTTGGAGGCGTTGGTCTGAGTTGGCTGCAAATGACAATGAGATTCAAGAGTCTTGGACAAAATCAGTTTTCGAGCTATTTCATATTGAAACCACATTAGAATGCTCACATCTTTTATAGCCATTAATGTACCAAGAATATTATGCGATTTATAATAATCGAGGATGTCGAGTCGCCTGATGCAACTTCCGAGATTGATTTAAATTGCATAATAATCTAGTTATTTTCAAAGCTTTTTCCTACGACCACAAAGGAAAGTAACGTATATCGCACTGTACAGTCCGGCGGAAAGTGGCTCATATCAACAAGCGTGCGAAATACTTTTCGCATGCGTGCGGAAAGTTACTTTCCGCACGCATGCGGAAAGTATTTCGCACGCTTGCGGATAAGTTGTCGAATGCATAATTTCTGTTAAGATTTACCGAAGTCAAGTTGTCAAATATATAATTTCAATTTAGATTTACTTATTTAATATGTAAATTTGAAGAAATCTATTTGAAAAGATTATTTTTTTTCATTCAGAAGGCCGAAACTCTACCAACTGATAGTATCTAAAAATCAGTATATATACTATCTAAAATCCTACCAACAAAATCTTGATGCAATCTATTTGAGAAGTGTAATTTTTTTCATCTTTTAAAAAAAAAGTTTCCGCGGACGAGGATCGAACCCGGGTACTCTTCGTCAGAAGTCACGTCGAGTTCCGCTGCTTACCAACTGAGGTATTGGACACATATTATAACAAGAAAATATATTGTATTAGAGTGTATCTTGATTAGTAATTATTATCAAAAATAAAAGATGTCTAATTATGATTTTGATCTCGTCGGTATTATATCATAAAGAAAATAATTTGTATTTAAATTAATTATTAAAAATAAATGAAGTCAGAATGGTTCTCAGTCGGACTATTCATTCGATTTTCTTGGACACATGCATAGATATATATTACAATATATTATGTGGTCGTAGGAAAAATAGTGTACATTACTCGTGCGAAAGTGATTTTTCACTTTCCGCACTAGTAATGTAATATACTATATCGTATCATTGACAACGATGATGTGAAAATAAAATCAACAACTTTGGTTATTGTCACGTTACTGTAATTTTATAGCTTGGTATCTAGGATAGTATAAAGCATTTCATCGTCTTATTGGAAAAAATGTGTTTTCATAAATAACGAGGTAAAAGTTTAAATAATTGACCTATGATTTGTTGGCTTCCTGGAACCCTTCCAATACGCCTACTCAACAAGATCACACGATGAAAGTTTATTATTTTGTTTATTATAAATTTTTATTACTGAAGAAAAATTGAATATCCAAAGAATATTGTTTATGAATGTTTCATTACTGCTGTTTTTACATATAACAATGGCAGTGATTAATACTGGTTACAATTTTTAATAAATTAGATAAACAAATATGATATTTAAGAAAATTATTTACTTCCATAATGCTGTCCTGGAAAAACAATGACTTGATTTTTTTTCTTAAATACATTTTTTTGATTGTTTATAATTGTTTTTTTTTATTTTCCGATTGTTTAAATAATTAGTTAGGTAATTATTTTCTTCTTAAAAATCATAATTTGTACTTCTAAATAGGTGAAAAAAAATTTTCTTTATAAATAATTTCATTGTTTATCAACTTAACAATTTGTTACGAAAAAATTCTGACAACGGTTTTATTTTTTTCTGTAACTTTTGTGTAATGGAAATTGCTCTCATTTGTTTTTGTAGAATCTAGATGAAGACAGTGAATCAGAGAAACTCTCTTCCTTATTACAGAAAAATTACAATAGAAAAGGTAATAATTTAGTTTTAGATATGGATGATGTTGTGGATGCCACCTCCGAGCAATAAAAGATATAGAGGTGTCATTTCTATAAGCACAACACACGTTGTTATGAAAGCTGCATATCACTATCCTTTGAGATAGTTTTAGGGTGAGGGGTAACCTCCGAGTTCGGAGGGGGGGATATGTTATTGTTATGACATTCAGACGTAAGCTTAGAACCAGTGGCGGTGTGCTGATAATTTTTTTTTCATGTTATATTTTTGTCTATAGACGACCACATGCCTGGTTGGAATGCACGAGTGCTGTCAAGATGTCAATCAAAAATACTTTATTGTGCGAAGAATTAGATTCTTGCTGACAAAGCATAGAATAAGGTTATACATCCTGAAAAAATAAATGTAACTGCCGAAGTGAACAACAGCTCTATTTTGATGTAGTCTTGATTTGGTCACAGGGTGTAGCGGTGACATGCTTATCGTAAATCGTCTGTCCAGCTTGAAACAAATTAAAATTTTGGATTGCATTCTTCTATTCCTTTGCTGAAGCAGTCCAATTTTTTGTATCTGACGGATTATAGTTCTCGTTGCTACTTTTGAACACTTTCTTCTGGTATCATCTGTGTATCATCGGTTTCATAATCACGAATTCCTCTAAAATAGCAAACATTTCAAACATAACTGTCAGGTTATTATATTGTTATAGTTGCAGAACAGTGAAGTTAATTTCAAGAACAAATTCAAACTGAAAAAATATCACTGAACTTTGTATTAAGTACTCGAAACACATTCCAACAAGACTTCACAAACTTTATGGATGACTAGGCACAATGTTATGAATAGAATAGCTCGGAAAATGTTATTCTTCAAAAAAAAAATCCTGCATCTTCCCAAACTGTGCTTATTTCCATTTGTTTGAGAGGGACATGAAAAATTAGAACTACAAACACAAAAAATTCTTTGGAGAAGTGATTTATATATGTATTTGAGAGAAAGTTTTATACAGATATGATAAAGTAAGTTGCAATTTTGGAGTCCATCACTTTTCATTTACGGATTAAAGGAATTCAATGAGAAATCTCCTGGAATTGGGAGTATGGACTCTCTCAAAAGATTAAAAATAATAGTCAACCCATCGACAAGATTTTAAACTTGCGTTGATTTATGGTTTTCCATTTACAACAAAGAAGTTTGTGTCCACGTCGGGTTTAACCGGAAGCGATACGCCACTGAAGAAATTCCAGATCGATTATTCATGTTGATATATGTGATATTCCATGTTAACAAAATTTTACTCAATTGGGAACATCGAAAACTTCTGATCAACCCATTACTTACGTGATAATCCCTGTGAAAATTTCCCTCATATTATATAAACCATCCAAATACCATCATTTTTTGTTTACGGACGTAAACAAACATGATCGCCAAGTTAAGAGTGAATATAATACGGAATTCCAGCCTGATCAAGGAGTACAAACGGAAATATCCGATAATGTCCGACAATGTCCTTTCTTAACATGACTCGGGCATTGATGTTTGTAAACAACGTCGGGTATGTTGCTTTCAAGAAAGAGATAGAGAAGTTGAATCTATATGTTTTATTGCTCGGAGGATGGCACCGATGATGGTGATACAGATCAAGAAGATTAAAATTACTACCCAGAAAAATAAAAAAATGAATGGTAGGTCTCCTTAAATGTAGTATTTGTAGATTAATCAAAGCGGAAAGTGTACCCCTTAAGGGCACCTTTTAGGAAAATATTTAATATAACTTACATTTATAAAAAAATATTTTCAAAACTATACATGATGTCATTTCTAACAATCACTTCATTTATTGTGTCTTACACTTCTCATGGTAACACCCATGAAACTTCTGTATTTTTTTTTTCATAGAATTTTAAAATTTGCAAAATCGACAGATATACCAATAATGATAATAATATTAAGTATAAAAATAATGCTTAACTGGCCATTGGCCGAGGTCCTTTAGCCACAGTAGTATGAGTTTTTGTGTGAATTACAATGTTCTTAAAATTTTATAATTTCACATTGATACAAGAAAAAAAACATGAAATATACCTATCATTGAGTAAAAAGAACAATATCTTAAAATAGATATAACAAAAATGTACGAAATGACCTCGAAGGGGTCTTATTAAGTGATATAAATAAACTTCACAATGGAACCACCAACATTTCCGATAAAAAAAAAATAAAAATAATAATCGGTGCGTGCCGCAGTGGTTAGAGCTTCCGACTCTGAAAAAAATTATTTTTAAATCATTGTTTTTCTAGGACAGTATTATGTAATTGTGAAATTGTGAAAAGAGTTGATTAGGGAATGAAAAAAGTGTGAACAAAAAGAAGGAGGCATTTTGTGCGATTTTTTGCTGAGAAAATCAAGTTTGAAAATGGACAATTTTAAAGATTCAAAAGGTCATCACTCGAAAAGTATAAGAGACCCCCACGAAATTCTTTCGGATTCGTGCAGGAGATAAAACTACGTGTTACGCCACTTTTCTTTTTGTTTCGAGAAAAAGCCCGATAAACTTACCTTTGCCGATGTTTTCTTATTCACAGAAAATAAAGATATATATACCTGGAACCTTCAAAGAATCTTCTTTTGAATCGTTGGAAATTTTATCGTCGTGGATGCGTGGAACATCATCTTCGTATGGTAAAGAATCTTTATATTTTTCAGGCGAACGGGTGCCCTTCGGTTCGTGGTAATTCCACTGCTTTGTGTGCTTGTTGTCTACCATAGATTTTAGTTGCGGGATGAATGTGGCAAAAGTTATGACGATGAATGGGGAACTGTAAAGTAAGGCTGACACTGACAACCCGTTTCGAACATTGTTGAAGATAAAAGTTTTGACGGGTTAGTACAGTCAATGAGGAAGAAAACATGTTCTGAACACCATCCACCCTGTATTGAATGAATGGACCTTGTCAAAAATAGCTTTCTATCTGATCAACTGTAGTCCAAGCAATAGGGAAAAATTAATATCCGAAAACAAAAAATATGACCGTATAGGAAATTTTCTATTTCATGGGACTCGATCGTGATTACCGAACATAACCTAAAAAATTGGCAAAGTTGCGAAAAGCGGTTTTTTGTTGATAACTAAAAAACCACACCTCCGATCGAAAAAAGTCAAATTAGAAAATTGTAGGTATCAAAAAGATCTATCAATTAAATCACCTATAATTTTCCGATATCATTGATACTTTTCGAGTTATATCGGAAAAACCGTGAAAAATCGGGTTTTCTATAACTCGTTAACTGTAAGGTATTCAAACTTGTTACTTACCGTTATGTGTATGACAAGCCAAAAAAGTCTTTCTTTGAAAAATTGATAAATATTGATTATTTTTTAAAATATATGAAGTTTTCTCAAAAAAGATGCTGTCTCAATATGGCTACTCTTGCTCGGGGAATGATGCTACAATAACGATTCATAGCTTATTTTTTCTGTAAGAGTTGTTCTTTGATATTATCGAACGAGTCTATTGATTTTTTAAATTTTAAGGATCAAAAAATGACTTTAAAAAAACTGCACAATTTTTTACGTGTTTTTTTTTTAAATACATTGCTCAATTTTGTTTTTATATGAATGACTTTCATGAAAATGGAATCCTAGCATAATTTCAAGCATTCAGAAAAAAAAAATGAATTCCTACGATCACTAGGAGCCGAGATCATTTTTTTTATTTCAAAAGAATCTGGAAGACGCAATAATCATCGTACATCAGTCACCTTCATGGATATTAAGGTTGAATACCTATATTTTCAATAAAAAAATACTAGGATATGTCTAGTTCATTTGCAGTATTATTAATTGATGAATAAAGTGAGGCGTGCAGGCGCGGATTGGCGAAAGAAAATAAGATCGCAGCGCCACCTATAGCAAGACTTTGAACTACGAATCACGGACAAAGGTTTTTGACTTTACACGTGTTTATATGGCGTTTTGACGATCTGTACTCCTATTTTCAAACAATTTGTGAAAATTTGTGATTTCTCTAACTAAAAAGTGATTGTGTTTCTATTGAAAGACTCTAAAGAACGTTTCAGTCAGGTGATTTAAAGGAATTTCATCTCCGATTAGTTTTGAATGCTTCTGCAATTCAAGGTTGCATGGCGTTTTGATGATCTGTTCTCCTATTTTCGAACAATTTGTGAAAATTTGTGATTTCTTTAACTGAAAAGTTATTGTGTTTCTATTAAAAGACTTGAACGATACTTTCAGTGTAGTTTACAAATATTTTACGTGTTTTTTGAAGTCATGATTTGTGAGTTATTGACCTGATTCATTTTGTTGATTAAGGATATTTCCATAGTCGATTTCTGTTTCTGTTCGTATTTTTTTGGTTTATACTGTTGATAGACTGCCAAATATGGGAAAATACAATCCTAGTTGTTTAGTCCCAGGATGCAGGACATATGGCAAGAAGAAAAATGTGGGATATCACAAATTTCCCCCAAAAATAAAAGCAAGGTTAAAAAATCCAAATGGTTCGACCAGATTGAAGAAATTGACCAAAGGAAAGCATGAATTTTGAAACTGAAAATTGGCAAGCTAAATAATATCGAAGTATGCTTGTTTGACAAAAAGACTGATGAATGAATCAGATCAATAATTGATCGCAAATCATGACCTCCAAAAACAAGTAAAATATTTGTAAACTACACTGAAATTATCGTTCAAGTCTTTTAATAGAAACACAATAACTTTTCAGTTAAAGAAATCACAAATTTTCACAAATTGTTTGAAAATAGTAGAACAGATCATCAAAACGCCATACAACCTTGAATTGCAGAAGCATTCAAATCTAATCGGAGATGAAATACCTTTGAATCACCTTACTGAAACGTTCTTTAGAGTCATTCAATAGAAACACTATTACTTTTTAGTTATAGAAATCACAAATTTTCACAAATTGTTTGAAAAATAGGAGTACAGATCGCCAAAACGCCATATAAACACGTGTAATGTCAAAAACCTTTGTCCGTGATTCGTAGTTCAGTCTTGCTATAGGTGACGCTGCGATCTTATTTTCTTTCGCCAATCGCGATAGCTGTAGCGGGTGGCGGAGTGGGGATAGCACTGAAAACTTATTTCGTGCGTTCAAACTTCAGAGTGGCTTGTGCTTGAAAAATATTGACAGCCGTATGCATAGTCAATTCCAGCGACTCGCCAGAGTTTCGCCGCTCGCTACACAAGAACTATAATGCACAGTCGAGCTCCAAAAAAGTGGTACATCGCCAGCGTTTCGCCAAAATGTGACTTATCACGTAGTTGTCACTTTTTTGGATCTCGACTGTGCATTATAATCCTTATGTAGCGAACGGCGAAACTCTGGCGAGTCGCTGGCGATTGACTATGCATACGGCTGTAAGTATCTCGGCTTGTTTTGTTCACGTACGTTTTCTTTTGCAATGTACACTAGTACTTGAAATTGAACCAATAACTTTTTTTTTTCAATAACACTGTCAGGACGAAAGTGTCTTTAATGTCAACAGTATTTGTATCCCCACCCGCTAAAATCCGCGCCTGCACGCCTCACTTTGTTCATCAATTAATAATACTGCAAATGAACTAGACATATCCTAGTATTTTTATTGAAAATATAGGTATTCAACCTCAATATCCATGAAGGTGACTGCTGTACGATGATTTTTTTGAAATAAAAAAAATTATCTCGGCTCCTAGTGATCGTAGGAAATCAATTTTTTTTAATGCGTGAAGTCATGCTAGAAATCTATTTTCATGAAAGTCATTTCTATAAAAACAAAATTAAGAAATTTATTTAGAAAAAACATGTAAAAAAATTGCTGCATACTAACAGAGTAATATAGAGGATTAAATTGTCGAAATAATGGAGTGTACGAGCGTGTCTCTCAAGATGTTTCTACAGGGCGGAATAAATATTTTCTTCTCCAATATTAAATCGATTTTTTCTTAAAACGCTACATACTAACAGATTCAAATTTTGGAGTATTGTACAGGTAGAAATGGTCGAAATAATGGAGTGAACGAAAATGTCTCCCAAGATTTCATACAGGGCAAAATAAAAATTTTCCTCTCAAATGTAGAATCGATTTTTCTCAAAACGATACATACTAACAGATTAAAATTTCAGAGTAATATACAGAAAGAAATGGTCGAAAAAATGGAGTGAACGAAAATGTGTTCCAAGATTTCATACAGGGCGAAATAAATATTTTCCTCTCAAACATAAAATCGCTTTTTCTCAAAACGCTACATACTAACAGATTCAAATTTTAGAGTAATATACAGGAAGAAATGGTCGAAAGAATGGAATGAACGAGAATGTCTCCCAAGATTTCATACAGGGCGAAATAAATATTATTCTCTCAAACATAAAATCGCTTTTTCTCAAAACGATACATACTAACAGATTCAAATTTTAGAGTAATATACAGGAAGAAATTGTCGAAAAAATAGAGTGAACAAGAATGTCTCCTAAGATTTCATACAGGGCGAAATAAATATTTTCCTCTCAAACATAAAATCGCTTTTCCTCAAAACGCTACATACTAACAGATTCAAATTTTATTGTAATATACAAGAAGCAATTATCGAAATAATGGAGCGAACGAGAATGTCTCCCAAGATTTCATACAGGGCGAAATAAAAATTTTCCTCTCAAATGTAGAATCGTTTTTTTCTTAAAACGCTACATCCTAACAGATTCAAATTTTACAGTAATGTACATATAGAAATGGTCGAAATAATGGAGCGAACGAGAATGTCTCCCAAGATTTCATACAGGGCGAAATAAAAATTTTTAACTCAAATGTAGAATCGATTTTTTCTTAAAACGCTACATACTAACAGATTCAAATTTTAGAGTGATATTCAGGAAGAAATGGTCGAAAGAATGGGGTGAACGTGATTGTGTCCCAAGATTTCATGCCCAGTATGAAATCATGGGAGACATTCTCGTTCATTCCATTATTTCGACCATTTCTATTCGTACACTACTCCAAAATTTGAATATGTTAGTATGTACCGTTTTGAGAAAAAGCGATTTTATGTTTAAGAAGAAAATATTTACTTCGCCCTTTATTAAATCTTGGGAGATATTCTTGTTCACTTCATTATTTTGATCATTGCTTCCTGTATATTACTCTGAAATTTGAATCTGTTAGTATGTAGCATTGTGAGAAAAAGCTACCTATTTTATGTTTAAGAAGAAAATATTCACTTCGCCCTGTATGAAATCTTGAGAGACATTCTCGTTCGCTCCATTATTTTGACCATTTCTATCTGTACATTTCTCCAAAATTTGAATCTGTTAGTATGTAGTGTTTTAAGAAAAAATCGATTCTACATTCTAGAGGATAATTTTTACTTCGCCCTGTATGAAATCTTGGGAGACGCTCTCGTTCGCTCCATTACTTTGACCTTTTCTATATGTAAATTACTGTAAAATTTGAATCTGTTTGGATGTAGCGATTTAAGAAAAAATCGATTCTACATTTGAGAGGAAAATTTTTATTTCGCCTTGTATGAAATCTTGGGAGACATTCTCGTTCGCTCCATTATTTCGACAATTTCTATATGTACATTACTGTAAAATTTGAATCTGTTAGGATGTAGCGTTTTGAGAAAAAATCGATTCTACATTTGAGAGGAAAATTTTTATTTCGCCCTGTATGAAATCTTGGGAGACATTCTCGTTCGCTCCATTATTTCGACCATTTCTATATGTACATTACTGTAAAATTTGAATCTGTTTGGATGTAGCGATTTAAGAAAAAATCGATTCTACATTTAAGAGGAAAATTTTTATTTCGCCCTGTATGAAATCTTGGGAGACATTCTCGTTCGGTCCATTATTTCGACCATTTCTATATGTACATTACTGTAAAATTTGAATCTGTTAGGATGTAGCATTTTGAGAAAAAATCGATTCTACATTTGAGAGGAAAATTTTTATTTCGCCCTGTATGAAATCTTGGGAGACATTCTCGTTCGCTCCATTATTTCGACCATTTCTATATGTACATTACTGTAAAATTTGAATCTGTTTGGATGTAGCGATTTAAGAAAAAATCGATTCTACATTTAAGAGGAAAATTTTTATTTCGCCCTGTAATGAAATCTTGGGAGACATTCTCGTTCGCTCCATTATTTCGACCATTTCTATATGTACATTACTGTAAAATTTGAATCTGTTTGGATGTAGCGATTTAAGAAAAAATCGATTCTACATTTAAGAGGAAAATTTTTATTTCGCCCTGTATGAAATCTTGGGAGACATTCTCGTTCGGTCCATTATTTCGACCATTTCTATATGTACATTACTGTAAAATTTGAATCTGTTAGGATGTAGCGTTTTGAGAAAAAATCGATTCTACATTTGAGAGGAAAATTTTTATTTCGCCCTGTATGAAATCTTGGGAGACATTCTCGTTCGCTCCATTATTTCGACCATTTCTATATGTACATTACTGTAAAATTTGAATCTGTTTGGATGTAGCGATTTAAGAAAAAATCGATTCTACATTTAAGAGGAAAATTTTTATTTCGCCCTGTATGAAATCTTGGGAGACATTCTCGTTCGGTCCATTATTTCGACCATTTCTATATGTACATTACTGTAAAATTTGAATCTGTTAGGATGTAGCGTTTTGAGAAAAAATCGATTCTACATTTGAGAGGAAAATTTTTATTTCGCCCTGTATGAAATCTTGGGAGACATTCTCGTTCGCTCCATTATTTCGACCATTTCTATATGTACATTACTGTAAAATTTGAATCTGTTAGGATGTAGCGTTTTGAGAAAAAATCGATTCTACATTTGAGAGGAAAATTTTTATTTCGCCCTGTATGAAATCTTGGGAGACATTCTCGTTCGCTCCATTATTTCGACCATTTCTATATGTACATTACTGTAAAATTTGAATCTGTTAGGATGTAGCGTTTTAAGAAAAAAACGATTCTACATTTGAGAGGAAAATTTTTATTTCGCCCTGTATGAAATCTACGGAGACATTCTCAATTAAATTTAAAAAATCCCAGCCGCAACTGAGGCTCGAACTCCGGACCTTTCAACTCAGAGTCAGATGCTCTAACCACTGCGCCACGCCCCGACATTTATAAATTAGTTATAAACAAACAAATATAATATTTAAGAGCATTTTTTGACTCCATAATGCTGTCCTGGAAAAACGATTTAAAAAAAAATTCCTTTTTCCTTACATACATTTTATTATTGTTCATAATCGTTTTTTTTATATTTCGATTCATTAAATAATTAGTTAGGAAATTATTTCCGTCATAAAAATCATAATTGTACTTCTCAATAGGTAAAAAATACTTTATAAATAATTTCTTTGTTTATTAACTCAATAATTTGTTATATAAACAAATTCTGACATGAGTTTTTTTTTTTTTTTGAACTTAAAAAAATTACAAAAACAGCCATATATAAATTAAAAATAATATTAAAAAGTGCTATAAAAAACGGAAATGATTTTTATTTCCAGAAAAAATAAATAAAACCGTTGTCAGAATTTGTTTATAACAAATTGTTGAAATAATAAACAATGAAATTATTTATAGAGAATTTTTTTTATTTATTGGGAAGTACAAATTATGATTTTTAAGAAGGTAATAATTTCCTAACTTATTATTTGAACATCCGAAATATAAAAAAAACGATTATAAACAATCAAAAACTGTATTTAAAAAAATAAATATTTTTTTTAATCATTGTTTTTCCAGGACAGCGTTATGGAAATAAAACATTTTCCTAAACACCGATGTTTTTTTTGTTGGTATGGAATTGTTTAACACTCCGTAACGAAGTAGGTAACAGCCACGGAGTTATTAAGTGGTTTTTTGGGGTTATGAATGAAAAAAAAAAAGATGTTTAAAATTTTTTAATGACAAAAAGACAAATATTTTATATAATTTCAACAATATACCAAAATATGTAGAATATAGAAGCTTTATAATTGTCTTGGTTTTCTCGAAGCTATTTCTCCAACACTGAAGTCTTTGTTAGATCTGAAAATGAAAAGAAATTATCAGTTACCTCAGATAATGAGACTTGATACGTGCGCTATGGCATTAATAGAATATCGCAGATTCATAACAAAGTTATTTATTCAAACTTCTGTTGAAAATGTTTATAGCAAGTCAAAAGGATAAAGAGTACGAAAAATGTATGAAGGAAGCTAATACCAGTCGAGTGTTTCGAAAAAAAAGAGTGCTCTAGAGTTTAAAAGAAAAAAAAGTTGCATTCGAGAAATTCGAACAAGAGTTGCATTCGAAAGTTTCGAAAAAATTGCATTCGAAAGTTTCGAAAAAAAAGTTGCATTCCAGTGTTTCAAAAAAAAGTTCCTCGAGTGTATCGAAAAAATAGCATTCGAAAGTTTTGGAAAAAAAAATTGCATTCGAGAGCTCCGAAAAAAAAAGTTGCATTTGAGAGTTTCGAGAACAATCATTGCATTCAAGTGTTCGAAGAAAAAGGTGGATTCGAGAGTTCCAAAAAAAGTTACATTCGAGGGTTCCGAAAAAAAAAGTTCCATCGAGAGTTCCGTGAAAAAAGTTGAATTCGAGTGTTCCAACATAAAGTTGCCTTCGAGTGTTCCAAAAAAAAGTTGCATTCGAGTATTCCATAAAAAAGTTTCATTCGAGTGCTGTGAAAACAAAGTTGAATTCGAGTGTTCCGAAAGAAAAAGTTACATTCGAGAGTTTCGAAAAAAAGTTGCATTCGAGTGTTCCGAAAAATAGAATTAGAGAGTTTTGAAGAAAAAATATATTCGAATGTTTCGAAAAAAGTTGCATTCGAGTGTTCGGAAAAAAAAAGTTGCATTCGAGTGTTCGGAAAAAAAAAGTTGCAATCGAATGTTCCGAAAAAAGAAGTTGCATTTCAGTGTTTTGAAAAAAAAGTTGCATTGGACTGTTCGAGAGTTTTGAAAAAATAGTTGCATTCGAGTGTTTCGAAAAAAAAGTTGTATTCGAGAGCTTCGAAAGAAGTAGCATACAAGTGTTCCAAAAAAAAAGTTGCATTCGAGTGGTTCGAAAAAAATGGTGCATTAGAGAATTTCGAAAAAAAAGGTTTGAGAAAAAAAATGCATTCGAGTGTTCCCCAAAAAAAGTGATCGGGGGTTAAAAAAAATTGCATTCGAATGCTTCGAAAAAACGTTGCATACGAGTGTTTCTAATAAAAAAGGTGCTCTAGAGTTAAAAAAAAAAGTTGCATTCAAGTGTTCCGAAAAAAAAGGTACATTCGAGAGTTTTGAAAAAAAAAGTTACATTCGGGTGTTTCAAAAAAAAGTGCATTCGGGTATTCCATAAAAAAAGTTGCATTCGAGTGTTTCGGAAAAAAAGTTGCATTCGAGAGTTTCGAGAAAAATAATTGTATTCGAGCGTTCGAAAAAAAAGGTGGATTCGAGAGTCCCAAAAAAGGTTGCATTCGAGTGTTCCGAGAGAAGAAGTTGCATTCGAGAGGTTCGAAAAAAATGCATTCGAGTGTTCCGAAAGAAAAAGTTCCATTCGAGAAGTTCGAAAAAAAAAATTGCATTCGAGTGTTCCCACAATGAAAAAAAATTGTTACAATTGTTATTTCCGTCAACCTATTGCACCCCTACGCGCAACCCTCAGGAATGAGAGACTTGTGCGAGCTAAGGAAGACACAGCCCTTACCTTTTGATCTTTGGTGGAGATCCCCGTCTAGTTGTTTACTCGACTGACTCACCTGACCGACGACGTCGGAGACGAACTACTGCCGATTTCATTCCTAACCTCAACAGCAGATCTGTGTCTAATCTCGTAGTCGGCTAAAGGCATCCCGGTCTTGACCAAATTCTCGTTCGAAACTGACCTACCATCTGCATTACTATCAACGCAATAACTGAAGGAGCTGACAGCTTTGTTGATCTCCGAGGGAATACTGTAACTCTTAATTTCGTATTTGTTATCCTGGGATGATTCGCTGTGGGACAGGTAGTAAAAGTCGAGGTTATGAGGATGGTTTCCTGGAAAAACAAGAATCGCAGTTAGCGGTAATTCAGATGTGAAAATGTTAATGTGGGATTTGAACCCGAGACTCGATTTCCAGTCGAGTGCGATACCAACTACGCCACTAGTCCTTCCTTTAGTCAAAGTCAAAATATACTTTAATGTCAGAAGTTTTTCAATTTATCGACGAGTTTCGACTATAAACAAAAATAAAACCAGCGGCACACACTTGATGATCCTAATAAGGATTGACACCGACTGAGAGACGTACAGAGTTTAGTATAACGCTAACCCAAAACACACTATTTCAATTGATCGTAATACATCCAGCTAATGAAGCGTTGTACATAAATTATGAAACTAGGTGACATTTAAACATATTTTGACATCGACTTGACTTTCTGGACTTTCACTAATAGATCTTTGGCCCATGACACTAGAAGTGTCATCATCGTAGCGACGTCGTATAGATGAAACTTGGGAGGAAATAACTTCCCTGCAACTTCGCAGCGACGTGTATGAGACATAGAATGAGATATCTCATGTCACATTATTAAATCGCTGCGATATTCCAGTGTTTGCTGGGAATGGGCCTAAGAAATCGTCAGATGTGAGTTAGGCCACCACCCCAAATTTTCAGATACTGCTAACTTAAGACAATTGCAGTTGGTTTTGAAACAACACTAAAGAAAAAGGGTGGGAAGACCGAACGCGTTGGGTCGATCTCAGCAAAACTGCCAAGAGGAAAACGTTGGTTATTTTAGAAGTGCATTAACAATTGAAATTAATATATTTATCGAATTACCTTCTATTACCTCTCCTCCGTTTAGTAAAGCGTATTTATCGGTAAGCAGTAGATTTTTCGGCGCCATCCCACTAACGATATTCGAAAAACTAGTGGACACGTCGACTAACAAATGATGGTACTTCTCGGTGGCGCTTCTGTCGCGCTCTGGCGTCAGATCGTAATCGGAGCTCAGCAGTTTCGTATAATCCGTTTGTCTCATTCGAAAGGGGTCCTGTAGATTTATTTCTGTGTCTGCTTCGTAGTCTGCCAAGACGAAAGATTTCTCAGTATGGTGGACGAGAGATTCGTTCACGGATTCGTTCACGGATTCGTTTTTCTCGTTTATTGGAGGCTCAAATTTTGGACTAGCAGGCTAAAAAAATAATTACGGTTTTTTTAACAGAAGAAACATAAAAGAGAAAATGTTGAGCTATGGTCTCAGCTATTCTAGCTTGTAGGGTAATAAGGAAAGTAATTGTATTAATCTCAGCAAGCAGGAACTAATACTCCGCAGCAAAACTTTTATTATTATTAATATGTTATAGACAAGATTGACTCACCTGTTCGATTGGTTCAGAAAATTTGGGAACAAGAAACTTTTCTTCTTTTCCCAACGCCTTTTTCAGCACGTATACGGGTGAATGTATCAGAACGTATTCCTCGTCGATATCTGGGTCTTTCAAAGCGAATTCACTAGTTCCACATTTTCTATCGCACTGTACCACGCTTATTTGCGTATATTTGTCGTCTTTGTTTCTTGCGTGATCGATTTCTGTTTCAGCAGAACTTGGTTCAGCTTGTGTATTCGCATCCTTAGTCAAAATAAGAGAATCACTAGTTTGAATAAATTTGTTTTCAGTGAATTTCAAATTTAGTTCTTCAACGATATTGTTGAAGATAAACGTTGATGTGGAGTTTCCATTGTTTTGAGGAATCGCCTTCTCGGTTAGGTCAAGTTGGATATCTTTGTTCTCCATGGTCTTGCCGAAAATGGCATTATTATTTTGGCAGTCTTTTAGTTTTTCGAAAATAATTTCTTCCTCCGTGGAAACCTTCCTTTCTTTTTCTGTCAGTGGAATATCTGAAATGAATCTGGTTTTATTTCGCTCATTGTGTAGGTGAATTAATGATTATTATATACTGGAATACGCAACTGTGATTTATTTGTTGTGAATAGGTCAGATTAGAAATACTAGAAATATAGATCTCTTTGTTATCACTATTTACGACATCTCAGAGATGTCACAGATGTATATGATTTTGTACATCGCAGCGATGGATTACTATAATAAAGTAGCTTTGAACTAGACGAAGTAATAAATCTCAGGATCAATTGAAGATGAAACGGACATGAACAAAGTTAAAACAAAAACACATTTTATTTTCTTAAAACCTAATAAAGAATTGATTTTTCAGCTAGTTTTGATAATGGAGACAGGTATAGTCTCCGAATCGTCAACGATTTTTTAACCGATCGAATGAATATTTGTCAACACTCTTTCGTTTTGATGAACTCATCCATCTTCAGACATATATTCAAGTTCCCAGACTGTAGAGTGATAAGACCGGATGAAGTGTTTTGATTGAGGACTGGTAGAGGGGGAAAGAATGTGTTTCCGAACGATTAACATGTACAAAACCAAGAGGAAAGGACGTATACGGGGGGGTCACTGAAATATTTCATATCGTGCCGTATGTACAAGCTCTCCGATCGTTGCCACATAGCCTTTGAAAATGCCAGCCGCAGTTTTGAAGGAATTAATCTAAAAATTACCGTCGTGAAAGCCTTCTTTTCCGATAATCCCAAAGTTAAGCGCAAACAAAACAACAAATTAAAAATTCGATAATGAAAAAAATAGCAGCTACCAAATTTCACTTACCAATGTATTTTTTGATACCGAAATTTTCGTCTGCAGAAACTCGTCTGACCAAATTCGAATCTTCGGCGGGATTTTCGGTATTATCCAAAAAAGACCCTCCCACATTTCCGAAGCTCGAAAAAGTATCATTTCCAAGAGTGGACAGTGTGGCGAGAGAGGCAAATTTCGAAGAAGCGTTCAAAATGGTTTCTATGGAATTTGACGGTTCCGTACATTCCGTCACTCTGCCCAGACTTCGTCTGTTGATCAGAATTTCTTCGGAATACGAGAGTTTGTCGGTATCTTTTCCGTAGTCATCGGCCTCTTCGGAGATTAACATATTCGCTGGCACGCGTAGAGAAGAGCATTCGCCGCAGTTTTGTAAGGGATCGATGCTCACAATTGGAAGCGGATTCACAGCTAAATTAATGGGCCGTGGTTTATTTTTACCGGTTTCTTGGTTTTCGTAAGGAATGCTCAGCTCCAATGCGAGTTGGGAAACGTGTTCCTTCATTTTCTCCTGAAACAAAATATCAAAAAAATTAGCAATCAGAATTTTTAATATACTGATTCTCAGAAAAAAAAAATTATACTGATTCACACGTGGTGGTCGTGAGGGTGGAGCGTTCGATTCTCAGCCATAAGGGCGTTTTTAAATCCCAACACGGTAATCGGTCTCGTGCATGGCATCACCATATATTATATACTTACTCTAGAATGCTAGTCCCCATGTCAAAAGTGTTGTAAAAAGTTCAGGCTAGTCCGCAATGCGCATGCGCATCATAAGTGAATTTTGTAATTTAGTAAAAAAATATGGTACTTGTGAAGATTAACAAACGTTAATTCTGAATCTCAGAGATTAGGGTTGGAAACCCCAATGTACTTATACCTGTTACTGGTATTTAGCCGATTTGAATACATATTTTCACATATTTATGATCCCAAATATTCAGCAAAGGCCATCACAAAGTAGAGTACGGTTATTATTATTATTTATCGCTCTGAAGCGACTGATTTTTGGTATCACATTCACTTTTCAGCTGTAGTTAACCAACAAAAACCTACGGATCCACCCCAAATCGTCGTTGCGAATTTCAAGGAAGCACTGGATTGGAAAATAAATTGAAAGTACAAAAAACTATGGAAATTTATTTCAGCTAATATCATGAATAATTTCAACTCAAATTGGATTTATAAAATTGCATGCTGGGAGTTTTTTTTTCTAGAACGTTTCTTGTCAAATTATGCAAACTGCATTTAATTTTAAATAATTTGAAGTTGCTATTTCTACGAGTATTTCTGGTTGTATTACCTTAGTGCAATTTCCACAATGGGGGTGAATGAAAAAGTAAGGCCAGAAGCATTTTTCTTCCCATCAAAGAAAAGCACAAATTACAATTTTCTCACTCAGTTGTTCTGCTGGGGTCTTTTCTTAAGAAAATAACATTTAAGCTATCTTGAGCAAAGCATATAGGTACATAAAAAATTTCATTATCCACCAAAAATGATTTTTTTTCAGGTATTTTTCCTTTACACAACACTAAACAGTTCATTGTTTATTTGTAAGAAGAAACGGCTTTATTAGAAATTGTCTTTAAAGGGAACAAGATTAATACAAATTCACAAATAATGAAAGAATAACCAACGACAACAAACACCACACAAAACGACAAGAGAAAATCTGAAATTCTAAAAACCGTCTCTGATCTCTGACAAGAGTGACAGATCTTCGTGACAAGTCTTCCTGTTGATGAAAAAGCACTGTTGCACGGTCATTATAATTACAGTAGCATAGGGTACATTATTGTTTTAAATAAGTTTCTTTCGCGCCTAAAATTCGGAGTAATCTATCTCTTAAAGGTTATTTTCGGTTTTAAAAAGTCCTAAATGCGATGTGAAATTTCTCTCTTTCAAATGGTATGTGTTTTATTGCCTCATGACAAAAAACTCTGAATTGGAACACCAAATTATTTTCAAACTTGGCAACGATCTACCCAAACTACACTGATGACGCGCATGCGCACATCGTAAACGGGTCACATACGCGTCATGCTTTTCGCCGTGGAAATTGGCGGGATTAGCATTCTAGAGTAAGTATATAATATATATTTCTATGGGCATCACACTTTAAAAGGACTCATCTTTCGTTGTATTCTATTTAATGGTGGTGTAAATACACCGCGACTTATAAGGTCTATTGTTTCCCCTTCTGCCGCCCAAGTCCAGCCGTTGATGAGAACCTGCAACGCTCCAAACAAGCCACTAGAAATCAAATTAAACCTATTCAATTCAGTTTGATAATTACCATATCTAGTCGGCCTATGTTGATTTCGATGTGACTTTTGAAAACTCTTTCGATATCAGTGTTATGAAAATAATTGTTGACTATTATATCCTCTGTTATCCGAAGTAAAAATTGTAAATACTCATGTTCTTCTACCCTGAAAAAAGAATCATTTAACATATTCTTTATACCATTTCATTAAACTGAGTATTTTGAATGTGTGTTCTAGAGATTAGTGCCATTCGATTCCTTAAAATGTAAAGTAGGCTTGCCTTACAGGCAACGAGGAAGCAGACTGCCTTGTCAAAGAATAAGGAACAATAGTACAGCTAAACAGCTTCTCGAGTTGGACAAGAAAGACTTGAAATTGGTAAAGGGATTCCTGACTGTAAAAAAAAATTGGCAAATCAGGGAGTGATAGTTGCCGCTGTCGCCAGAACTTCACTGAAACTGTAGAACAATTGTTGATGCCCAGAGCTTTTCTGCAAGAGGATCAAGTTCCTGGAAGAAGCCTCGTAATCCCGGGCCTCGAATAGTTTAGGGTCACGCATGAAATAGGTCAAAGTAGTTTTGAACCCGCATAGCTTTTGTACAACCTTACTACAATTTGCAAATCTACAGGCTAACCTGGAAGTACATACAGACTTACCTGGAAGTACATACAGACTTACCTGGAAGTACATACAGACTTACCTGGAAGTAGAGCATTCTGTTCTTGCTGTACCCCTACTAGAGTTTCTCTTCCTATTTTCATCATTTTCCGATATCTCCACTAATCCATTTTTCGTTGTTTCATCCTCCTTTGTGATCATTCTCGAGATATTTTCATCTCCGCATGGATATGTTTTGATGCTTTTGCTACTGGACGGTGTGCTAGACGGACTCATCAAGTTTGATGTAGGAGTATCCATGCAAATCCTGCAGTTTTTGTCATTTTTTCTTCTAGATTTTGACGGAAGAGTTTCAGTTGATTTGGCAGCTGGTTTGGTTTGATCAAGTAGCGCTACTGCAGTCTGAGATCTAGATTTGCCCTAACCTTGCAAATATTGTTGATAATCAACATATTTATAATTAACAAGTCGATGCAAAATTCGTGCAAAATTTTACATAATATTCGGAATATTATCGGAAATTATGTTACACAGCTGTACTATCCTTACTGAAACCTCGGCAGATATTGCATTACATATATCAGATACCCGTATATTTCGTATATCATATTTTTACTTTTTACTAAGCGGTTCTCAAAAAATCAGCTGTGAGGACCTACATCCTAACTTCGCCGAATCGATAACATTGACCCAGCAAACACATCTCTGAGATTTCGCAATTATATTACACTGCGAATTGGAAATGCAAGTTTTGTCCATGTCTCCATATCACAAACATTGCATCGCTGCGATGTACAGAAGCAAATACATATCTGTGACGACATCTCTGAGATGTCGAAATGAGGTAACTTTGCGTCATCTCTGAGATGTCACAATAAGGTAACCTAGCAACATCTCAGATGTCGCATTGAGGTATAAATACGACATCTCTGAGATGTCACAGAGGTAACACTGCGACATCGCAAAGACGTCACAATGATACCAAATTGCGATATTTCAGAGATGCCACAGAGGTAACATTCCGACATTTTTGAGATGTACATTGCGACATTACCTAGACGCCAAAATGGTAATATTTCTATTCCAACGGCCTTCTTTGAAAAAAAAAAAAATAAATAGATGATTCACATGAATCTTTTGATTTGGGAACGCCTTACGTCTATGGGCATTTGAATTCAAAATATCACAATCTGCGCTAAATGGGTTATTAAGAATTTTGAGAAATACAGAAAGTTTGATATACATATTTACCTAAAGATTCCAGGGCATTGAAGAAAGCTCCTAGATCAGTGGTTGAAAATAAATGATTAGAAATATATTTGTAATCTCTGGCTTTGTTTCATTGACACATTTCCCCATATATGTATTACCTAACCTCTGCATAACAAATGTACATCGCTGTGATATCACATAGAAACCTGCGATGTCAAAATGAAATCATCTCCTATACATCGCAAAAACACATCGCAGTTACATCTTAAAACGTAGGATGGATGAAATTCGAGTGGGGCAAAATAACGTCCCTGCGATATCTCAGCGATGTCTATACGACATAGATTGCGATATCGCATGTCACATTGTTAGATTGCTGCGATATATCTGTGATGTAACGGTGTTTGCTGGGAGGTTTAATACAGCTGAACAAAAATTTACTGTGCATCGTTAGTGCAATGATCTTAAAGTGTTCGTCAAAAAGTAAGCAGAAATCTTGGATTTAATTTCAATTTGATTCAACAAAACTACATGAATTTACCAAAATGTTTGGTCACCCGGTATAAAAAATCGCAAAGAAGGGAATTTTTATATCCATAGTAAATGAAGACTAAGACCACCCACCACGTTTTGGTTTCAAAAATTAGTTTTAAACCGAGATTTGGAAGAACAGGAGCAAAACTCACATATTTTTTTTTTCAATGGAAGAACACTTATTTTGGCGTACCTGTATCTTCCGAGGCATCTCATAAGGGTGTCGCCGTGTTGTGGGTCTCGGGGGCAAACTCACCGATCTCAAAGACACATCACTTTTGGCCTTTGGTGATTCTAAACAAGAATGCTTTTTAATAACGTTACTTTGATTTGGAATATGGGGGCAAGTCTTGGAGTGTCTGAAAATAATTTAAAAGCAAATAAAATAGGCGTATATTGATTGTATGCAGTCTTTTCATACCTATGTTCGTTGGTGCACATCTTGAAAGATCTTTCTGAATGAGACGAATTCGTACTGGACCTAGCGAAACCTTTAGGAGCAGAAATATCGATTGTACTTTTAACATTTTTCAATTTTCTATAGTGGTTTCGCATGTGGAAGTAAATGTTTATGTCGTCGAAGTAATTTATGGTCATTTCTAAACACTATTGTATATATATTATCAACTAAACATTGGCCTAACAAGTAATAAAAGATTTCGAAACGATTTGTTTGTATTATGGATTTGAATTTAAACACGCCCAATCAGGAAAAGGCGCGTTTATTCAAATTTCATCTAAATTGAAAAAGCGACGATACAAGTTGAATTAAGAATACCTGAATTTCTTATGCTTGCTTAGAACTCACCCATAATTTTGAAGGCTCTATCCAAGTATCAATAATATATAATTAATTATCTGTTATTAAACATATTTTTTTCCAGATGAAGAAAAAAATTTGACATGAAGAAAAAAATTTGACATGCGACTGACTCTAGTTGTCAATGTTGCCAACTTTGAATCGAGTTCTTGGGTAATTTTCAGGAAATAAATTAATGCTTTCAAGAAGTTTGTAGTCGACACATTAGAGTTGAAGTTTCTAGAAAATTAGCTCTGAAAGGAATCTTTGCGGCAACTCGTGAATCATTTTGATCTATTCACATGACATGGTAGCAGCATTGTTTAAACAGAAGTAAGACAGTTAGCCAACCTTACGGGATTAATATTGGATTCAAATGGATGCGACATGTAGATGGCGACAATGATCTCGCATCCAAGTCATGTCGTAACTTCAGTGATCTGGCCTCCAAGACATGTCGTAACTTGATTGAAACAATGGGACAGCATTAAAATCAAGGTTTTTTAACAAACCTGCAATAAAATGACGTCAAATATTCATGTTTGTAACTAATCACGCTAGATGACACTCGCGTTGGGGTCCAATACCTTTTCCACATGCATTGACTATCTTACTTCTAGCATTGTTTAAATAGAACATAGTTAGTCAATGCCTGTGGAAAAGGTATTGGACACAAACGCGAGTGTCATCTAGCGTGATTAGTTACAAACATGAATATTTGACGTCATTTTAATGCAGGTTTCTTTAAAAAACCCTGAATTTAATGATTTTCCATTGTTTTAATCAAGTTACGACATGACTTGGAGACCAGATCACTGAAGTTACGACATGACTTGGATGCGAGCTCACTATCGCCATCTACATGTCGCATCCATTTTGATCCAATTATAATCCCATAAGGTTGACTATCTTCTATATAAACAATGGTTCTAGGTATTAAACAAATGAGCACATGCAGTCCTATTCTGAGCAGAAGGGTACGCCATCTATTATTATTCGGTTGAACTGATATAAAGTAAATAATAGATTGATAGATTTTTGGACAACAAAGTGAGTTCAAGGGAATTCTCCAGTATTCATTGTTTCAGAATCAGACACCTTCAGCAAATAAAACATTGTTGTCTCTTATGGCGTTTAACAGCCGAATACCACTCTACTTCTTGACGTGGTCTTTTGGGAAGTTAAAACACCTAATAGAGTAATAGACCATGTCAAGAAGCAAAACTTGTCAAGAAGCAAAACTTCTCCACAAATTCAAGCACAAATGGTACGCCATCTATAGTTATTTGGTATTGGTTGCACTGATATAAAGTAATTCAGGTCTTTTTTACCATAAGCAGTATGATGTTTCTTTTTAACATTTTTGGTCAACGAATTGAGTTCAGTGATATTGTCGCGAATGCCAGAAATACTCTGTGATTATAAAATTATGCATACATGTCATTTAATAACTATATTTCAGTCATAACCTCATTCTAATCAGATTAACGCGTTTGTGCTCTTGCCCAATCAATGCCTAAGATCTAAAGAAGTATAGGCAATGGCTTGGATACATGGTCTTTGAATTATGCTCAACCCTCCAGAAGTCAGGAATGGCTATTACTTCTGAAAACTTTGTTCCGAATGCAAATGTTTTTGAGGAAATGCATGAAGTTGTCAGTTGATTCTTCAGAAAAATAGATCAATTGATGGGAACCAAAATCTTTCGATAGCCTTCATTTTTGTAACTGAAAATAATATCAGTGAGAGGGCCAGGAAATAAACCCTGAGAATACAGGAGTTTATTAATGCAAAAAGTATCTCCTCAGTTCCCCTAATAATTCTGTAATGTTAAGTAGGGTTATACAATAAGTAGTTATAAAATAAAAACAAATTAATTTATTTATTAAACATTGGGAATGATGAATAACAATACTTTTACACTTTGATAATAAACATTGCTCTAACAGAATGAGGCCTAGAAGAACCATTTGGCAACTTATTGGCCGACTTTTCTCAGTATACAGTGGAAACAAGAAAATACAAAAGTAAACTTGATGAACTGACTCTATAAAGAATAAATGGTTCATTCTGCCTTCAAATATTCAAACAAAAGTAAAAATAAATATTAAGTACGTTGAGAAATACTGAGTTTTCCTTTTCATATGGATTTACAGTGTACAGTATAATATCAATAAGAAGTACAATAAAACTGCTTGTACAAATCTGTTAGTTATCACAATTTCAAAAACATTGAACCTCATATTTACGTACCGAGAACTGAAAGTAGATAAAAAGATTCGCTAAAGATCTATATCTAGTCTACCTGCTACATGAAAAGGACCAGGAGCAGCATTCCGTGTACAGTAGAATTCTACTTTTAACTGTCCACAATAGTATTCTACGGTAGATGGAACTCCACCCCACCAAACAGACATAGCTAAAGTTTAAAACATATTCAGATGCGACCGCTAAAATGTAGTGAAATAAAAGCTTAAGGCACGATATGTTAGGAAAAACAAGAAACAAAAAACACTTCACAACCTATGCTGAACCACCAGCCAAGAGAAAAAGTTATCTACTAAAAAATGGAAACATTGATGAATGTTTTCACCAGTATGGAAACACCTAAATAAGATGACCATGAAGTATAATCACTACAAGGGCGGGCTCTGAAAAGTAATCGGAGATGGCGCCACCAGTATCAAAACAATGTTATGATTTCCGTAAATATTATCCTTCAAATGTCTTTTGTCAAATGTTCTGCCAGCTGCGCCATTTCGCTTGTGGCAGTCATTGAAAGTGAACAAATTGTGTATTTTTACCGAAATTGATAAAATAGAATATGGAGCAGTTTGCACAGACCTAGAACAGTCGAAACTGCTCCTGGCAAATCGAAGCCAAACAAGGCGTCCGCCAGAAAGATGGCGACAAATGAATGGCAACATTATAAGAATTTTGCTAAGAAATAGTTCCTCATCCACCATATTTTCCAGATTTGCCCTTCTGCGACTATATTCTAATTCCAAACCTGAAACAATGGCTCAGAGATGACAGAATTGGGTCCAATCAGGAAGGAAAATCTGAAATAGAGGATTGGGTGAAATCATAGGGTTCCCAGAAATCGAATTATTCGGATGACATAGAAAAACTGGAGAATCATTGAATGAAGTGAATCAAATTAAAAGAAGACTGTTATGAAATTAATTGAGTTTTGAAGAACATTTGTGATTTCTTGCTAAGGGCAAGTATTTTTTAGCCCGCCCTCGTATAGTTGTTAGAATAGGATCAGCTCCCAACCGTTACTACCAGACATACCAGAAAAATCGAAATAATCAGACGAGTCGAGAATTTTGTTGTAAAAAGAATGTGTTACTTAGACTAAATAACAATAATACTTCACATCATAAACAGATTCGGAAATAAAATTTCAGACCAAGGGTTTTGTTGTATTCAGAGCTTACTAATGTCATGAAGGATTCAGCTGTTCTAGTACTAGGCCATTGTTCGCAGAATGTAACTCCGATATCATGCGAGTTTGTGGTTTATAGCTGAATGCCCCACATTGGGCGCCAAATTTTTACCACGGTTTTCTCTAGAGATAGCATGAAAGTTACCGCTGACAGAGCAGGTTTGCGACTAGACTCTTTCATATTTCAAGTTTGTCCAAAGGTTACTAATGTCATTCGGGATTCAGCTCTTCCAGTCCTAAGCTTTTATTCGCAGAATGTCCTACGATAGCTTATAAGTTTGTGGTTTATGGCTGAATGCCCCACGTTGGGCGCCAAATTTTGCCACCGTTTACCTGGAGATGGCATAAAATCTATCAGAGTGACATGGCAAACGCAAACTCGCGACTAGACGCTTTAATATTTCAAATTTGTCCAGAGATCACTAATGTCATTCGGAATTCAGCTTTTCTAGCCTTACGCTATTGTTCGTATAATGAAACTCCGATAACATGCGAGTTTGTGGTTTATAGCTGAATGCCCCACGATGGGCGCCAAATTTTTGCCACGGTTTTCACTAGAGATGGCATAAAAGTTATCACTGTCAGAGCAGGCTCGCGACTACTCATATTTCAAGTTTGTCCAAAGGTTATCATTCGGGATTTAGCTCTTCTAGTCCTAGGCTTCTATTCGCAGAAAGTCCTGCGATAGCTTGTGAGTTTGTGGCTGAATGCCCCACGTTGGGCGCCAAATTTTTGCCACCGTTTTTCCTGGAGATGGCATACAATCCATCAGAGTGACAAGGCAAAGTCGCGACTAGACGCTTTTATATTTCAAGTTTGTCCAGAGGTCACTAATGTCATTCAGAATTCAGCTGTTCCAGTCTTAGGCTACCTTGGAAATTTGTAGTTTATTGCTAATTGCCCGATGGCGTCAAATCTATCAGAGTGACAAGGCAGACTCGCGACTAGACTCTTTCATATCTCAATTTTGTCCAGAGTTTACTGAATTCATTCGGGATTCAGCTGTTCTAGTCCTAGGCCATCATTCACAGAATGTAGCCCAATACTTTCCTAGTTTATGGCTGAATGCCCCACGTTGGGAGCCAAATTTTTACCACCGTCTTTCCTGGATATGGCATAAAAGCTATCAGAGTGACAGAGCAGGCTCGCGACTAGACTCTTTCATATTTCATTTCATTCGGGATTAGCTGTTCTAGTCCTAGGCTGTTGATCACAGAATGTTTTCCATACTTTGTGGGTTTGTCGTTTATCGTTGAATGCCCCACGTTGGGCGCCAAATTTTTGCCACCGTTTTTCCTGCAGATGGCTCGTGTACCTCTTGTTCTAGCCCATTGTTCTATGTTCCAAAATTTTATTTCCGAATCACAGCCATCTAAAGTGGATAATAAGTAGTTCACCAGCTTTTGTTGATACCTAATACTACTCAAAGGTCAAATTAGAAAATTGTTTGAGATTTTTGTAAGAACTCCAAAATTCAATCATGTTGTTAAAAACCTGAACATTGTAAGTCTATAAAATTTAATAATTTTTCATTCGAGAACACAGTTATATTCTTCATAAAATTAGGATTAGCTATTTATGCTCTTTAGTGTCCGTAAAAAACAGGACTTCTTATTTTTTGTTGAAATCGAACCAATTTGGAAATTCTCAGAACAGATATAAATAGTTAAATAAATAAAACATACTTTGCCAGAGTCATCATAGACGCCAAGTGCTTCAATAAAAAAACATCCAACAAATATACATATCACTTTAAAATGTAGCGTGATCCAAAGAAATCCAACAAAATTCAATGCACACAATATCATTTTTTAACCAAATGAATGAAGGATACCACAACAAATTTAAAAGATAGCTGTTCTAGTCCTAGGCCATTGTTCGCAGAATGTAACTCCGATATCATGTGAGTTTGTGGTTTATAGCTGAATGCCCCACGTTGGGCGCCAAATTTTTGCCACGATTTTCCCTTGAGATGGCAAAATCGAGATTTAGCTAGCAAATACTTAAAAAACGAAGCCGTGATATCTGGGTTAATCAACAAACTCACGTTCGTCGAGCAATCCAGTAGTAACCGAACCTTGAAATCCTCCATACTTTGTATCTGTTAAATTGACTTGGTTGATAAATGAATAAAATAAATGACATGGCTTTTGAATGTGAGATTATAATAAAATACTTGAGAAATAGATGTTTCTACCCAAGTACTATTCAATACTTGGAAGATCAAAGTCGGTATATTATTAATTGTATGTCCTCGAACTAGATTCCCATGGATCACGCTGTACACCGAAAACCACCTCATAATCTGTACATCTCTATATACAATTACAACATAACCTGATCCCTTAGTCATTTTTTCCTCGACGTAGCAGTCCTACCCTTCGGCGCAATAAAATCCAGCTCTGGCAAAACCAGCGTACCCTTATTAGACACTCTACCACTACTACCTCCGCCTCCGAAGTGCCGCGGATTGGTGATAATATTCGGGCCGGGACTTCCCCAACCGGTCGCAGACGGCAGATGACCGTTCTGCTGCGGGGGCAGCGGACTGGAAACGAACTCGCCCCACTCGTCCTCGTCCTGCGCAGCTTGACTGGCGAAGCTCCAGTTGTGACTCGTCGCGTTAGAGTTTTTCTGCGCGGCACTGTTCTGATTGGTCGCGGCACTGAAGTTGTACGCTTGGCTAATGTACTGCTCACTTATGGTCGACGGTTGGTGCGCGTTCGGGAACGGGGGCCTGCTGTTCACGCTGTTCCTCGCTTGCGTTTTGGGCGACGCGGTCGCGGAACTGGCCGAGAGCTTCGTTTGCACCAAGCCGTGCGGGGTGATGACCGGGATGGGCTGCTTCATGGGCTGGATGTTGCCCAGGTTGAACACGGACAGGGGGAGATCGGGACTGGACGTTCTCTCGCGGTCGTTGGTCCTCAGCTTGTGAACCGGGGAGGGTTTCTGCACAGAAACGAACTCTGTCCACTCCTCGTCGTCTAAGGATCTTCGTTGTTTCTCCGCAAGGGTTGCGGGGGGCTTCGCGGGCTCTTCCTGCTTGGGGGGTGTCGGTCGCGAGAATACCTCTTCGAATTTCCGTATTTGTTCGTCGGTGACTCCGGGATCTGGCCAGTTTATCTGCGTGGGGGTGTTGTTCGAGTAGACCGGCACGGGCTTCAGGGGTTCCATGACGGGGGCTAATAAAAAGATTTAGTTTATTTATTTAACAGTGGTTTATATAAATAAATGTTACAAAATAAATACAGGGATTGTCCTGTCGCTTGTTTATTGAAAACTTTAAGTATTTCTTTCGAACTGTCGTTTTTTTGGAACAACCTACTAACATTTTGCTAACTCCGATGTTGGTCGAAAACTAACTCCTGGTTGATTTGAGGCTATATTTATATACGACCGGTGGGTCGGAGGCCGTGGGGACCTAATGGTCAGTGGTTAAAACGGAAGTGGACACAAACTTCCTTATTTTGAATGAAATACCCAGTTTTTTACATTTTTTAAATTTAGGTATCATTTTGAAATCTAAGTATTATTCTGGAACAATTTTGTCTAATGTTTTCCAATTGGGGATGACAATTATACTTACCACAAAATAATACTGGATTGGTAGTTTGTGGTTTGGAGGACTGGAAATCCGTGAACTCGTCTTCTTCAGGTGGAAGCTCCACAGCCTGTACAGGACCATTCTCGACGACACTCTTCGTTTCAACCATACAATCAACTTGAATCTGATTAAACCTCGTGAAGTCTGGTCGTGTACCGCTAGGTGTCACTCCTAACACCACACCTTCAGTCTTAACAGTATCGAAATCCGATAAAAAATCGTATGCTGCCTTCTGGCCGCTGGAATCCCCTACAACCGTTCTATCATGAATCGCTTGTTCCATGGGGTTCACCTGAAAGTCGGTGAACTCTTCATCGTTTTCCTTCCCAACATCATTGGTTGTGAAAACTTTCGAGGTTTCTTCTTCTACAGCCTCGACCATTGTTTTCCTGGGTAACTCGGGGGTAACGATGGTCGGCTGTAGCCAGGCTTCGATGCTAGGCCCCGCGACAGCTTCCAGCGTTGTGTTGGATATGTATGTTTCTCTCAGAGGTAAAGCGTTGGTCCAGTCCGGCATTTGAGGGATCTTGGGACTCTGATATGAAGTGAAATCCTCGAAGTCGTCTTCGTCGAGTTTACCAGCAGACGCGTTTTCAGGAGTGGGATCCGAGTGTTCGAAAATGGCGCCCGGGGATTTTTTTGGGGGTGGCTGAGAGGGACCTCTAGAATCTGGCAGTGGTGGAGCAGTGTCTTTGGGAAGAGCTAGAGGAAATACAGTTCATTACTGATTGAAAGTAGTTTTTGTGGAAAGAAAAACTTAATTTAGCAAGTATCTGTTTACCCAGAAACCTTTTAAATAATAAATAACGGGAGTAGTAGAGTAAAAATGAGAGAGCATCAGGATTCAAGGTCAAAACATACGGGAGAGCAAAATGATACAAGGTCAGAACCTATATGAAAGCAAATGGATTCTTCAAAGGTATGAGAGCTTTGGGAGGAGTGCATGTGTCAGATATCATATTCCACACGTTTCCGGTTTGACGAATTGAAGAAATCCGAGATAGGTTCAATGACCTACTACAAGGTCAAGAAGTGTACGTGTCAGATTACCAAGAATGCCCTGAAGCCATGGATAGATGGATAATTATTTGCCAGAAAAGTACTACAAAGAATACAAGGTTTTGTGACTAAAACTAAAAATGTCAAACTATAACACAAAATACAAAAAAAGAGTACATAATATTATAACCTCAGTAATAACACACATTTTTCTTGACCAGACAGACATTCTAAAATATGTTATTGATAGCACTTTTCTCAATTCACTTAATTAGACGATCACTATGTTTCTTTCTGAAAATATGAAAAGTTGCAGCAGATCTAATTTCTAACTGCAGTTTATTATGAACTGAGTGGAACAATAAGGTGATTTTTTAAATTTTTTGGTGTTAAAATTTGAGATGTGGATTTCTTGTGCAATCCTCGTCTGATACCTATGCACATCCTGATTTATTTTAATTTTTGTGAATGAGGCACGATATTTTGAAAATATACTTTTCGGTCATACTTAGTATTGTGTTTCTTGAAAGTTTCTCTACAAGATTCTCTGTATTGCAAATTATATATAATGCTTATGATTCTTATCTGTACAAAAATTCTGTCAAATTAATAAGTGCCTTATTGTTTGTAGTAGATAAATATAGAACGCCCGAAAAGTCCGTAAGGAGGGCCTGATACAGGCCCACTCACGTTCAAAACCTAAACCTAAGGGGTTTACTAACGAAATTGTTTTTTTTTCATGAAAATTGCAAGAATATCTTCATAGTTTTTAAACTAAATAAACGGATATATATATATATATATATATATATATATATATATATATATATATGTGCATAAGGCAATGAAAAATCTTCCAGTAAGTGTTTTTGATACTTTTGAAGAACATCTCTATAATCTCTATTATGATACCGCCGACACTTTTTATAAAGAATTACTTTTTCCTAAAACAAAAATTAAAATGATTGTCCATAAACATATATCGCCAACTTAAGTGGACACACTGTACATATCCAGGTGATTTGAAAATATCATTTGTCTATCAATATGACGAAAATACTCACATTTCAGCCATTTCTCCCAATCATCCTGCTCGATACTTGGGGAGGGGGGAATTTTCATGGGGTGTGTCATGTTGATACAAGTCGGGATGTCTAAGGAAGCTACCAACTGTTCTAAATCTAACAGGGTTGTCTGAGAGTCTTTTAAGAAAAATAATAGCGAAAGTAAAAAAATTGGGATTTTTTTGAAAATCGTCAGTCAGTAGGTCAACAGATTTTGTAAGGGATTGGTGGAAATACGTAGAAGGGAATCCATAGCAAGCATGAAAAATATTTAATGAGAATATTAGGAGTCAGAAATGAACTACAGCTATATAACAGTTTTGCTAGTTTCAGAAAAAAAGCTTGCATTCTAGCATACTGTTGTAATTGTGAAAAGTTTTTAATAATCCAGTCCAATTAGGTATACTAGCTGCAGCTGTTTACCAATAATCCGGAGATGGACTCCAACAATTTCTTTTTTATTTTGTATAAATGAGGTTTATCACAACTTCCTCTCCCAAAGAAATGAAATTTAATTAGAATATGTTATGTGAATGTTTTTTCTGTAGGGATTAACAATACAGTTGTAACACAAAACAATTTTTTTAAGTAAAAAATTTTGGGTACCACCCCGAATTTTTTGGCAAACAATTTATTGTCTAACTATACATGATATTATACTGGTACAATTTGTCTACGGTTAGTGAACTATAAATGTATTGTGTATATATTTTTCATAAATGTAATACGTTTGTAATGGTTTTTCTATTTGAACTGAGGATCCATTCTTAGGCAAATTTTCTTCTAATATATGTGAAACTTTTCTGCTACATCCTATACAAAGCTATCCTTTACCAACAGTGAATTATATCTGATGGAACCTTATGTAAAGATTATATAAAACAAATTGTGCTCCTAATAACTTATACCATTCATTCATTATGGGCAGTGGTGGCCGTGCTGGTAGAGCGTTCGTCTTTGGAGCGAAGGGTCGAAAGTTCAAATCCCTGCATGGTCATCGGTCTCGTGCATGGCATCACACGTTAAAAGGTAAGGGATGCGACTTCCCTAGTTCACACAAGTCTCTCGAAAACTTCCGAGGGTTGCGCGTTGGGGTGCAATCGGTTTACAGAAATAACAATTTTAACAACAACAATTCAGTCTAGGTCAAAACAAAGAATTATTCCTCTACTGGTTTCATGAAGAGTTGTTTAGGAATAATCTTTGTACAAGAGTGTAACAGATATAGTTCAATGGTCATAGTGGTCAGTAGTTAATGATGAAATTTCTATTGTACAGAAAGTTGCAGACTTTTGGATTAGAAATCCACTGATATATCCATCAAAATATCTGATCATATGTTATGTTATAATTTTGCAAAATGTTTAGTTTTTCATGTAATGGAGAATATTCACTTTTGAAAGATATAAAACTTCAAGAATATTGTAGATGAATATTGTTTCGTTTATTAATTTTGGCTGGACAAAACTGATGTATTTGAATGAAACAGCACAAAAACTTTATAAAATGACCCAACACATATCGAAAAATACTTACAATCCAGGGGATTCACAAGACCAGACCCTGTCCAATCGAACTGGGCACTTGGAATGTCAACATTTTGCGTCTGAGAAGTGGACGGACTTGGTTTGAGAACTGAAGAGGTAGGGTGTTCAGTTTTAATGGGTTCGAGAGGTTGGAGCCCCAAATTGGCAGCAAATCTCGGCATCGAAGGATTCCAAGAAGTCCCATACAACTGAAAATAATAATCACAAATGCATTTGAGAGCTTGCAGTCAAATATATGGGTTATTTAAAAAAGAACTTCTTGATTAGTATATCCAAACTCAGTTGAAGATGTCTACCTTCAGCTCAATATATAGGGTTAGTTCAAAACAGTACATGGTTTAATACCGAATAAAGGATGAAAACGGAAAACTAAATAAATACTATTCCCTATATAAAGAAAACAGTAGACCAGATTGAGTGGAACCGTTCGCCGCTTGGAAACCAAAAAGCAATTGCACTGACCGCCTGTTGCATAAATTACCATAAATTATTTTTATTGCAGTGCGGTCGACTAGAGTTATTCATGACATGCAGAACAGTAGCGTCCCGTGTATAATATTTGTTACACTTCCTGTTGAAACAAGTGTAGTGGTTTTTGTAAAACTATTTTTGTGAAATCTCTACTGTTTTTGTTTACTAATTTGTGTTTATGTATTGTGTTCCCTGATATTTGGGTATAATGTTGTAAATATGTGAAGTCTCATATTCCGGATTGAAGACTACATGTAAGCTGTGTTGTTTTTTTTTAAATTAATCTTAAGACTTGTACTAGTGTGATAGTTTTTTTTTTTTTTTTTTTTTTATTATGGTAATTGAAACTGTGTATGTTTTTAGTCACTGTGAAGAGCATGATGCTAATAAAGAGTTTATTAATTTAAGTAATATAATAATACTACTGGATTTTATTGACAGGTTTGTAAAAATAAAATTCATTGAATTCATAAACAAATAAGAACTAACCAATCAAAAGGCAGAATTCAAGTTCAGATCACGTCATGTGTGAGATAACGCAACCAGAACTTGCTCTTCCATTCAACCCAGTGCTCTTCCATTCAACCCAAATCTATTCTATTCATTATAAAAACAAGAAACATTATATTAGTTAACTGACTTCAAAATAAAAAAATGTACACAGCAATGAGCAAGAGTTTTGTGAATAATGCCCTAAAGTTTATTGGCAGTTTCAACCAAAACGGTTTAGTTGCATACTTTTTGGACCACACTGTATATTTAGTATTTTGAAGATAATGTTGCTCTCGAGTGTTATCATCAGTTATGTATTTGTATTTTTATATAGGGGATTGCCGGTACACAACAAAAAAGTACATAAATAAATTCACTCACAATATTCCTGGCATCAATATTGAGAGAATTCAAAAGGGCCTTCTGACCTGCAGATTTCGACCACTGATATGTCAGAGCAGGCGTTTCTGTCACATCCTGCAGCTGTTTGAAAATGAAATCGTTCTCTGCCAGTTCAAAATTGTTGAAATCTTCAATAACATCCTCCGAAGCAGGAAACATTTCTTTTAGTATTTGCTCTGCCTTATTGAAGGCTTCTTTCTCGTCCAGAAGCAGACAGACTGATTCAGGTATTTTTGAGAAGTCCGCAAAACTCTGGAAGTCATCTCCTTCATCAGCAGGTGCATTATCGTATATTGTAGATTTGAATTCACCGAAGTCCTCAAAGTCATCCTGTTTGTCACTAGTGGGAACTGGTTTTTTTTCGCAGGGCTCTGGATTTGCTTGATGTGAAGCAAAATCAGCAAATTCGTCATCGCTTTCAACTTCTGCTTCAGGAACTGCCTGAGGTGGATTATTTTGGAAGGAGCTGTGCCAAGAAAAATCATCTGCAACTGCTCCATCGTCATTCACAGCTATTTCAGAAGGTTTTTGATTTTCTTTAGTGTTTTTGAAGACCTCACAATTTTTAGTTGTTGAGTCAGACTTTAGAACAGGGTTTTCCTCAACTTTATTGCTGAAATCTGTGAACTCGCCAAACTCTGCCTCTGCTTCATCAATGTTAGTACTTTTTAGGCTTTCCTCCTGTGTTTTCTCAATAAACAACCCACAATCACTTTCATTTTGTGGATTACTCAAAAAATCATATCTACTAGGATCAGATAATTTAGCCAAAGAATCTTTTTCAATAACAGAGTTATCAGTCATACATGCGGTTTGAGTAGAATCTGCACCCTCACAATTTGCATCAGAAAAAATTGAATTTGAAAAAATTTTGTCAATCTCTAAATCCGCTGAAATATCTGCCTCTCCTTGAAGTTGTTCATTTTGTTGGAATAACACAGAGCTTTTCAGGTTTTCCGCAAAATCCCAATTGTTCTTGATTGTTTCAAAATTTTCATCTTGACTTATTTGCTCCAAACAATTTGAAGGAGATGAATTGTCCTCACTACAAGTATTAATTTTATCCTCGTCACTGATATGAGATATTACAGTATTTGCCGTGTGGTTGAGGTCGAATTTCTCAAACAGATCTTCATTGTTGTTAGTTTTGAAGCAATCATTTTCTTTGGTGCCGAGATCATTAGAAATAAAATGTTTGCTATCACAATTAGGAATACCCAAAATGCCATCAACTTGAATAACATCGACACTTTCACTTATTTTATCACTTGGAATTTCATTCTTCCTGCTGAAATTATCAGAGTATAAGGAATTTACTTCTTTTGAGCAATCACAGTTGGATATTTTTTTGTCCTGATCATCTATGACATTTTCCTCTTCTTTACTCTTTTCTAAAACGTAATCAGGTGCAATCAGAATTTTGAAAGGAGACCGTTCCTCAGGTGAAAGATCTGGAGATGGTAATGGTGAGAAACCTACAAATAAAGGTGGTTAAATAACAATATTTCTGGTAGATTCTTTGATTTACCATCACAGCCATATGATATATCGTTGGCAACTGTAAAATCCCCAAATTCGTCTTCTTCGTCTTCCTCTGGCGATGGGGGAGGTGGAGGTGAGTTACTCAAAAGTGGAGGAATTATGTTGGACATCTGTGGATATAGAAGAGCTTCAAGTTACTCACTAATTAAGGATGCAACATTTTAGTATCGGAATGACCTTGAGGTGTTGGTATTTTACACCTAGCCAGTGATTATTATTTTAAATTATCAAACAAAGCCTCACCTGATTAATAGTTATGAGTTCTAGTAGCAGCAGACACCAAATCACCTACATATGTATCGTTGGATCCTCGATATTTCTATTGATAGCTAAAATGAAACTATAAAATTACTAGGGAATGAGCTTAAAACCGATTTTTTCAATAATTTTGATTTATTTTTTTGAATCTAATTTGCATTATTTATTAACATGGAATTAAATGAAAACAAGACAGGTGGCCATTTTGATTACTTGACATAACAACATAACATACAACTCAGCTGACAGCTGTCACTGTCAGTAAAGAATTGTTTATCGGTTTGTTCATTTGTGTTAGTAAAGCTGTTGGAAGCAAAAATTTTTCATCTGTTTCTACCTCTCTCTGACACTTGTAATTTATGTGTCTTTCTCTTTTCCATATCGTTGCTCAGATCAGCATTATTGGCACAAATGAACAAACCTACCAGCTGCTGAGTTGCGTTCGAATACTACACACTACACTGCGTTCAGAATTACAAACTGGGAGTTACCTTCGGCTATTGTCCAAGAGGGCAGGACAATGCTTAATTTTATAATGATTTTTTGCAATGTCTTCAAATATCTTGAAAACCATATGAGATGTAAGAAAACTGTTCATATATGTGGATTCTGCTCGTCAAGATCTTCCCCTCATAGCTTTTTGAAGCATATTAATTTTCGTTTTCTATCAAAAAATTTCCAAAGTATTGTTTCTTGAAAAGACCAAATAATGAAAGTCTTCCTATAGCAACGAAATTTGCTAGGAAGCGATTTGAAGCTATTATCAATAGCATCAGTTTCAACTTGAAAAGAAAATATTTTCAGACAGATAATCTGAAAGCAACGATATACCATGGGGTAACCTTCTCCTATTGTCCAAGAGATGGCATACCGATGCTTGAAAACATTCTTTGCTTTACGAAAATTCAAATAACTTGAAAACCACAAGGTATATAAGAAAACCGTTAGTATATCTGGATTCTGCTCCTCAAGATCCTCCCCTCAGAGAATCAATTTTTCGTCATCGGCTCGAAAATTTCCTTTCTTTGAAAGAGCGAAACGACCAAATAATGACATCTTCCTATAGCTTGCTAGGAAGGGATTTGAAGCTATTATCTACAGCGGAATAGCATCAGTCCCAACTTAAAAAAAATATTTTCAAATTGAGGAAATTTCAGTCAAATAAACCATTGTTTATATAGAAGATAGTTAGTCAACCTTATGGGATTATAATTGGATCAAAATGGATGCGACATGTAGATGGCGATAGTGAGCTCGCATCCAAGTCATGTCGTAACTTCAGTGATCTGGCCTCCAAGTCATGTCGTAACTTGATTAAAACAATGGAAAAGCATTAAAATCAGGGTTTTTTGTAGAAACCTGCATTAAAATGACGTCAAATATTCATGTTTGTAACTAATCACGCTAGATGACACTCGCGTTTGTGTCCAATACCTTTTCCACAGGCATTGACAAACTATGTTCTATTTAAACAATGAATAAACTAAAAGCCTGAAAGTATCGAGACGCTGTGGTAGTTACCTTCGGCTATTGTCCAAGAGATAGCAGAGCAATGATTTGACAGCAATTTTTGCTTTACGAAAATTCAAATATCTTGAAAACTATGAAATATCATTGTTTAAAGAATCTCTAAACAATCTCTGACATCTGCTACCTGTAAAAGTTCTTCGGTTACAGGTGGTTCCTTTTCCACCAGAGATGCAATTAGAATGTTATGAACCAAGAAGTGTAAAAGAGCACGCGCAACGAGTTCAAGGGCACGACGCGAAGCGGAGTGCCCTTAACGTTGCAAGTTAATGACAGTTATTTTTTTAGGTTGGTACTCGCCAATGAAATTGTAGGTACTTGGATTTTATTAATAATATTGATATTGCTGATGATAATTATGGTTCCAAGTACTACTACTATGGATCCGCAGAAATTGCACTGTGTTCCCTCGTTCTGCTCCATATTCTCAGCGTGGTGTTTTATAATTAACCTTTCTTCAGAAGGGTTTCGCGGAATGTCCAAAACGTAGGTGGTGTAGAAAGCTATTTATTAACAACTTAGTTCTTTGCAATTTTCTGAATTGTGAGTTTGAATATACGTTTCATCTCAAAATTCTTGATATACAAGGTGATTTAAATCAACCATGCATTTGAAGTTTTTCAACTTGCCATCGATCAATCGCTAAATATTAAAAGACCAATCAAACTGTGAGAAAAAAAAATCCATTCAAACTAATCAAGAAAGTTCGTACCGACTTCTGGCACACACCCTGTTGAGCAATAGAACCAAAAAATATTTTATAGTTAGAGAGCTTCCTATATGATTTACTGACAGATAAAGAAACCGTCTACTGGGCATGAAATATCATTCTTGGTTTTGCCCCAAGTCGCCTGGATGTAGTTTTCGAATTTCTCCAGGTCAAGGTCAAGGTCTATTACAAAATGACGTCTTTTCGTAAAGGATTGTAAAAAATAATAATTACATCACCGGTGATGAATGAAACACTTGTGAAAAATGTGTTATTTCAAAACTTCAAAAATGCGTTTTAAATTTGACATTTCATAGCACAACACATACATCAGAAGTAATAACACAGAGTGTTCGATTTCGAACCAGACAATCCCCCGTTTCAAATGGACCTTTCCACGACATTTGAGAGAACACTGTAATTAGAAAGTGTATACGCTAATATCACTCGGGAATTTTTATTTATTTTTTCTGACCGCTAGTTTCTCTATAATCAGAAGAAAAGTAGTTTCGTGACGTCACGTTCATCAAAACTAGACTTGGCAACGTTTTAAAAGGTGTGTACCGTGGAATCTCAAATTCTCATTTGAATATAATGTGTCGTATGACAGTTGTCATTTGATACCAGATGGGTTTGTTCCTCTGTTTCACGGAGCATCAATAAGAATCGTTTGTCTCTGTTTAACTCGTTTGCCTACTTTAATATTTAATACAAGCAGAGCAGTTCCATCAAATATGTATGCTGCAAACGAACAGGCCCTACTTGATTTCTTTTTTGAGGTTAATGCGGTTTTCAAAGTTTTGAAATGTTTTTGTTGTTTGTGCTCTAAATTTTTTCCTAATTCCTGTATCTGTATCCCTGCAATAACTGTGAACACGTCGAAAAGGTGCTTCGTACCTGGTTGTCTGAACACCAGTGAATATTCTAATAAACAATTTTTTATGCTCCTAAATACCTATGACGCGCATTGTAAAATGTGGTTCGAAGCAATGAATAAACCTTGAGTAAAAAGCAGAAATATAATTGTTTTTGTGAAGAACATTTCCAACTGAATATTACTGTATTCAAGCAGCGTTGAAGGAACGATTTTAAATTTTAGTCATTGCAAAAGATAAATTCATATTTGTTGAATAGAAATAATCATCTCATAATCTACCCTCGGTAAATTATCCGAACCTCACGAAGCCTTTCCATATTATTTAATAACAAATAAATTCACACCAGCTCGGTTATAATAACACCTCGCTATAGTATTAATGAATGTCAGTTAAATGTCAAATGTAAAAAAACAAACAATAACCTCAAATCTCGAGATCATTTTTGTTGCATGAGAACTGTCCTAATGATTTGCGGTGTTGTCAATGCTCGTTCTTCATCGAAAGGAGGGTAAAAATACTTTGCTGACCAGAACATAATAATTCCGTGTTTTCAGACTTTTACTGTGAATATCGGAATGATAATGCAAATACAATATCTATAAAGGAATACCTTCTTGCCACCATATTCAAAATTCATATCCACCCCCATTTGGGGGTAGTTTATTCTTGTAATTTTTCGAAAAACTTTGCTGACCGGTGGTTTCCAGTGAAGATATTTCGTTGATACAGTAGATTATGATTTCACAGAAAGTACTTTATATGCCACCATGAAAAAAAATTGAATCAACCCCCTCCTAAGGGTAGTTTATTCTTGTGATTTTACAAAAAACTCTGTATTTAGGGGATTTCCAGTGAAGATATTTCGTTGAAATAGTAGATTATGATTTCGCAGAACGTACTTTATATGCCACCATAGAAAAAATTTGAATCAACCCCCTCCTAAGGGTAGTTTATTCTTATGATTAAAAAAAAACACTGTATATAGGGGATTTCCAAAGAAGATATTTCGTTGAAATAGTATAGTATGATTTCTCAGAACGTACTGTGTATGCCACCATAGAAAAAATTTGAATCAACCACCTCCTAAGGGTAGTTTATACCTGTGATTTTACAAAAAACTCTGTATTTAGGGGATTTCCAGTGAAGATATTCCGTTGAAATAGTAGATTATGATTTCGCAGAACGTACTTTATATGCCACCATAGAGAACATTTCAATCAACCCCCTCCTAAGGGTAGTTCATTCTTGTGATTTTACAAAAAACTCTGTATATAGGGGATTTCCAGTGAAGATATTTCGTTGAAATAGTAGGTTATGATTTATCAGAACGTACTTTATATGCCACCATGAAAAAAAAAATTAATCAGCCCCCACCTAAGAGTAGTTTATAAATGTGTTTTTACAAAAAACTCTGTATATAGGGGATTTCCAGTGAAGATATTTCGTTGAAATAGTATAGTATGATTTCTCAGAACGTACTGTATATGCCACCATAGAAAAAATTTGAATCAACCCCCTCCTAAGGGTAGTTTATTCCTGTGATTTTACAAAAAACTCTGTATATAGGGGATTTCCAGTGGAGATATTTTGTTGAAATGGTAGATTATGATTTCCCAGAACGTATTTTATATGCAACCATAGAAAAAATTTCAATCAGCCCCCACCTAAGGGTAGTTTATTCTTGTGGTTTTACAAAATACTCTGTAGATAGGGGATTTCCAGTGGAGATATTTCGTTGAAATAGTAGATTATGATTTTTCAGATTGTACTTTATATGCCACTATAGAAAAAACTTGAATCAACCCCCTCCTAAGGGTAGTTTATACCTGTGATTTTACAAAAAACTCTGTAGATAGGGGATTTCCAGTGGAGATATTTCGTTGAAATAGTAGATTATGATTTTTCAGAACGTGCTTTATATGCCACCATAGAAAAAATTTCAATCAGCCTCCACCTAAGGGTAGTTTATTCTTGTGATTTTACAAAACACTCTGTAGATAGGGGATTTCCAGTGGAGATATTTCGTTGAAATAGTAGATTATGATTTCTCAGAATGTGCTTCATATGCCACCATAGAAAAAATTTGAATCAACACCCTCCTAAGGGTAGTTTGTGACTGTGATTTTACAAAGAACTCTGTAGATCGGGGATTTCCAGTGGAGATATTTCGTTGAAATAGTAGATTATGATTTATTAGAACGTACTTTATATGCCACCATAGAAAAAATTTCAATGAGCCCCCCCCTAAGGGTAGTTTATTCTTGTGATTTTACAAAACACTCTGTAGATAGGGGATTTCCAGTGGAGATATTTCGTTGAAATAGTAGATTATGATTTTTCAGAACGTGCTTCATATGCCACCATAGAAAAAATTTGAATCAACACCCTCCTAAGGGTAGTTTATAATTGTGATTTTACAAAAAACTCTGTAGATCGGGGATTTCCAGTGAAGATATTTCGTTGAAATAGTAGATTATGATTTTTCAGAACGTACTCCATTTGCCACCATATAAAAAATTTGAATCAACCCCCTCCTAAGGGTAGTTTATTCCAGTGATTTTACAAAAAACTCTGTATATAGGGGATTTCCAGTGAAGATATTTCGTTGAAATAGTAGGTTATGATTTATCAGAACGTACTTTATATGCCACCATAAAAAAATTAATCAGCCCCCACCAAAGGGTAGTTTATAATTGTGATTTTACAAAAAACTCTGTATATAGGGGATTTCCAGTGAAGATATTTTGTTGAAATGGTAGATTATGATTTCCCAGAACGTACTTCATATGCCACCATAGAAAAAATTTCAATCAGCCCCCACCTAAGGGTAGTTTATTCTTGTGGTTTTACAAAAAACTCTGTAGATAGGGGATTTCCAGTGAAGATATTTCGTTGAAATAGTAGACTATCATTTCTCAGAACGTAGTTTATATGCCATCATAGAAAAAAATTTGAATCAGTCCCCACTTAAGGGCAATTTATCCTTAACGAAATATCTTCACTGGAAATCCCCTATATACAGAGTTTTTTGTAAAATCACTGGAATAAACTACCCTTAGGAGGGGGTTGATTCGAGTTTTTTCTATTGTGGCAAATAAAGTATGTTCTGAAAAATCATAATCTACTATTTCAACGAAATATCTCCACTGGAAATCCCCGATCTACAGAGTTTTTTGTAAAATCACAGTTATAAACTACCCTTAGGATGGTGTTGATTCAAATTTTTTCTATGGTGGCATATATTGCACGTTCTGAAAAATCATAATCTACTGTTTCAACAAAATATCTCCACTAGAAATCCCCTATCTACAGAGTTTTTTTTTAAATCACAGTCATAAACTACCCTTAGGAGGGGGTTGATTCAAGTTTTTTCTATGGTGGCATATAAAGTACGTTCTGGGAAATCATAATCTACCATTTCAATAAAACATCTCCACTGGAAATCCCCTATCTGCAGAGTTTTTTGTAAAATCACAGGTATAAACTACCCTTAGGAGGGGGTTGATTCAAGTTTTTCCTATGGTGACATATGGAGTACAATATTAAAAATCATACAAGCTTAAAAATCATCCAACGAAATATCTCCACTGGAAATCCCCTATCTACAGAGTTTTTTGTAAAACCACAAGAATAAACTACTCTTAGGTGGGTGCTGATTGAAATTTTTTCTATGGTGGCATATGAAGTACGTTCTTGGAAATCATAATCTACCATTTCAACAAAATATTTCCACTGGAAATCCCCTATATACAGAGTTTTTTGTAAAATCACAGGAATAAACTACCCTTAGGTGGGGGTTGATTCAAATTTTTTTTATGGTGGCAAATGAAGTACGTTCTGAAAAATCATAATCTACTATTTCAACGAAATATCTCTACTGGAAATCCCCGATCTACAGAGTTTTTTGTAAAATCACAATTATAAACTACCCTTAGGAGGGTGTTGATTCAAATTTTTTCTATGGTAGCATATAAAGCACGTTCTATAAAATCATAATCTACTATTTCAACGAAATATCTCCACTGGAAATCTCCTATATACAGAGTTTTTTCTAAAATCACAGGTATAAACTACCCTTAGGAGGGGGTTGATTCAAGTTTTTTCTATGGTGGCATAAAAAGTACAATCCAAAAATCATAACCTACTATTTCAACGAAATATCTCCACTGGAAATCCCCTATCTACAGAATTTTTTGTAAAATCACAAGAATAAACTACCCTTAGGTGGGGGCTGATTGGAATTTTTTCTATGGTGGCATATAGAGTACGTTCTGAGAAATCATAATCTACTATTTCAATAAAATATCTCAACTGGAAATCCCCTATCTACAGAGTTTTTTGTAAAATCACAGGTATAAACTACCCTTAGGAGGGGGTTGATTCAAGTTTTTTCTATGGTGGCATATAGAGTACAATCTAAAAAATCATAATCTACTATTTCAACGAAATATCTCCACTGGAAATCCCCTATCTACAGAGTTTTTTGTAAAACCACAAGAATAAACTACCCTTAGGTGGGGGCTGATTGAAATTTTTTTTATGGTGGCATATGAAGTACGTTCTGGGAAATCATAGTCTACCATTTCAATAAAATATCTCCACTGGAAATCCCCTATCTACAGAGTTTTTTGTAAAATCACAGGAATAAACTACCCTTAGGTGGGGGTTGATTTGAATTTTTTCTACGGTGGCACGAACACCTCATCATACGCAACTCACATATAAGGTTTGGTTCGATTAAATATCTCCGAAGGTTCTGATCGGCAAAATTACTTTTTGGTCAGCAAATTATCCACACTCTCGAAAGGATGGTCCGTTCAGGAAATTTGAAAGTTACAAATACAATAAAAAGTGGCTAATATGTGGATTTTTTTCTATGAGTTGATAAGTGACGAAGTTTCAATTATTTCTCAATGGCTTCTACCAAGCTAGAATCTATATTTTTGAGGAGAACGGTATTGAATGTTTCGGAACATGGATTATGGTGGGGGTTGTTTCCGATGAACGTGACATCAGCGGCACACTTTTAAATGAGATATTCTTTCAAAATGAAAAAAATATAGTGGAACTCTTTGTTAAATGGACGTTTCAGACTAGAATCTATCGATTTAAAAGAGTTTTGCAATTTATTTTTCATAAATGTAAAGGTCCAATTTTCCTACCTCACCTCAATTTCGTACCTTGCAAATGCCGGGCCGGCATTTCCACTGCACCACATGCTAGATATCGTCACGATTGGCCGCACATTCATCACCCATCGTTTTTCGAACAAATGTCCAATGTTTGTATCGTAACTATGAAAACAACACCGTTGCATAATGAATTTTCAATAAAAGATGATCCTCCAACCGAGCAACGTCGAGCTCACGAAAATCCACTACTACGACAAAACCGGCAAAAACAGAAATCTCAGGGTGTCCACGATTTCCCGGGAAGTGTACGAAAACAGCTTCAACCGGAACGTGATCATCAAGAGGAACATTTTCGGACAGAGATGGGTGCTGAGGATAAACGAGAAGGACGATCTCAAGAAAAAGTCCAAGTTGAGAATCGTCTTGTACGTTTTGGTATTCTGTTCGATTTTCGTGGCGATCGGGTCCGGGATTTTTTTCTCGCTGGGTAAGTTTGAAATAATCTTTGTGAAGATATGCATTCCCAATAACCATTCCTGGATGTCATTTCCTCCCATCTGTAAATTGAATGATATCAGGAGTCCCGCAGAGGTCCCACTTGGGTCCCCTACTTTTTTCGATGATTCTGCATTTTTGATAATATTGTTCAAAGAAATCGTAAAAACCAAGACTATAGTAACGTAGGAATTAATGTTAGTTTGAATTTTTGTAAGCTAAAAGTCATAATATATACCTGTCTAGAAAATGAGTTCAACGAGTCCTGTGAAAAATACGCTAGACCGCTTTCAAGGTTGACAACAGGGGTGGAAACTGCAAAAATTAAATTAATAGTCAATCTGTTGGCGCAGATTATTAGGCTCAGGATCAGAAAAATTCCACCCAATCAGCTGCCAACGGATTATCCGCAATACTTGAAGAATGAAGCGACGTTTTTCGAGGAAATAGCTGTTTGTGTATTTAGAGCGCAAAGTGATTGATTACCGCTCAATAAAGAGAGTTACCGCGCGACGCGAAGCGAAGCAATCTTTGGAGAGCGGCAATGACACTTTGTGCTCGAAATACACACATGATATTTTCTACAAACGCAGCTCTTAGACATAAAACGATCGACACTTTATTTAACATAGGCACATATTACCTATGAGAAAATTTACACTCAGTAGGAATCCCATTAGTATAAGCTATCCAAATATCTCATAATTTACATCTCTAACAAAAGGAAAATATCTAGACTAAAAAAAAAAACGAACTCCGAGATCGAACTCACGCCGAAATCGAAGCCAGATTGGTAGGCAGAGTCTCTAACCACGACAACACCGCAGTTCCTTAGAAAGCTTTGAATTTATTGTCTTTACTTTCCATCATGCAATAGGTTCGTTTTCTTCAACAAAAGCTAAGGAGATCGAGCGGTTTTTCAATATTCTCGCTCTAGAGCGTAAAAGCTGTCACAAAATGACATTTCTCGGAAAACGTCAACTTTGCTTTGAGATCTGAAAGCGTCAAAGGCTACTTTGGTGAGCGGTTGCAGAAAAACAATAATAATAATTCATTTTATTTTTCACCATACATATACATACATTAACTTTGGGAATGAGTTAACTGAGAAATGCTGTAGGTTAAAATAAAAATAAAACTAGGTAAGGAAGTTAATTCTTCCAAGCTCCTCTGAAAACAGAGAAGAGAACAAATAGAAGGTTTCTTCTTCATTTCTAATAATTATATGCGATATTTTTTGGGCAGGAGTATTGTGGTAACCTACCATAATTTGAAGATGTGTATATGCAATGCAACAATGAATAACAAATTAAATTAAATGAAGAGGGTTTTTTTTTGTATAAAGTGTATAATTTCTAAATATGCAAAGCGCTTTCGACGTTCGTCATCTTTAGTGCTTCCTGAAAGTAAATACTCTGGTTGTGAGGGATTCTTGAAATTGAATTTATTGATTTGTAGGTTATGAAATTTGGAAAAATGTTTTAAAGTTAGATGAGTACTTTCAAGTCAGGTAACAGGAAGAATTACAATTTTTGAAGTCATCTTATATGTATATGGAATTAAGCCAGAAATTTTATAAAATACATATAAGATGACTTCAAAAATTGTAATTCTTCCTGTTACCTGACTTGAAAGTACTCATCTAACTTTAAAACATTTTTCCAAATTTCATAACCTACAAATCAATAAATTCAATTTCAAGAATCCCTCACAACCAGAGTATTTACTTTCAGGAAGCACTGAAGATGACGAAAGTCGAAAGCGCTTTGCATATTTAGAAATTATACACTTTATACAAAAAACCTCATTTATTCTTCGCAAGTGTATTCAGCTTCCCAAATCAAATCAAATTAAATTAGACTCCGATGTTTTTTTGCACGATCCGTCAATTTTAAGGTGTTACTAGTTCGATTAAAGAAATAGTAGGTTATTTACATATCTCCGATCGGTAAGACTCGTCACTTTCCGATCAAAGACAGTAATTTACCGATCGGAAAGCAGTATAAATCCGGTCGGTAGGAACTGTCACTTACCGATCAGAAGCCAGTAATTAACCGATCGGAAAGCAGTATAAATCCGATCGGTAGGAACTGTCACTAACCAATCAGACAAAAAGTAATTTACGGATCGGAAAGAACTATATACCCGATCGGTAAAAACTACTGTCACTTTACAATCAGAATCCAGTAATTTACCGATCGGAAAGCAGTATAAATCCGATCGGTATGAACTGTCAGTTACCAATCAGAAGCCAGTAACATACCGATCGGAAGCCAGTTAGTAATTTACCGATCGGAAAGCAGTATAAATCCGATCGGAAAGCAGTATAAATCCGATCGGTCGAAACTGTCATTTACCGATCAGAAACCAGTAAGTAATTTAGTGATCGGAAAGCAGTATACATCCGATCGGTAAGAAGCCTTTCCGATCAGAAGCCAGTAATTTACCGATCGGAAAGCAGTATAAATCCGATAGGTAAGAATTGTCACTTTCCGGTCAAAGACAGTAATATACCGATCGGTAAGCAGTATAAATTTGATCGGTAGGAACTGTCACTTACCAATCAGAAGCCAGTAAGTAATTTACGGATCAGAAAGAAGTGTAAATCCAATCGGTAAAAACTACTGTCACTTTACGATCAGATTCCAGCAAATTACCGATCGGAAAGCAGAATAAATCCGATTGGTAGGAACTGTCACTTACTGATCTGAAGCCGATCGGTAAGAACTGTTACTTACCAATCAGAAGCCAGTAAGTAATTTACCGATGGGATAACAGAATTGCCACTTTGATTATCGCATGGATAATGCAAAACACAAATACATTAATAAATTCCGGAAAAAATATTTGCAGATAAACTAATATTCAAGGATGACGGCAGAACCCCAAACAAATACCATCTTCCAGGACCCGCAGATGATCAAATCGCCACCAACAAAACCCGTAAAGACCGACATTTGAATGCAACACTTGAGGAAACAAAATCAATAGCAAACGAAACGGTAAGTACTTTTTTCAGTTTTTTAGGTTGGTTCTCACGAAGAGGAAAATCCTCAAAATGTTTAAAGAAACTAGCGCCATTTTCTATTTGGTAACCGGAACTATTGCGTCATCGAGTTTCAGATAATCTGATTCCTGACACGTGCACTCCTCCCAAATCTGTCTCATGGGTTTTGTCCTTGACTCCCATTGCTCTCTCATGGGGTTTTGCTGACTGGGCATATTTGTTATTATTTGCCGTGACGCTCCCCCCAGGACTCTCTCATTCATCTACTTCTATGTTAGATTATTACTAATTACAACGACTTTTTTGCAGAAAATAGAATCGCAATCGCCTCCATTTTGCACCGATTGTGTCCCCGGATTGCAAGTGTGCATGAAAGTCGAAGAAACTGAGAAGCCGCGGTGCGTTCTGGTTGCAGATCGAAGCGATCCAACTGGTTGCGGCGGCCTCTGCAGCATCAACACGCATTTCTGCGAAATTCTCGTCGACGTCAAAGTGAAAGTCTTCCAGTGCTCTCTTCTGGCAGAAATACTCAAGTGTCCCAGAGGAGAGATCAGCTGCGGAAATATGTGCATAGCGGAAGAGAAGAAATGCGACGGATCCATGGATTGCTCCGATAGATCAGATGAAGAAAATTGTGGTAAACATTTTTTGGTATTTGATTTAAAATCGGAGATATTGTATACAAGACAGTTTCACTGAGTGACATTAAAAGGATCTATCCCAGTTAGTATCTATATTTGAATGAAATTGTCTACAAATATATGTCGGTTAACCTGGGGGTATCACTGGATGACGATGGGGCCCATTAGTAGATGGCGCCACTACATTGGTGACCAACACAAAAGAAACCTCGAAATTAGAATGAGATGAAGCAAGTTCAGGTCAACGATTACACGCTACAAAGGATGAGTCAATTCCCTACATTGGCCAAATTTCAGCGCGATCGCATCGTCATTTGACGTCATCAGGCCTACAGAACCTTTCGTCGTATTTTTATACTTTTTGACAGCGGTTTTTCTAATTGTTAGTAACATTTTCTCGTCGCTTTCTTTAGTGTTTGTGTATGGTAAATCATTTGACTTTGCATTCAATGGTTTTCTAGTACTATAAATATCATATAGTTTGTGGTGAAAAAGTGAAATTTCAATCGACTGTTTAGTGAGTGTTGAATCCCACTTCGTGATAAGACACTTGTTTATTTCAATATTTTTCGATTTATTGAAAATATTTGAGGTGAGCAAAGCTCTCGAAAAATGCTCAAGGGTTTGCATCATTCCTTGGGCAATGTTACCATTGTGTTACTTCATATTTGTTTACTTCAGATCATGCCTGGAAAAACATGGGCTGTAGCTTACTAATGAACCACTTCTCAAAATTGACCTCAATTCTATTCAATATACGTAGGTATTTCTTGATTTGTTTCAAAAATATTTAGTTTTCATAAAATTTACAAGATATTCATGAAAGATATGTACCAATTATACCTTTATGTAGATTTTTTTCAATGATTCTTATATGCCCATTTAAATTAATTTCACACGTGCTTAACTGAGTTATCAACATTTATTTAATATCATATAAGTAACTCATCGATATTTTTTTCGACTGAATTTGAAATTTTCTACTTCTACAAATAAGTCCATACCAACAGTTGGTACTTCTCTTTTAAAATTACTTTCTCGTATGTATATTATTGAACGTCTATCCAATTTTCAACTCATAAAAATATCGATAAAACGTATCAATTTCTATTTATGGAAATAGGTTCTTATGCAACCTAATTTCCCACAAATATTTTCAGTAAATTGAAGTGCCTCAATACGAAATGACGTTCAAAACGCACCTAACATCAGTTCAATTTATGGGTTATCCACAGCAAACTCGGGCATCTAGAGTTCTGAAAACTCAATGGAGCAAAATAAAGTTCATACACCACCCAAAAAATCATTAGGTTTGCTTTATAAATACCGAGATAAAAGGTTTCAAAAACCTAGAAAAATGCATGGGCTCTTACGGCAAACCAATCATAATGGCGGCCCGTTGACGTCACTCGTAGCTGGTGGCAAGAGGGTGGGGGAGGCCACCTCAGCGCTGGCATCTACTGTTGAATTCCCAATAACTATGTATCTTTTTCCACACCTACCTGAACTTGCTTCATCTTATTCTACTATCAAAGTTTTTTTTTAGTTTGTCACCAACATAGTGTGGTTTAAATACGTAGTTTCAATTTTTTTTCCAGATTGCGATTTGAAGACCCACTTTCATTGTGGAAATTTCACTTCTTGTTTGGACATTACGAAAAAATGCGACAAAAAAATCGACTGCTGGGATAAATCAGATGAAATGAAGTGCAACACAGGTAAATTGACACAGTTTTCAGCCAGTACAGTTTAGTTATTTCTCAAGCCAAAATCAAGTTTGTCACGAAGTTTTACAACTATACAGTGCGTCCCAACAAAAACTCATTTTTCGAATAACTTGCACACAATAAAATCAAACACAAAAAAACATTATGGTAGCTCGGGGAAGCTTAATTGTGATAACTTGCCAAAATATTACCACCTCAGCTCTAGCCCCACAAAATTTCAAATTTTATAATACCTCGTGGGTAATCTGATGAAAGCTTTTGGTATGCGCAATATTCAATTTCAATAGCTATGTTAAAGAAATATTCTTTGTAAATTCGAAGCGAATATAAAATGATAAATAAGGTTTTTGTCTGAGATTTTTTCCACATTCTGAGGCTCCCGGAAAACCAATACTTTTCTTTTTACGAAACACAAGGCCGGTAGTAATATATTTGTGCCGATTCTGGGCCTCCTCCCTCCCCTTTGACGTCATCAGTGACCTTCAGGTGTATGTCTGGTACATGGGTGCCATTGTGTGACACTGATCTTGAAATGTTCTTGGTGGTGATTTTGAAAACATTTTTGTTTGGCCTTGATGACCGTGAGTTTGTATTCAACGTTTGTTTGTCCTTGAAATGACATTGTTAATAGTTGGGAGATACTGCATACACTATAATGAAGATCTTGGTTGGGTACTGTTTTTCTTTAATATTCACGCATGTGTCCTCACAACAAACTCGTTGTGTGATCAACGTCACCTTCACTTGTACTCAGAATCGAAGACTTTTTTTCTGTACTGATGACTTGTATAGCTTTTATGTATACTTCCAACAAACTATCAAGGTTGTTTGTGATTTGTTTCATATCTGCCTACTTATTATCAACCATGTCAATTTACAGAAGTGACATTGATTACAATAATAACCCAGTTTTGATAATGTAAAATTAAGAGGGAAGGGTATTTTCAAGTTTTGAGGTGTTGAGTTTTAAATTCAAGAAAGGCATATGCTATTGTATAAATCGAGTTGATCGTTGTGTTTTTCTTTGACCTTACCTGATTTTTCAGCCGTAATATGTCCCAGTAACGAGCATCCTTGCCACAACAACCAATGCTTGCCCAAGGAAAATTTCTGCGACGGAACTCCCGACTGCTTAGATGAATCCGACGAACCCGAAGGATGCCAAGGGTGAAATCAAGAGCCAAATAGTTTGTAATAAGTCTTAGTCTCTATATTTTTTATAAAAAATAAATTTAAAATGATAAAAACACTCACTTTGTCAAAACACATAGTCAATAAATATTTAAAACTTATTCTCACAAGTCCGGACAGAAGTCGGCTGAGAGGTGCATTAGTAAAATAAATCGACTGGCATCCCCACCATTCTCTGTATAACAGTCAACGAAACATCTGAAGAAATAACGAAAGTTTTCCATAGTATCCTGTGAGAAACAAAAATATATGAACTCGCAGAACAAAAAATGTTTTTATCCACAGCTAGCATCTTATAAAGTCATAATAACAATGTCTTGCGCCTTTTTTACCCTCTCCACCCGTTGAATTTATTGAATTCGATATCGTAGGCAAACTTAAACTTTGCCAGCAATAACAGCAAACCTACTTCTTGAGTATCTCACAATATTTTTTTCGGTATACTACTTTTTTCATTGAAAAAATAGTGTTGGAACTTTAAATGGAGTCGATTACCAATCTAAACTCACATAATAAACAAACTTCTCGTAGAAACCATACTCAAATTTTATACATTTTCAGCAACTGTCATATCATCAAAAATAAGCACCCGAGTTCGTGTTTATAACATATTAGCTGTGGATAAAATATTGTATTCCATGCCTCATTAACATATAAAACACTCAAGAAAAGCAACACTCGAGCTGTGCTCTCGTGCCGTTATCCTTTTTTTATTGTATATGGCTAATAAGACGGTCATACAATAAATAACCATTTTAACTTACCCTGTCCCATTTTTTATTGAAAAAACTGGTACATTGATCCTCAAAATTATCACAGGATAGAACGTTATGTTCTATCAAAGATACGACAAACTTGGAAAACGACTTCCAAACCACCCGTGTATCCCTGGACTGGTTCAAGAACATAACGTTTCTAGGACACAGTAAATTTTCAAAAAGAGCATCTGTCGTTCCATGATAACACTCCCATGACTTCATGGATAACCTCACGATATCCTCGGTAAAAATAAAATCTTTGTGGATAACTGAAAATCCAAAATTAAGCATATGAAATAACGATTGAATCAAAAACAACATACCCAACAACAACGATAAATCAACAAGAGAAGTGCAAATGTTAGCGGTAATAATTTCATTGACGTCACAGCGTTCTGTCAAGGTCACATGTGCTTCATTGAGAAGCCTCAAAACCGCAGCATCTTCAACGCTCATTGGATCATCAATGATGTCAACTGACATGTTCTGAAAGTAAAAAATCTCATATTCGAATAAAATGGATAACATTATATATATGATATTATTTATCAAACCTTGATTTTCTCCAGCAAATGAAAACCACTCAAGCTACCATCGTTGTGTTCTTCCTTGCTTCCTCCAGATGGTAGCACGAAAACCGGTTTATCTTTGGCCGATTTTTTGTTCTCGTGGTTCAGCGTTTTCTGGACCTCACTGTCGAAATTTTTCGTAAATATCGAAATGGTGACGTGCACGCTCAACCACTGGTTCACTCTTTCCTTGCACATCCTCGCAGCTATCGACACGCAAGCCGATTTCGTTTGAGCTAAAGAATCTATCGCCAGTAGACCGTCAATGGCGGCTGGCAGTTTTTCGCTCAGTATAGTGGACACTTCTTGGTGGCACTGTTTGTGAAGAGCGGATAGACTAGTTTGGGCTATTCCAGTAACTTTGGCTTTCAAAGTTGCCTGAAAAGAAACGTTGATGTTCTGTTAGCCGGCCTTTGACTAAATCAAACTCGAGTTGCCAGTAAAGGTACTATGGGTACTCTAGCTTAAAATCCCATGTGTTGCCTTATGAAGGTTCATTCTGAACTTTTAGGCGCATTGAAGGTCACACCATCGACCAATCAGAGCCCGCCAAATTATCACGTGGTACCCCCACTTGTCATTAGTCTTCTTCTGTTGCTGTCACTTGTCATCCGCCAATAATTTTCTACACTTGGGCGGTTTTGCGTGCGTTTCAAGCGTTTATGTGGACGTTTCAAGCGTTTATGTGGTCGTTTCAAGCGTTTATGTGGACGTTTCAAGCGTTTATGTGGACGTTTCGACCGTTTTGCATGCGTTCAAGCGTTTGTACGGACGCGTCAACCGTTGGTGCTTGCGTTTCAAGCGTTGGTGTTGATGACTTGACCGTTGTGCCCGTTTCGATTCAGCCGGTTTGCGTGCTTTTCAAGCGTTTTTGAGACACGTTTCAAGCGTTTTTGAGACGCGTTTCAAGCGTTTTTGAGACGCGTTTCAAGCGTTCTTGCATGTGTTTTTGAGACGCGTTTCAAGCGTTCTTGCATGCGTTTGAAGTTTTGCGGAGCGTCTCAATTGTTTTGTATGCGTTTAAATATGTTTTGTGTGCTTTTCGACCGCTTGTGTGTGCCTTTCAAGCGGTTTTGCGTGCGTTTCAAGCGTTTATGTGGACGTTTCAAGCGTTTATGTGGACGTTTCAAGCGTTAATGTGGACGTTTCAAGCGTTTATGTGGACGTTTCGACCGTTTTGCATGCGTTCAAGCGTTTGTACGGACGCGTCAACCGTTGGTGCTTGCGTTTCAAGCGTTTGTGTTGATGACTTGACCGTTGTGCCCGTTTCGATTCAGCCGGTTTGCGTGCTTTTCAAGCGTTTTTGAGACACGTTCCAAGCGTTTTTGAGACGCGTTTCAAGCATTCTTGCCTGTGTTTTTGAGACGCGTTTCAAGCGTTCTTGCATGCGTTTGAAGTTATGCGGAGCGTCTCAATTGTTTTGTATGCGTTTAAATATGTTTTGTGTGCTTTTCGACCACTTGTGTGTGCCTTTCAAGCGTTTTTGCGAGCGTATCAAACCTTTTGTGTGCATTTCAAGCGTTTTGCGCGCGTTTCAAGCGTTTTTGAATGCGTTTTAAGCGTTTTTGAATGCGTTTCAAGCGTTTTTGCACACGTTTCGAACGTTTGCGGACATTTTACTTCAAGCCGTCAACATTTCGCTTCAAGAAACAGACGGTACGTCGAAAATAGTTTGAAACGCTCACACAAACGGTCAAAACGCACGCGAAAACGATTGAAACGAATGCAATTCGATCGAGAAGCCAGCAAAACGCTTGAAACGCATGCAAAAACTCTTGATATGTGTATAGAAACGCTTGAAACTTATGCAAAACGGTTGAAACGCACGTCCAACGGTGACACGTCAGCAAAACGCATGCAAAACGGTCGAAACGTTCACATAAACGCTTGAAAAGTACGCAAAACGGCTCAAGTGTTGAAGAAGTATTGGCAGATGACAAGTGCAGGAGAAGAAGATAACTGACAAGTGGGGGTACCATGTGACCATTTGAAGGGCTCTGATTGGGATTTTGAGCTTGAAAACTCATAGTTGCTACACAGTAATATTGTTGACATCAGCTTTAGTTGGAGCTGGCAACGGTGGACCGCATCTACACTGACATCGTGCCAGAAGATGATGTCATAAAATAACATTGTAACGTGCATTTCTTCAACATGTTCAATTTTATTACATTTTCACATTCACAGCAGTGTGTTTTACTTACGCGTGTCCTGTTAATCTCAGTGGCTTAATAATATAGGAACAAAAACGTCCATTAGAAACAGTTGCAAAACAATCTGCAACAATTGGCGCCCAACGTGTGGCTATAACTGAAGCTGATGTTACAATAAACCGTATTATATAACAGATTTCGGCAACGTAGAAATTCTATGATATTCAAACGAAACACGCTGGAATCAATCAGTACATGCTTGAGAGGAGTTTGAGTTTAAAAACAGCTTATGTTGAGCAATGATGTCAAAATCGCTTGTAAGGAAAACAAAGGCCGGCCTTTCAAACAATCGATTGCTCAAGTTGAAGATAACTAACGTTAATGGAAAGTTCTCAAGGTGAACAAGGAGTTTTTCTTTCAAGAAATGATAGTAAGAACTTCCAGCCGTCCCGGCGAATACTAAATGAGCACCTACTTTCTGCGACTTCTCTCTTGCAGGAGATAATTCTTGATTGTCCATCTTCCAAGCCCCCACAAATAACTTAACCTCTCGCAGACCGCTTTGCTTGAATGCAGGCACAATAGAGTGGCATATGTGTTTGACACAGGCTGAGGCCACTCGTTCGCTAACAAATTCAACTGTTTTCCTAACAGAAGTAGGTTGACCGTTAAAAAACGCCTCTTCTAGGAGATGCTGGAAAGAAAATGAAGGTTACGTCGAAATGAATATTTCCAGTTGTCGAGTTGTTTTACCTCGGATCGTTTTTTGAGTAGGACATCTGAGGATTCCCGGGAAGTAACAGGAGTGATATGCCTGACTGTGGAAGCGCTATGCAACGAACTGCTGGTCAGTAATTTCTTGACTTCGTCTAAGTAGGGGCAGCAGATGTACAAGACGTTTTGATCGACTATATTACAGTCATCAAGAGTATTACTCTTTCTAGTGTAACAAGCTTTACCACTAGATAGGAAATTGAAGTACTCAGCGTCAGGGAAATGAGGCAATTCAAAAAGCCATCCTAGAGAAAACCTAACCAATGAGGTATTGTAGTAGTACGATCTTCTGGATGTAGGCTGCTCATAAGAACGATATAATTCAAATAAAGTTCTGTATACCAAAATGTAGTACGGCAGTCGCAATGTTACATAGTCTAGCATCGCAAGGTAATTTACCAACCATGGTATAGTCAGCACAACTGTGTTGTCAGTGATAGAACGAAGCAATAGCTGCTTTATATCGAACGATGGGGTGACCTGAAAAATGCTGAGGTGAATATGAGAACTGACAAATATCCAGTAAACACAGTTACATCGCAGATATATCACAGCGATGTAACAACGTGACCTGTGATTTCGAATGGATTCGCTGCCATGTCTCAGGGATGTTATTTTGTCCCACTCAAGTTTTGTCCATGCGACTAGTTCTGCGATGTAATAACGACATATTTTTTGATCTATTTTTGCGATGTATAAGAGATGATTTAATTTTGACATCGCAGGTAAGTGGTCATGTGACATCACAACGATATACTTTTGTTATACACATTAGGGAAATATATCAGTGAAAACAAGCCTTTGGTGAGAAATATATATCTTGTTTTCAATGAGCATAATGTACTCAAAATGAAACATTTTTCCAATTGAAGCATTTTTCAAGAGTCAATAAACATAAAAGATACCAAAAACGATGAATAAAATTGTATTCTGAGGAGCAAAAATCAACCAAATTCAAATAATGACTACAATAAAATGAATCTCAAGGGCATGTGTAATGACGTTGCTTTTGACATCGCAGAAAACACATGACGATAACATCGCGGCGAAGTAAAATGTATTATCAGTGTTACCTCATTGCGACGTTTCATGAATATTCATGTCACATGTATTGCTTCTGTACATCGCAGTGGTGCAACTTTTGTGATATCGCAGTGTTACCTCATTGTGACATCTCGGAGATGTCATGTTACAGACTTGTTTGCTGGGAAAAATGTCTTACCTGACTTCTAAGCTTGATGTGCGTGTTCAACAACTTCTCAGAGACTTTGCTTTCAGATTTATAAGGCAACGATTCGATAAATCCTAGAAACTTTGCGAGAACCCTGAGATATTTAAGCGTCAAGGCAAATGATTTTATAGTCAACGTGTCAACTTCAGAATCTGAAATGACAAGCAAGGTAAGTGGATCAATTTGTTTTGTAACTTTTTATCGGTAGAATTGAATGAACTGCTTTACCTGATTCGTTTAGATCAGTGCAACTGAACTTAGTATCGTTGAGTTCGATAATCTCAGAAACGAAAGTATCGCACAAATGTCGGTTGAAGACGTGGTTGGCAGCAACAAGTATGAAATCTTTATAGAATTCTTGATGTCCCGTAAAGAGAGGAAGTGAGTTCATCCCACTAGAAACTTGTTTTGTTACTAAACGATTTTTTAGCAGGTTTAATTTGTTAGTGTCAATATTAGGAAAAGACGATAGAAACGGTAGCTGATCTTCAGAGAACCCTTCTTCCTGGAATAAGAATAGTGATTATGACACAAACAAATTATAGTTTATTGACTTTAGGAATAATATTGAATTCTCTGATGGGTTTCTCCCATTGAAAATAAACGCGCAATGAATTTTTTCTATAATGCATTCAAATCTATCAATAATTATATGCAATTCAATGTCGAGCTTCTGCTGACAAAGAAGTAATAATAGTGATAATATCTGACCAATTACGTACATTATGAATGCCTGGTGTCTTACGGTGGATGGAACATTAAAAGTATTGCAACAAAGCGTTTTTTGGCACCTGTTTGGGTACCTGTTGATATGTCATGGTTGCTGTTACGAATATGCTTCGTTGGGATCACCTATATTCACTGTATACTGAGGGCAAAATAGTTCTGAAGAAACAACTCAGGGACCTAACCTCAAAGATAAAATAAACGATGATTGAAAACAGCCACCGTTTTTCCATCCACGGTTTTCGATTTGGCAACACCGCGCGGTTGCACATAAAAGATAATATGAGGCAGTGGTGTTTGGCTCATGAGGTAGAATGTAAAACACATTGAAAAATTATTGGTTCATGGCACCCATGTGAATAAGTGAGAAACAGTCTTTTAATATCTCACCTTTTATACCGCACTCCAAAAGTCATTGTCGGGCCGTCATAAGGGGTACAGATTTTTTTTTATTGCAATTTTTTACTGAAAACATATTAGGCGATGGCACTCGAAATTAAAAGGTAGAAAACAATCATTTGCAGCCAGGTTTCACCACCAGAAGTCATTGTCATGCTGTCAGAAGAGGTACAGATTTTTTTTTTAATTCCAATTATCAACCCAAAACTTATTAGGCGATGGCACTCGAAATGAATAAGTTGAAAACAACCATTTGCATCCTTACTGTCACCCCCAAAAGTCATTGTCGGGCCGTCAGAAGGGGTACAGATTTTTATTAAATCCAATTATTTACCGAAATCATTAGGCTATGGCACTCAAATGAATAGATAGAAAACAATCATTTGCATCCCTACTTCCATCTTTCACCCCCAAGTCATTGTCGGGCCGTCAGAAGGGATACAGAATTTTTATAAAAATCCAATTATTCACCGAAAACTTAGTAGGCGATGGCACTCGAAATGAATAGGTAGAAAACACTCATTTACATCCTTACTTCCATCCTTCATCAACAAAAGTCATTGTCGGGCCGTCAGAAGGGGTACAGAATTTTTGAAAATTCCAATTATTCGCCGAAAACTTAGTAGGAGATGACACTCGAAATTAATAGGTAGAAAACAATCATTTGCTTCCGTACTTCCATCTTTCACCTCCAAATGTCATTGTCAGGCCGTCAGAAGGGGAACAGAATTTTTATTAAATCCAATTATATTTACTTCCATCCTTTGTTCCCGAAAATCATTGTCGGATCTTCAGAAGGGGTACAGAGATTTTTTTTAATTCCAATTTTTTACCGAAAACCTATTAGGCGATGGCACTCGAAATGAATAGGTAGAAAACAATCATTTGCATCTTTACTTCCATCCTTTGTCTCCAAAAGCCATTGTCGGGCCGTCAGGAGGGGTATAGAATTTTTTGGAAATTCCAATTTTTTACCGAAAACTTATTACCGAGTACATATTAGAAGATGGCACTCAAAATGAATAGGTGGAAAGCACTCACTTGCATCCTTACTTCCATCCTTCACCAACAAAAGTCATTGTCGGGCCGACAGAAGGTGTACAGAATATTTTGAAAATTCCAATTATTCACCGAAAACTTAGTAGGCGATGGCACTCGAAATTAATAGGTAGAAAACATTCATTTGCATCCCTACCTCCAACTTTCACCCCCAAAAGTCATTGACGGACCGTCAGAAGGGGTACAGAATTTTTATAAAAATCCAATTATTTACCGAAAATATATTAGGCGATGGCACTCGAAATGAATAGGTAGAAAACACTCATTTGCATCCTTACTTCCATCCTTTATCAACAAAAGTCATTGTCGGGCCATCAGAAGGGTACAGATTATTTTTGAAAATTCCAATTATTCGCCGAAAACTTAGTAGGAGATGGCAATCGAAATCAATAGTTAGAAAACAATCATTTGCATCCCTACTTCCAACTTTCACCCCCAAAAGTCATTGTCGGGCCGTCAAAAGGGGTACAGAATTTTTTGAAAATACCAATTATTTACCGAAAACTTATTAGGCGATGGTATTCGAGATGAATAGGTAGAAAACACTAATTTGCATCCTTACTTCCATCCTTCATCAACAAAAGTCATTGTCGGGCAGTCAGAAGGGGTACAGAATTTTTGAAAATTCCTAATAATAATAAATGTTCTTTATTGGTAATGAAACCAAATGGCCATCGACCGAGGTCCTTCAGCAGTAGTAATTACATTAATATTTTTAAAATTTTGTTATTGTGAATATTCTAAATTATAAGCACATATGTAAAAAAATTTATATATATATATATATATATATATATATATATATATATATATATATATATATATATATATATATATATATATATATATTTCCTATTATTCACCGAAAACTTAGTAGGCGATGGCACTCGAAATTAATAGGTAGAAAACAATCATTTGCATCCCTACTTCCATCTTTCACCCCTAAAAGTCATTGTTGGATCGTCAGAAGGGGAAACGAAAGTATTACATTATTTGTGAGGAAAATAACCAATAGGTTACATACCTATGCCTTTGGAATTTTCAAAAAAACTTTGTACCCCTGCTGACAGCCTGGCAATGACTTTTGGTAAATGAGTAATAATTTATAGGGTGTTCAATTCGAAAAAATTGAGTTTTTGTCATTTTCTTTTGTCTCCAATAGAAACTTACTTTTGAATCACCCTATATACTGAAACTGAGAAACGGTTCATGAACAGAATACTGCATGGTCTTTTGCAACTATGGCTCAAATTGTAACGTTTTAGTGCATTTGCATTTTGACGAAAACTTTATTTTTGGATCAATTTTGAACGAATTTTTGGAAAAATTATTTATATTTTCAAAATGGTTAAAGATAGGTAAAGAAGTTTATCTATAAAAAATATTCAGTATCAAATGGGCATTTTGACACGGTGTTTCATTTGAAATAACCAAGCTGATGACATTTTGAAGTCCATTGACAAAGATGCACTCCAAAATTACAAAATATTCCTACAACAGTTCTCAAGATGAGTCTAATTTTTCATCCACCGTGAAACACCCAGTATAAAATGAGTCTTGCAGCTGGCAAAAGATGTGAATTGAAATGACAAAATAAAACAACAAAACTTACCCTTTGAGATTTCCCACAAGTGCTCATCAACTGTGCTTTAAACAGCCTCGAAAAGTGCATGAAGTTTGCTGCATCACCCTGTAAAACGAACAGTGTTTTTATCTTACCTCCCAGGCTCATGGAAAAATTCCACCCTGGCAACACATGACTAGTTTCCCATATCCTTATAATCTCATAGAAAAGATCCCTCTGCTTCCGGAAAGACTGAAAGCAGACATCATTGGGGAAATTATCTCTGTTGTCAGTATCGGAATTAAAGCAGACGTTCGTTTGTGAGCAGTCATCAAAGAGTTCTATAGTTCTGTCTGATTTTGTTACGGAAATCTTTCCCAATTTCTCGGAAAACTTCCTTGAGAATGTTTGTAACCTCTTGTTCAGAGACAACAATTTCAACGTTGATTTATCGTACGTTTTCAAGACTTCTAGCTGGGACTCAAGGCTTTTTACTGCGAAATATACTACATTATGAATACTTTCAAAAAAATTTGAGCAACTTTGCTTATTGAATGGCCCCTTTTCATTCCAACTACTTAGAAAGTCCACACCCAAGGAATCATTGAAGGACTCGGAAAGATAACTCTTGTTCAAAAGCAGTGATATAAGGAAGTAAATCTCACTGGTTATATTCAATACCAAGTAATTTTTCAAAATTGTAGTGTAAACACTAACAACCCTATCGATTGGAGCCCTATAAGTTACTAAATTAAGCTCCGGTTCTACTTCTTGCCCCTGGTTTGTCGTCACCAGTTTCTTTGCAGCACCGATACTTGAAACATCCCCTGAACATTTCCTCAATAGTTTCAAACGCTCTTCAGCTAGAAAACTTCGACTTCCATTTACGTTCTCTACAGAAATCTCTTTTGTATTAAAATTGTCGAAGCTATTGGAGCTTTTCCTGAAACTTTCACTGGCAACCACTTGGGTAAAACATGTCGGAGTTATTCTTCTACTAGACTCTTCTGGAGTTTTCCTTTTGCAGTTTGTGTCGGCTGGTTTCTTCTTTGAAGACGATTTTCTGGAAACTATAAAATCTCCTAGACATAGAGGAGATGATTTCTGGGCAAAAGTTTGATTCCTGTTAATTGGCGAAGTCAGATTGTTCTGGGTTTCGTATAGGGGTGACACCGGGCTGTAGTAACTGATATTTAGGTCCGCGTTTGGTTGTAGTTTCATATACTTTGGCGTACTGGTGTTTACATCATCCGTAACTCCTTGGAAACTTTTGTGCAATGATCTGTTTGGTGAGTTGTCCGGAATGCTATCTCTTGATTCTTTTACTTTTTCTTCCGTATGTTTTATTCTTAGAATAACACATTTTGAAGGACCATCAACAAACTTGCTTTGACTAGAATAAAACATTTGAGATTATACAACCAAATTAGCATATATGGAAGTACTTCACATACCACGGGATTTCTTCGTGTACAAAATTGAGGAAATACGTGAGAAAAACTGCTTGAGAACATTTGAATTCAGGATGTTCCTCCTGAAAATAAACAGTTAGGTTATGAACATATTTAGTTAATTTTCAACAATACCTGAGAAAGCAGCCATTTTGTAAAAGAGTCCGAGTTAATTTCGTGGCTGACCAATTTCTGTAATAGTATATTTGGCATATCTTTTAAATTTTTATTTTTAAAGAACTGAACATATTTTGAAAACCCTCATCGGGCGGTAAAATTTCTTGGTGACGTTTGACTTTTGATGTTTTTAGTAAAAACTTTTTACTTGACAGTGGGTGCGTCTAACAGCATGCAGCGATTGAAGCTGCGGCAGATAAATAAAGCGCTTTATTTTCCGCTAGATTTATTCGAAGCGGTTCAGTTATTGTTTATATAGAAGTAAGATAGTTGGTCAATGCCTGTGTAATTGGGTTGGACGCAAACGCGAGTGTCATCTAGCGTGATTAGTTACAAACATGAATTTTTGACGACATTTTAATGCAGGTTCCTTCAAAAAACCCTGATTTCGATGCTGTCCCATTGTTTCAATCAAGTTACGACATGACTTGGATGCCAGATCACTGAAGTTACGACATGACTCACTATCGCCATCTACATGTCGCATCCATTTTGATCCAATTATAATCCCATAAGGTTGACTATCTTCTATATAAACAATGGTTCAGTTATCTGTAATTTGACAATAGATTTACTGTACAAGTATTTTTATTTTGTTTATGGCTGTGTCAAGTCGCCGGTCGGACAAGGCACGCGCGTTCAGTATGAAGTATGACGATGAGTCGGACCGATCAGATGATTGAAAATATTGGTCACATACAAACAGTTCTAATTAGGTCGTCAAGTCAACCAAATGACCGCGCTGGTCGAATCATATTGGTCAGACCGGAGACTTGACTCAGCCTATGTTAAGATTGTCAAGTCAATCAAAGAACGAAAATGGACAATTGGAAAACAGCTGCAGCCACTTTTACGCTTCTCGTAAGTAAAGCGCTTTATTTTCCGATGGATTTATTTGAAGCGGTCTGTCCACTAGACTTGTAAAGCGCTTTTATGCTTTATCCAGCAAAGCGCTTTCCGGTTTTCACTGATAGACACAGCCAATATTCACACAATTCGCCGTGACTACGATGACGTTGTCGTGAAAACAGTTCATGGAACGGTCTAAATTAGAGACGACAATAACACGGCACGGCACGCTCTGTGATTGGTCACTATTATGGCGGTAAGTTTAAATGACCGACAAGAAGGCAAACCGAGTTGAAAATGCTTGAATTACTAACCTAACCTAACTAACCTTGCGTAGAAAATAACCATTTAAAATTCATAGCGGTTTAACGACTATTCATCAAAAATTGTTAATAACATAGCATTGGTCGGAGTGCTTATGCCGCATTGTATAGTCTAAATTAGAGTAATCAGTGTCTGAAGGTTTAGACAATGGTATTATGTGAACGGATAAGAAAAAATTATATTATAATATGAAGGGCTGGACAAATTTCAAAAACGTTCAATTGGGAACAAACAAACCGGTGGATATACTTATTTTGAATAAAGATTGAAAAACACTATATAAAAAACTCGATAAGTTTGAGGTGGATGAAAGGACAATGCCCTCTCCACCGCCATCGAAGGGGGCCATTTAACGGACCAAGCCCTAAAAGAAGTCCCCTGCTAGAAGGAAAACGTGAGACAAAAGGATTCCGATGACTCGGAATAGTACAATATTTCAAAAAGTACAACAAATACAGGTAGTGAACGAAATACTATATTTTTATATCGTGATATTGCCTTTTTTAAGGCTCCTGTGAAGTGTGGTTTATATTAAACGTTAATGAGAATGGGTAATTGGCCTTTTCATTGAGTACCAAATTCTGATAATTTTTTTAAAGAAAAACGAAGAAAAAATAACAAAGATTTATAGCAACATTTTATTACATTAAATAGTATAGGAGTTATGCCAGTTTTCTTTCGAAAAATATACAAATTACTGATTTCAAGTTTTATTCAATAAGATTATTACAAATATCACCAAAATCAAACTAATTCACTTCATAAAATAATACCTGGAACATATCAAGACAAAAGTAACAGCCTCCCTTTCGTAATTATTTATACTATTAAAGCTATACGAAATGCAAGAAGATATTTTCACTCCGATAAAGAAAAGTCCAGCACACAAAATTCAACCGCTGCTTATTTGAGGCAAATTTTCATTCCGCAATTGTATTCGAAGCAGTAGCTACGCTTACTCGGTTCGGAAGACCATCAATTCCTATTAGGCTAGAAGGACCACCGTTTCCTATCCGGTTCGAAGAACCAATTTGAATTATATCCGACCTGAACAAGTACTGATGCCCATCAGACTTGATTTAATAGAACCGATTGTTATTAGGCTTGAAAGATCGCCGATTCTTGGCCGTGTTTCTCGTAGCATTTGTAGACTGGTAGCTGGTGGGAAATTTCTTCTTGGTCCTTCGAGCCGGATGTATACTTAAACCGTCACCGGGAGCTTTAACCGCTTTATTCAAAACAACTGAATGAAAACCAGAGCTATAGCACTGTCTTCTGCCTCCGTAAGCTTCCCGTTGAGCCTGTGCTTCTCGAGCAGGTAGACAGCTTCGTCTTGTATGATGGGGGATATCCCGAAAGCTCTCAGCAAGTTGTGTTTTACTGTAAAGAATTGACCGTGTTGCTCGTAGCATTTGTGGACTGAAAGCGGGTTGAAAATTTTTCTTGGTCCTTCGAGCCGGATGTATTTCTAAACGGCCACCACAACCGTGATTTATCAAATTTAACCGAGATGCCCTAAACCCCAGATTCTACTCTAACTCCCTCTCCCCCTAATTCGGTACAAGTCACCCCGAAGCCGTTGTATACCAGATCTTTTACCGCTTTATCCAAAGCAACGGAGTCGAAATCGGGCGGCACCAGAGCTATGGCGTAGCCCCCACCTCCCGCTCCCGTCAGCTTTCCGTGGAGTCCGTGCTTCCCAAGAAGGAACACGGCTTCGTCGAGTTTAATGTGGGAAACCCCGAGAGCGCTGAGCAAGTTGTGGTTCATTGTGAAGAGTTGGCAGAGTTGCTCGTAGCATTTGTGAACGTCTTCCGATGGGTCTTGGGAATTATCGCCATTGGCTGGAATGAAAATCAAATGTTATTGGAGTTTTTCTTCAAAATTGAGTGGATTTACTCGGTTTACAGAACCTTTTCTATGATTTTGTGAGTGTGACCAATACCTTAAAACGGGAAATGGAAAAATTCCTAACCTACAATCCGAGAGAGAGCCTTAATATTCTGAAGAGCAATGACAGCGACATCTTCCGTCGCGTCGAGAATACTATTCACCAAGTCGGGATACTTCTTGCGCAACTCAGCAACTTTTGAGACGAGCAGCTTCGTTTCTCGCTGCACTTTCGTGTTAATGAGAAGCAACTTGAGGGGACAGCTGATCTGCAAAAGCTTTGGAGAGAGACCCTTGCGAAACTCCACTACGGATCCGTAGGTACAAATGGAATTGTCCAAACCTGAAAGAACGATCAATGAAGGTTCAAGTTGTTATGCTTCCAATTAAAATTTGCCGAAAATAGAGAGATAGGGGAGAAAGACAGATGACTGTGAGAAAGAGTACGAAAAAGGGGAGAGCAAGAGAGGAATTAGTTCATCGAATTCGCAAATGTAAGCACTTGAAGATGTAAGGCAGCTAAAAAAACCACAAAAAGAGGGGAAGAAAGAAAGGAGAGAAGATATAAATGAGAGTGCGGGGAATTAGAGGGATTGGAGAGAAAGAGAAGGTGATGCGGAAGGGGGCGAAAGAAAGGTATAAGAAATGAGAGAGTGAGAGATAGAGTAATGGTAGGAGAAAAATAAGATGAAGAGAGGGGAAAGAAAGATCATAAAAAGGAGGTTAACCATTCAATGTTAAGTACTATAAAATTCGTTCAGGAATACACATTTTCACAAATTCTGTATTGAAAGATTTCAGCACTAGGATATACAATTCCAAATATATCTCACCAGATGGTGTTCCGTGTACAATTTTCTCAGCACAATAAGCCCAATTGCATACCATCTCCAACTCCTTTTTGCTGAACTTGTCCAACTCGATATCCAGAGAGCTTGTTTTATAGCCAACTTTCGCTATATTCCCAGAGTTTGACTTCAATTTCACATACTGGACGAATGCTGCTGATACACTCACCACAAAAGAGGCTGAACTGCCTGTACCGGCACCTTGAACACAAAAAACGAAAATGAAACGCGGCGTTCCACAGGGTTCGAACCTTAGGCCGAACAGAAATCCCATATATACAGATTTAAGATCCATTGAAAATGTGGCAGACGGATTTTCGGGTAATTAGTAACATGGTTTTAGAGATATTGAAAATATAGGAACACAAAATTTGTATTTCACTCACCAATGTCCAATTCGGTGGTTACATCTATAAAAACTGATTTCAATTCGATATCGACCGTTGCAAAAATTCCAGCGAGCAGGTAGAGAATTGATTTGAGGGCCGTAAGTTGGTTAGACTTGAAGTCGGCCATTCCATTGTTAACTAGAAAATCATCTAACTTGTCGAGAAGTGATTGGTGATTCACCAGGTCCGGGTGTTCCCAGTTGAACTCTTTATCGGGCCGGTTCAGTGGTAGACGGGGTTCCAAGAGATGTTCTTTGATTGTCTAGAACATACAAGAACTTTGCTATGTCTATTTTTCTGGGTTGAACTCAAGTCACAATTAAATATCTTCTATCGAATATAAGAAAATTTCTTGTTGCAAGAATATTGGTATAGAAGTACAGGTAATCCGATATTTCTCTTACTGAGCAAAACAAAAGATTTCGGGGGGTTTTTGTGTACCAAAATGACAGTTTTAACAATATAGATGGCAATCACTGTCTAAATGTTGTGTTTTACAAAGCACCAAGCACGAGTCTGATAACAGGAAAATCTGAAGACGAAATTGAAGTTACTGAATAACGAAGTGCCCAGTACAACATAAACATCAATGACAAAAACTTCAATGAGTAAGGTTATTCTGGTCATTGACAATGAAAGTCCAGAATAACCTTACTCAAAGTGAAACATTGTCAACCACTTTCAAACAAACGAAAAACATCAATGTCGTCCACAAAAATTCCAAAAAATATTATATTCAAACCGTATTCCAGTACAGATCAGAATGAACTGGCCAAAAGTGAAATGGACTTCACGTTGCTTTTATAATGAAGAGGAAGGTTACCGGAAACAACAAAAACATTTGTTCCTCCAAGCCGGATTGGCAGATTTTGGAACTATTGAAAACACTTTAAAAAATATTAACCATAACAACTTGAGTATCGATGTTTTCCACCATTGTCCTAAATTGGTTTGTTATGTGATGTTTTAGTATCACACAGATATGACCAGATGTTCTTCACGAATCATGATTTTCAACGCAAATGTTACATTTTCGTTTTGACGTCGAGAAGACAACTGCAGTTGACAACTTGGGTACTGTCCATAACGATGACTACGATGGATGTGTTTACACACATAATAGTTAATTCTGTCTCTCGAAGACTTTTGAGGGTTGAGGGAGAACAAATTTTTGTAAAGACTTACCTGTAAACTGAACGTTTTTAAAATACCCAAATTGGAACATCGCACCACAACACCGTCAGGGGCGTCAATTTCTGAAATGGTCAACCTTGTCCTTAGATCTAGGCTGGCCGCAAGAGCAAGTTTTCCATAAACAACAGAATGTTCTCCATGTAAAATAACTTTTCCAGGAGTTGACACAGTAAAACTTAAACCTAAGAAACAAAGAAAATAAATAGTACAGAAAAACGGGATCGCCTTGCATCTGAAGATGGTTTTAAAGAATTTTCCCCTCAAATTGTAATATTGTAAATGATGTTAATTATCTAAAATTACATTATTATTATCAATACCTGTTTTATTAATATTAGGAGGTAGATCGCCTTGAGAGCAAATATCACTCAACATCTTATTTCTGTTGTTCCCACTGTTCGGGGGTGAACGTTTTTTGGGAAAACGCGTGGATATTCTTCAATTCTTCTTCCAGCACAGAGTTGACAAGTCTGAAAAAAAAACGAGAAAACTTAATCGCAAATGAAACTGACACGATCTTCTGCTGGATTATTCATAGATTTAACAAATCTCCAACTGTGGAAGTTCGTAGTTTGGACTCTGAGATGTACAAAGGATAAACAGCATCCGAACCTAGAAGCCAAGCTGTCCTTGTGGAAATATACGAATATATACGCATTCTCCGTATTCCAATTCAGGTCCAAGAAATACGAATAAATATATGCAAGCCCCGTACGCCAATTCAGATGCATCACAGAATCAGGGCTTTCAAATATCATCAAAGTCAGAAATTGTTACCTGATGTGGACTTTGTAATTTAATTTATGGTCATGGATGGACATAAAAATATTTCCAAGAAATAGGAACAAATATATGCAAGCCCCGTACGCCAATTCAGATGCATCACAGAATCAGGGCTTTCAAATATCATCAAAGTCAGAAATTGTTACCTGATGTGGACTTTGTAATTTAATTTATGGTCATGGATGGACATAAAAATATTTCCAAGAAATATGAATATATATGCAAGTCCCGTACGCCAATTCAGATGCATCGCAGAAGCAGGACTTCAAATTAAATATACCCAAATTAGAAATCGTTAACTGACGTGGACTTTTTAATTTAATTTATGGCATATGGATGAACATGAAAATATTTCCAAGAAATTTTGAGTTTTTCTGACATCAGGTCCAAGGGTTCGAATATTTTATTACAGTTGAAAGACTTTGTTTTTTTGCAGATTGAGACAGTATAAATTAAAGTGACCACACCAGACTAGATTGTATACTATTCCAGACTAGATTCTATAAAATCCTGCATTTTTCTATATTTTTTGTTTCAATTTGAGAGCCTCCGTTGCTGTGCAATTGGATATTTAGTTGTGATAAACATCTGCATGCTAAAAATCAAGCTGGTCCTGGCCATATTGAGATGAAAGTATCAAATTTCACAAGTGTTTTTCCCTCGCCAAACTATTCTCGGTATCTTTCATAGACGAGGTCTTGGCGATACATTTGCTCAACATCGTTGTCCGCATTCTACTGATTTACCACCTAAGGATATCTTTCTGTTCCAGACTATTGAAGATAAAATCCGTTTAGAACTATTTTCAATACCTGAACAAGGTGTTGAGGCCTTCAAAATCTGAAATGACCAATTCTGAATGGAATAAGAGCTTCCAAAATTGGTTCAAGCGTAGCTAAATCTTGAACCTGGAGGGTACCCAGAGATATAAACAGCAGGGTCCAATCAAAGTAACTGTAGCAGAGGATGATCATGTGAAACATAAATTACCTACTGGTTTCAAACTTCTATGATATCTGAAAATCGTGTTAGAAAAGAAGTCTCAAGGTCCAACATTTTTGGTAACTTACCTGTGCCGTTGCAAGAGTGGCTTTCCTTTGAATTTTTCTGAAACTATCACACAAGCGAACTTTCCACCGCATCCATCTGATTCATCTACAACTTCCTATAACAAAAAACAATTAGTGACTAACAACAATTTATGGAATTTGGAAAAACAATTTTTCCTACGAGTGTTAGCAAAGTTGTACTTTTCTGCATACATTTGCGTGCGCAAAGTTACACTTTTCCGCACGCCGTGCGGATATAGTAATGTATACTATTTTTCCTACGACCACTATTTTATTAAACAATATGTAAATATCAGATCGTGTAAAATGAGTTGCCTGACTAATCTTACGTTTTATTTGTGACAGTCTATGTTTGAATATTGTTTCTATGAAAAGTGCAAATGAATTTACAATTATATTTATAGTGAAATGAAAAAATAACGATAATTAACGTTCTTAGCTTTTTAGATTTTCAAATAATGTGCCCGCGCCTGGTTCTCTGGTTGCCTATCTTAGATACAGGTAGTTATTCGTATTAAAACCAGCTACTGAAATAAATATAAATTAAAAAACAGGATTTATAGATTGAGTCGCAGCCGTTTCCGTTGGCAAAATTATGACCAATTTATAGTTTTATTCTGTGTTCATTGAGCGCATGCGCAGTTATCCAACTGAAATGCAAGAATTTGAAATTTGAATGAAATTATGTTTTTGTGAAGGAATACGCATACATCTATATTTTCCTCGTATTCTGACATTTCTGAATAAAATTCATTCTTGCTTTCAAACTATATAAACAAATACTTACATAACCTAAATTATGTGACCTTTCGTTTATTTTTGACAAGGAAATCTTGAGTTTCATGTCGCTGCCGTCCGAGATAAAAGTTGGTGAACTACTGGCTGCAGTGACAACAGCAACTTCAACGGCAGCGGATCTATAAACGTATACATGAGCAACGGCACATCTTCGTACGGCAACATCAACTGCAACGACTGCGACTCAATCTATATAAATCCTGCTTTTACAGTTTTAAGCCTTCGTTGCTTAATTACTTGAACTTTAAAAATAGCTAATTTTTTTTTTAATAAAATGGAAAACAAGGAATATCATAATTAGATTAATGGAAATTGACATCTCTCTGATAACGTTAATTCGAATCTAAATTAGCTCAGTTGGAAGAGTATCCGGTATGATGACCGCAAGGTTGTGGGTTCGATTCTCGGCGTCAACATTTTTTTCTTTTCTTTATTTTTTACAAATAATTAGTTTTTAGGCCAGTTTTATGTAAATAGTATCAATAAAAGGGAGAGCAATTAATAATTACATCTGTAAACTTACAGGATTCGCGGGTTTGACGGCTTATTGACAGCCGTGCGGAATAGTATATTCTGTAACAAGGTTAGAATGAAAATTCGATGCGAGTGGAAAGTTCCGAGCGCGAGCCGAAGGCGAGCGTGAGGAACCACGAGCATCACGAATTTTCATTCTAACCGAGTAGTAGACTATACTTTCTCCACGATCAAAGATAGGAAACGTGACAGCAATAATTTTGACACTTACTCAAATTTTGCCACTACGATGACAATCAACTGCGTCAAGGCTAATGTTATTATTGCTAACCAGTGTGAGAATATTATTCTATCACAAGAGAATGTAAATACATTTAAATTGCATGGGGGCAGAGGTGTTGCAGAATATTTCTTCAATCTCAAGAGAGAGAATTCCAGCATTCTGTAATCAAATTTGATTTCAGAATTGGCAAATTCTGTGATGATCGTGGAGAAAGTTACTTTCCGCACTAAAGCGGAAAGTACTTTACGAACGAGTGAGAATAAACGCCACTTTCCATGGGAGAGAATTGGAGAGTGACAAATATTTCACATTTTTCTTGAATGTTTCCAATGGAGGGGTTGAAAATGATGGTAGTTATGAAAAAACCATAGGAAGGATCCCACAACTTTTCGAGTGGAATAAAGTAACATTGATACTGAAAAAATTTATTTATTTTTAAATACCTACCAGTGCAACTATAGAAAGTTGCACGTTCAAATAAATAGTTGCAAAAATATATAACTATTTACCTATTTCAGTATAAATGTTTTACACTTTGTATGTACAACTAAAAGTTTTTTCAAATTTATTTTTTTATTGTGAAAGGTCAAAAGAACCTTGGTTGATAACCTTTTGAATTGAATTAAATGTAATTCAGATTCAATACACAATATTTATTATTATCAACTTGTAAATCTCAAGAAATTTTTTTGACAAATTCTTCAATTGAAGACCTTGGTGCAAAAACCGACCAAGTCCTGAAATCAATATTTGTGGGAAATCGAAAAAAACTTTCTCAATTCGAAAATAAACTTGCAATCGGTCTAAATATTTGGTTGATTATAGATGTCATCGATATCCTATAAATGGCCTCATGTAAAGTTTATATTTAGTGAAAATCACGACAAAAAAAATTTTTGGAAAATTTGGACTTGACTGATTTTTGCACCAAAGTTTCATTGAAACAAGCAAAAAATGCAAAAACCATTATTTATTTCTAACATAAAGTCTTGACCGATTGTAGAACTACATATAAGAAGAGTCCGATTGATACGCAGCGTCTTCTCGGGTATCTACTGCCTCCTCTGGGGGCTGAGGTTCTGGTGCTTCTCCAACTTCCCCGAATATTCTTCTGTAGTAAACGTGGTATGCCTGTGGCACATATTTTTTTACCAAAAGCTTTACATCTGCCAGCTTCTTCTCATTCATGGGCAGAGGATAGATCTGGACCATTTTTGTCGTAGGTAGCGATAATTCACAGCCAAGCTTAGTAGCGGAAAACTTGGTAAAAAGTGGGAAGGAAACACTAGGGCTACATTCGATGAAGTTAGAACCGCATTGATACTTAAATAATCGGAATGTTGAGATAGAAAATTTTGTTTTAGTATTTTGGCTAGTAAATGTTGCTCTAAACATGGGTTTGAAATGCTCGCTGAAGTTCATTATTATATCTTGGGTTACATCAATGACACGAAACTTTTTGCTAGTTTTTCTTACTAGTTCTTTCCATTCGGCAGGTACATACACTCGTTCTCTCCTTCTTTTTTCCCTCTCTATTAATCCAAAGGAGCGGTCACATGGTAAAAAACTATGACCAGGCTCAGGATATTGATGTATAACTTGAGAAATATGTTTGATACGCTGATTAACCAAAGTGAACAAATATTTGGTGATTGTATGATTTTTGTTCTGTGCGAACGAATTGTCAGAAAACAGGTATAATGTTGTCACAGAATCGGGAAGAAACGTAGTAATGTAATGGTGGAGAAAACTTATGACTTCATTGCTACTTTTTTTTGATGTGGCTTCGTCGTACATGTAAAATGTTGATAACCCTGTTTTTCCTGAGAAAATACAGAAGTTGTATTGCCACAGCTGTCGCTTGTAAAATACATCTCCAGCTGGAACATGAGGGAGAGGAAGATTCTGCTGGTAATCAAAACATAAAACTTCAACTGTTTCATCTGTATTGGCAAGCTGAGTTTTTTCTTTCATCGACGTATAGAATACTTCTGCTTTTCTAATATGTACTGCTTTTTCTGTCTGTAGTACATGTTTGGCCTCACGATCCTGCTCTGCTGCTATTAAATTCTCCAACCTATCGCATGTTTGACATGTGTCTGAACGTGGAGAGCCGAAACTTATATTGTAATTTTCGCGAAAATGACGAAAGTAGAAGTCATACGAAACTTTTGGCTGACATTTTTCCCCACTTTCAAGTTTTTCAAAGACATCTGGTTCATATCTTTCCAAGTATAACTTATGCATCTTAGAAATATTCAGATCAGACGATAAATAGGTTCGGCGTTCGTTTTTCTCTCTACTATAATGTGATGAGCGCTTGGGAAAGCTGAGTATATGGTTATCTATCGTAGCTATAATATTCTGTGGAATTTTATTCGGACGGTTTTCATGCTTTCCCCTCATGTCCAGTGGTGCAGCAATGTTTTCTTTCAAACTGTTTCCTATACGATTTGTCCGGTGTCTAGTGATTCCATGGATTGAGCAAAATGCCTGTCTACAGACTATATATTCAGTGCCTCTCACACGAATCTGAAACAAAACAATTTTTCATCACACATAAATGAAGAAACAGAAACGATATGATTTTACTCTCCGCTTTCTTCAGGTTACATCGAGTGTATAGGGACTGAGTACATTTTTTCCATATTCAATTACCTTGTAATGAAAAGTCACAGTTTTTGCTTTGCCGGTTCCTGTTCGTGATCTTTTTCTTGCCACCTTGTCCACCCGGATTAGGCCACCCAAGTACAGATCTTGCTTTTCCTTATTAGCTAAGCCATTAAACTCTTTCAAAACTTGGTTTCTTTCTTCGACATTGATCTTCGAAAAGCATTTGAGACGACAAGCACAATCATTACCCACTTTTCGCACTGGTATCAACTTTCCACTTTTCACAGTGGTATACTCTTCACCTGCTGCCTTTTTTACTTTCCTTATATTTCGTTGCCATAGTGCCTCGTTTCGCATTCTCTTTTTCCCTTTTTTTGTACGAGAACTACTATTATCGTTTGGTAATATACGCCTGTTCACGACTGGTGTCAAGTCCTGATTATTCGAAGTAATATTTTCAACTTTCTTGCATTTTTTCACCTGTTTCCTAACTTTTTTAGTTTTTCCTCGGCTAGTAATCGGAAGATCGCTATCAGATGCACATACTCACTACCTGATGACATGAAAGGTTCTGTCTCATCAGATGACATTATATTCGTGATATTCTCACACTTTTATTTTATGTTATAATGAGCACGATCAGAAACAGACTACGTCTACGCTCGAAATTAGAAGCACTAACATGTCAAAGCCTGTCTACCGCCTAGCAAGAGGAGCTTGCGATCGCCAACGGTCATGTCCTCCCACCCCGCGAATATCAGCGTTGGTGCAAAAATCGACCAAGTCCTGGACATGACTGGTTTATGCCCCAAAAAGTATGGTCAGCCAAGTCCTTCGAGCATTTTATATCATTAATATAACTCGGACATGTCTGATTTTTGCACCAATCGATGGAGAATGCTCAAAATTATATTCCAAGTGGAAAAACGCAATTTCGTCTAGAAGTGGACTTGGCCGGTTCTTGCACCGAGGTCTTCAATTATTTATCTGGTCATTGACTACAAGAATACTTTAGGAATAGTTGAATAAATTTATAATTTACAAAAAAATTCTGGAAAGAAATAAGAAAAACAGTATTATGTTCGAAAAATTTATTCTCAAAAACATGAACAAAAATGTACACAATTGTTGAAGTGTCAACAGTTTCAATGACACATTACAAAATCACAAAACACCTATTCTATGTATGCTAAGAACTCTTTATTTTGACATTTTTGATATCTTCGAACTGCTGAGGTATCCGTAGTTGCTTAACATTGAAATAAATAAAGAACCCAATGAAATGTACACAGGAATATACAGAAATCAACAGAGGGTATAAATCAGGATATCTAGCAGGCGGTTCAAAAACCAAAGCAGCAACAAACAACAAAGTAGCTATAGACAGAGAAAGAAACATGGTGAAATGAAACACCAGCGTCCTTATTGCTCCAGAATTCTTGACTATTTGATTTAAAGTAATTTTTATAATGTCATTTGGCGTCGATTTTTTGTACTCAATGTCAAGCAGTGTATGTACAAGACTCCTATAGTATTCAGCTAGTCCGTCCTGAGTATTTAAAGAACTACGATACGCGTGTTCGATGGAAACTCTGAAAGATGCAGTGTAAAGCATCATCAGAGCTATAACCGCAATAGTCAAGTTGTCTTTTATCAACAACGGAGTCATGCTGAAGACTGACATACACAGAAACCAAAAACAAGGAAAAGGCGAATAAGGAAAGTACAACAGTACTGGTACAGTTACCAGAAGGATACTTTTTTCGTGTACTTGAAAACTGAATAGAAAAAACGCAAGAGAGGAGTTGATCAAGGCTAGGACGAACTTTCTCAAATTGGGACGGAGGAACAAATCAACAGAACTGGGAAATAGGGCAGATAAAGTGGCAAACAAACAAACCCTAATCATCTGCATGTTATTAAACCTAGTTTTGAATTTAAAGACCACATTTAAGGCACACCAGACATTGGCAACTTTATCCTCAAACACTCCCCTAGCTACAGGAAACTGTCTGTGTAAAACTTGCAACAAATCATCTAAACTGAACAAGAACGGTGACCAAATGATTCCAAATGTTATTAAGACTGTGAGGCCTATAGTGAACAGTCTCACAAACCCCCAAACAGCTCTCTGGCCTGGCTTGGGGACGCAGCTGCTCAGTAGGTAAAAAAAGAAAGGCAGGGCATGGTACAGCTCCATCTGCTTGTAGTTCAGAGCCAAACAAAAGAAGAATGAAGCGAAAAGGTTCCGCTCTTGCAGCAAACAGGTTGTGGCTATAACCGCAAGGCCCAGAGACACACAATTGTACTGGAAGTGCCCGTGGTCTATGAGGATGATTCCTGGGTACAACAAGGCGAGCACAGTAGATAGAGACATGCTCATAGGCTTGATTTCATTGAGCGTTCTCTGCACCTTCAGCTTCTTCTTTTTGATATCATTGTCTTGAGTTTTCCCTAACTTGATGCTAGTGTGGTAGTATAGTATCAGTGCTGGGAGGTATAGAGCTAGGTCGCAAAACAATACAGTGTACCTCATGAAAGTTTTGTGGGGTTCGCTCTCATATCCCCTAGAATCATGAAGCTTTGTGTAGTTCTTGTTGAGGTAACCAGCAATCTTTCCGCAAACGTACATGTGGTATGCAGTAAGCGGGGGATAGTCCAAGCCCCAGTGGTTCAAATCGTTGTCCTTGCCGTTGCGGTACCATTCACGAACTGGGAGGTTAGTAGTAATTTCCATCCAGTGTCGTTGAGCTTCGTAGTCTCCATACATGGGAGGTGTAGCTTCACCAGAGTAGGGATGAAGGCTGGTGCAAGTCCTGAGGAGTATTGCTAGGAGGGTTCCGAATATCACTAACCATGTTTCACAGCTGATTTTGCAATACATTGTGGAGTTGCATAGGAAAATTTTTGTGGTGTCACTTCATAATGGTTTATCACAGAATTAACTATAGCTAGCTTTATTGCCGTTTTTCCATTGCTGAGGGACTTAATTTCGACACATGCTGTGTGAACTTTAAACTAGAAATTTGAACGGTTTTGGCGACGGCTGAGTTGGCAGCAAAACAGCGTCAAATCGATAACAGGTTAGGTTTTTTTGACAGATTTTCAAAAGTACTCACCACATGAGACGCTTCCAATTCTTTCATGAGCTTATTTCTGATGTGCTCTTCTGTATAGGTCATTATTTTAACGGGAATTTCGATAAACGATGAATAATTGTCTAAAAGCGGCAGAAATCAGCGTTGCCACAGTTCATGAATAAAAAATAGTAAAAAATAAAATGGGACTTTATTCAGGTGCGGCGTTGCAACATTCATCCGTTTTGTTGTATTTGACAGATTTGCAATGGACCGGGATTAAAATCGAAGATTTCCGCTTTAGTAGGGATGAAGGGGAGGTATTTTGAAATCATCCAGATGAATGTTTCTTGGAGTGGAAATTAATCGTTTGGAGTTACGCAGTAAAATAAAATGCTGAAAAGACAGCTGCGGCAACACGCAACACTGCTTTATGGGGTAAAATGAAGATGCATGGATTTCTAATATTTCTATGCATCTTGCGTTAAATGAATGGGATGGAAGTAGATCTAATCCGAATGGCAACCCACCGACCTATAGGCTATAATGGCAACCTGGCAAGTTTTAATTTTTAAATACATTCCATACGAATTCCGACAACTTTGTGAGACACCACCTATGAGGCAATGGCAGAAGCGGATGTATTAATAGCAGTTTGCACATTTCTGTGGTCTGCTGGTGCTGTTTGTAGTGATCAGCTGCCAAATTCCATAGGAGACTGTACTGTTTGATTTTATTCTCATTCAAATTTGAATGAATTGTTGGAGATAAAAGAAGTTGAAATGAGTTTATCAGACATTTTCCTCCACGCACGCATTGCCACTTTTTCTCAACTGTTTGTTTTTGATTGGAAAATAATTGAAAGCTACTTTGTCTCTGTTACGACTGATGCATCGGGGTACTAAGCAAATACGCATAGTAATCGCATTTTTTACTCCTACCAACATTTCAAATTACCTTATTCTGAAAACATGAATACTATCACATAAGCAGGCACTGCCACTTCTTAGTGCTTCATACAGTTGTTACATAATTCTTTTTTTTAGTGGAAATTTTGGTTTGATTGGAAATGGCCCCATTACTAAACACCGATCTGTAGTTTTATTACAGACACAAAACACATCTGTGATTAAAGATCGGTGATTTGGATTTTGGACAGTACCCCAATGCATTAAGGCTCGTTCATACCCTTGCGAACATTTGCAATTTTTATGCGAGTCGACTCAAACGGCGAAAAAATTGCGGTGAATGATGAATCTCCATGTCATTTCTCTGTAATATAGTAATATCTGACCAAGAATACTGAAAAATAACATGTTATGATTCATCATTCACTGCAATTTTTTCGCCGCAAGGATATGAACGAGACTTTAATAATCGTACCACAAAGTTTCTTCAAAATATTTTCCAATCAAAACCAAATAGTTATGGAAAAATTCGCAATACATTCCTAGATGAAGTTGTCTGATGAACTTATTCTCAGAAATTTTATTCGAATTACTCCATAGAAATATTATATTATAATATATATTTTTATGCACTAGCTGGCGGTAAAGTACACTTTACCGCTCGGGTCGCCGGGTGTAAAGTGGCACTTTACCGCCCGTGGGCGCATTATGGCCCGGCGGGCCGTAAAGTAGACAAAATTCTCAAATTGTCTATACCCACACATCATTTCATGCAATTCCTAACACGAATTAGAATCATTTCAGTTCAATAGAGCAATACTCTTTCTAACATTTGTTCATAATCGTTGGCAATTTTTTCGGTGATGATCTTTATTTATTTGAAATAGATTCTCCAATATAGCACTCAGCTACTATAGTTTCACATTCCTCATATTATGTTACCCTTAATTATTGTATGCATAACGTATGAAACGTGTAGACCATTGCAATTCAATTCAGTATTTGTGATTCGCGCTATAAAACCGCTAGTGCATAAAATTTTGTATGTATCACGTGCGTAAAATGCGTTTAAGGCCTTCGGCGTGTGATGGCCCTCGGCTAACGCCATCGGGCCATCATCCACGCCGCAGGCCATAAACATAAATAACTATTATGAATTTCTCGTCTAAATTCCCAGCGCCATCTACCGGAAACGCATTTCGCGAATTGTGTGATCTGTTAACCTCAAATTGCAAAATTGTGGTCAACGAAAATAGGAAAAACCATGTGAAAAGTGATCAGAACATTCAGAACAACATCAAAGAGCAAATCATTCTAATGAAAGGCACTTGAAATCGAAAACTAAACGACTAGTTTCAGTTTCACCATAATTTTGAGGTTATATCTTGAGATAACCAAATCAACAAATCATGTCTGAATCCCAAGAAAAGCGACAATTCACCAACGAAGAATGGGCCTATTTAACAAAATACTTCATCGGCAATAACTACAGGTACAGGGAGAACATAATAATACCCAAAAGTCTCGGCCCCGTCCAGATCAAAACCAATGAAGAAAAAATGGTAGAGTCCTTCTTCGAAAGTTGTGGTTTCAAATCTGCCATGAGCTGTGTAGTAGGTTATGGTCTAGGAGCAGCAATAGGTCTTTTTTCGTCTAGTATGGGTCCTGCTTCAGTTACAGACACAGCAGAGACCCAGACAGCCCGACAAGTGTTCAAGGAAATGAAGACTACAACTTTGGGGTATGCCAAGAATTTTGCCTTGATTGGGGCCCTGTTTTCAGGGGTGGAGTGTGCGATTGAATCGGTCAGTAGGTAGATTGGTATATGTTTTACATTGGTTGGTGGATGAAATTTTTTGTAGGCCAGAGGAAAATCAGATTGGAAAAATGGCACTTATGCTGGAGCTGTAACAGGAGGAATGATCGGATTACGAGGTAACCGACTACATGATACGTTATAAACTAACATATTTCAGTCCTCTGTAGACTAATCAACAAATTTTTGGTAAAGTTGAATACATTTTCATACTTGCTAGACTCAAAATAGTAAATCCAGAAATTTGTTTCCTAATATTTTCAGTTGCCATCTATGTAAATATAGTTGTACTACCGAATTAGTTTGAACTACTAACTGATAGATGGCGGTGGATGATTATGATCTTGAGACGACAGTAAAATACAATGGGACACGCTCTGTGATTGGTCACTGTAATGGCGGGAAGTTTAAAATGACCGCAGCATGCAAAATATTTGTTTATTTTTTTATTGAAAGTATGGTCTGGTGAAGGAAATTCAACGTTGAATAAGTAAATTTGTCTCAATTTGACAAATTTCAGAATACTATATGTTACTGACGAAATTAAATAATTTTAATCAAGATGGGGCAAATTGATTTGTTGCTCTTCTATACTCTTATAGATTTCCTTGTATCAACAATTTTTTTTTCATTGATAGGTTGAAATTCCAGAAAAGCTACGTCAAATTTGTTTATTTGTAACAGTAAGCTGATAACTATTTCACATCTGTTCCCTCTTGTTATTCATCTGTCTTCCTCTTTTGAAAATAGCTGCTCTGTTCAGCTTTGTTGTTAAGTTTGAAAAGTGTTTTTTCCGGCCCATTCTCCATTTGGGATGATTTATTCTTCTTGGATATTGGGAATTCAACTTTGGATGTCGGCGTAGAGGTGGCGAAATGTCTCGCTTTCGTTGTGCCAACATAACAGAATATTCACCATAAATTTGGTACAAATTATAGAGATTTGATTCTGAAACTAAGAACACTAGAGAATATCATTGATTTCAATTTGTTGTCCAAAAATCGATCAATAATGCGAAATCAGTTAAAATATTAACTGCATATGGTACGGAAGAACTATTCGCCACTGTTAGTGCAAAAGGTTGTATGTTAAAAAAGTCGTATGTTACAGTAATTTTTTTATTTATGAATTGAATGCCTTAAAAGTTAAGTTATATATTAGTTACCATGGAAACAGCAGGGAAAAAAATATGAATATTATACTAATCAAACAAAAGGAAATAATTTTTTTCTCTCCTGTGAAGTGCGCCCTTTTTTACTACGACCTTTTACACTAACAGTAGCGTATTATACTTTATATCAGTTCAACCAAATAACTATAGATGGCGCACCCTTGAACAAACGCCCATATTTTATACCAATCTCAAGAAACACCCTGTAAATACCACGAAAACGTCTTAAATTAAAACATTGTTTGTCTTTTCAGCTGGAGTCAAAGCCGGTATTTTTGGAGCCATGGGTTTTGCAGCGTTTTCGACAGCGATAGACTATTACATGCATTCAAGGTTTTGAAAATAAAAAAACTGATTTTCTTTTTAGAAAATTTGTCGATGGTATTTTCATAGACGATTATCTACCTTGCAACAGACATCCTTTTTAAATTCCTGACTAATTTTGAATAATGAGGACATGGGATGCAATTATCCAATCAACGTGAATTCAACTGTCTCGGAAATAAAAGATGTGAACCATTTTTACAAGTACTTTTTCAATTTATAATTATAGTGGTTAGTGAATAAGCCTGTGAAATGACTCGGTGGTTAAATAAATGTTTCTTTATTGTTTTTGGTGTCTTTTTTCAGTAATACTATTAAAAGCTGTCCTTCAAATTTTATATGGAAAAAAACACCAATTTATTGTCACTCGCTCACGTTATACTGCTCATCGCGGTTTAAAAATATTGCTACGGGGTGAGCTGAAAGTGATGACGATCTATACCGGGTGACACATGGTTTCGGACCACTTCTGTATTCGTGTGAAAGGTTAAAATATAAAACATTATAAACATAGCTTTTAGCAAAATTTGACAATTTTTTTATAGTTTATTCGGTTCAAGACCCTACACAATTTTGACAAGTTATAATAAGAGGGTCATCGTATGATTAGGAGTGACGCTTCTAGTATCAAATCGTCATGGTGTATATTTGTGGATTGAGATGGATATTAAAATAAGTACAGTACAGTTTCCCGGTGAATTCAAATCCGATACTATCGTACCTATCCGAAAAATCAATAACGCGGATGAATCTATAAACTTTCGACCAATCAACACCTTGCCATCAATCGGAAGAGTTATGGAATTAGCAGTATGCCAGCAATAACAAGAATATATTAATAAAAACAAAACACTAATGGATAATCAGTCGGGCTTCAGAGCTTATCATTCATGTGAATCAGCTATAGTTTACTATCTCTGTACGAGAAAACGGTCGATAACAATAAATATATAGCTGCAGTTTTTATTGCATTTCAACAGGGAGTATTACTCTCCATATAAATGACAGCTGCCATTTCGCGAATATGTTAAAGTGAGTGACGTTAACTTAGCTGAAAGTGGCCTGCTCGTTGTCCTGACTTGATTCCTCTTGGTTTATCTTAGTGGGGAAATCGCAGCTATGGTGTAAGAAAAATCCTTACAATCGTAATTACATTTTTATAAACACAGCATCTAGGAATATCTGTGAAAAATTAAAATTACAAAAATTTGTATCAAGCACGTAACCCGTTAACTTTTACTTTTTATTTCATATTTTGATAGGAGCGTGTTTATTTTGAACTATAATTTTTTATTTCCATTACCATACTGAATAAAAATATTGCCGGTCACACAGGGTGTTAAATTTTTTCTGGGCTGGTCTCAACTTCGTTTTTTCAAACAGTAACCTGTATTTTTCATCAATTTTTTTGGTTTCTACATGAAAAATAAAAGATACTTTATTTATATCGTTTTTTCGAAAATATTTACGGTTTTCGAGATTTTTGGTACAAGAAGCTTTTTCCAATATTCGTCTCATGATATTTGAAATTATAAAGTGTGCAAGAAGCGTTCTGCCACACATCGACGTGAATGAAAAATTTGTAAAATCATCCTTTTTTCCAAATGAAACACTCTGTATATTATCAATCCATAAGAAGCGTCAACAAAGGCTCTACAAATTTGATCGAGTATTACATATGGATAAATTCAATAGTTAAATAAAGCTTTGTTTTTGAAAAATGTCTTTGTCGGCTCTTCTTATGGATCCATAATATAAAGGGTGTTCCATTGGTATTAAGGAAGATTTTGCAAATTTTTATTTACAATGTTTGGCAAGCTGTTTTCCGCACCCTGTATATCACAGGTCGATTTTAGCTGTATCATTTAGGAGAGTCACCAATGAGCAATATTTGACCAGAAATTAATTTCTTTGGGACTTGGCACAACTTTATAATTTCAAATAATATAAGTGACGAATATTGGAAAAAAAACCTCTCATATTGATAAAAAGTACAGGTTGCTATTTAAAAAACCAAAGTTTTGTGACCCACCCAGAAAAAATTTAAAACCCTGTGGCAATATTTTTATTTTGTCGAGCACGCAATAAGGTAACGCGACACAAAACGCAAAATTTTGCAAGCAATCCCAGAAAAAAGGAAGGTGAGTTCTAAGGCTCTCACAAAACAAGAAATTTTTTAAATGGCACTGTTCTGGAGTGAAGAAGAACCTGTAGGCCTTCAAAGAAATCAAATCAATTCAAATCAAATTGCTGCCTATGAATTGGCTTGGAGAGGTGAAGAAGCAGCAAATTGAAAGGTATTCTATTTTAAAATCGACACAGACAACCGTGGAAGAGAGATCGGAGGAGTTGAATATAACCCAGTGTTTTCGAAGACAGCACAAGGTGGAAATCAGAAGTTGGCCGACAGTAAATGGTTGGTAGCAAACACTGAAGAAGATTGTGTATGTCCAGTAAAATTGTTTAAACAAATTATGGGAAGACAGGGAAACCATATCACATGTGAACATTTTTTTAAACTCCAATTCCTTTCTGGCAAAAAACAAATTCGAAAGGATGGTATAAGAATTCTCCTACTGGGATAAATGAAATATCTAAATGGACCAAATCCTCGGCGAAAAATATATTGGACTTGATGTCAAGCGGGTGAAAATTACGAACCATTCTAATTGAGCTGCCGCCGTAACTGAATAGGGAATATGCATAATTTTTTTTTATTTGTTTAATCAATTTATTACTTCGTTACAACATAGTAAAAAATATAAATACTGTTGAAAGTCTTGGAATTAATTTTCAAAATAAAATATAAAATACAGATTGAATTTGACCTATTTGAACGCCTCCATTTTCGCGCGCTGTGGATGACGTCACATGGCGCGATCAGTGTTGTTCTTCTTCAGTGTCGTTCGTTGAGACGTACTCTGATTGCTCTACTTGCTTGAAGTTGATATTTTATAAAAGAGTAAGACAAATGCAGTACAAGTGTTTGAGAGAGATGAACATATGTGAAAGTGATCTCGATCAACCAGAGCAGTCTTCAATGAACAAGCCTTTCTATAGTTATGGCCATTGACACCATTGACAGTTATTAATTAGGTTAGGGATTTGAAGTTTTAATCGCTATTACGATAATGGAAAATGCGAAAAAACCATTTTATAGGTATTGTCTAGTACCGGAATGCCAAAACACAATTATAAGTACACCAAATAAAGTATTTTTTCTGTTCCAAGAGATGCGAAAATACGTAAACAATGGTGTAAGGTTATGAGAAGAGGCGAAGTATCTCCAATATCACATTTACATTGTTCTGAAGATCATTTCAATGTGAGTATATTGTATTTCGATAGTTAATATGATGTGAATTGATCAGAAGTAAGTTTTGTATGCATAAATGTTTTGCATATTATCAGTTCAGGTATTGTCGGATTGTGCTTTGACAAAACCACTTTCAGTCATTGCTCTTGATAATTTACAATTGTCACTAGACCAAAATCGCACTATGTAATGGAAAACACTACAAATATATATATATATATATATATATATATATATATATATATATATATATATATATATATATATATATATATATATATATATATATATATATATATATATATATATATATATATATATATATATAACCAGTTAATATTGGGGATTGCAGCAAAGTCAAAAGTGTACTCTTTTATAGAGTTTATTCCAAGCTTTCGTAAATTTTATTTACATCTTCAGGGAACTACAAAGAATTATTATGTCAATTATACATTTTGATGTTATTAAAATTTTACTTACAACTATAGTGAGGTTAGTTGACATGTTCTTAGTTCTTTGGATAGTGACATTACAGCTTAAAATTGTAAATAATATGGAAAAAAGACTTTACGAATATAAATAACTTTGCTGCAATCCCCAATATTAACTGGTTTTATTCTTAAATAGTCAGCAACGACTACCCTTTCTATATATATATATATATATATATATATATATATATTTATATATATATATATATATATATATATATATATATATATATATAAATACATTTTCTATGAAAGACGAATAGCACAGTATGAATATCAACAGAAATAAATTTACGTGACATGTGATGTCATTCTTCGTTTCGACCAATGGTGATGCGTTTCGCAAATTTGAATTCAGCGCGCTTATTATGCACTTTTTGATTAAAGTTTTATGGAGTTAAATACAAACTAAATGATAAACTATTAGTTTAGGTGTAATGTCAAGACAATAAAGTCTCGGAAACAAAAAAATCAAGTAAATTTAAATCTGCATATTCCCTATTGTCAGAGTGGTATAGGTGAGCAAACCATCGTCATTAAAACCGTACCTTCAGTTAGATGAAGAACATCTTTAAAAAATCATTGGTTCCATTCGTACTACTGTCCGAAACAGTTACTACCACCGCTCAAAATACTAGCATGAGTAGCATGCAGCAAACTATTAACAAAAGACTATTAACAGAAGAAAGATCTGAAAATCAAGCTTTTTTTAATTATTGTGTTTTTAACAACTGTACTTCTCCGTTAAATTAAATAAACTAATTTACATCTTATTTTTTAATATATCTATTCACATATTCATTAAATTGTCTTAGCGAATTCTACTCTAGCTTTGTTTTTGTCGAAGTAAACTTGACATTTATAATTCGAATTTTTTCAGGGGCAGTTTTTTTTTGTTAAATTGCCAGGCAACAAAATTCTCATTAATACATGTCAAGTTTACTTCGACAAAAAAAGCTCTCGTGTAATTATAAGCGAAAAAATAGTTATTTTTGTATCTAGTGCGCGAAGTGCTACTTTGGTGATCGAGAACTGATTTGTCGAGATTACCAAAGTATTTCGCTCATGAGATGCAAACAAAATTTTTTCTACAAACGTCAAAAATATTGTTCTAAAATAAGTAATAACTATGAAAAATAGTATTGAACTGGCTTAAATCATTTTTCCAAATCAAGTAATTACTGTAACTATGGAAATAAAATGGCATTTGTTGACAATTATTTCAAAGTGACAGTTCTTGATAATTATTTTGGAGTGACTTTTTATTCGCGTCAATTTCGTGCGTGATATTTATTATTGTAAAAGAATGGAAATTTCGAGCGACGATGAACTAAGCAGTACCCCACCTAACTTGATAGATGCGGCCAATTCCGTAATTTCCAACTTTTTACCGGAGAAATCGAGGCGGCAATATGAAAATGCATATCAGCAATTTAAAGAGTGGTGTGAAGCAAATAAAGCCAGAAAAATATCTCTCACAATTTGAAAGCCTTAATTATTGTTCTACATTAATAAATAAACGATTTCTTGTTTTTTGCTTGATTGAGGAGTTGAGGACCATATAGGTTAGAATATGAAAATCCCATATAGTTTACATGCAGTGTGCGAAATATATTTCGCACATTACTTCGCGCACGGTGTCATGGTAAAGAATGAAAATGAAAAAAAGTGCCACTTCGCATACTGTTGTCAATGCGCGAACCTTGTCATTTTTTGACGTTTGTAGAAAAAATTATATTATTATTTTTCTTCAAAAAAGTTGGAAAACTCGCGAAATTGAAATCGGAAAAATCCGTAAAAATAGTAAAAAATATCTGACCGTCGAATATTGTGGTTTGAAGAAAGAAATTGTCCTCCCTGTCCCCCGAAAGCTAGATAGAGAACGCGTAGGGTTTCGGAAGTTTTCTTGACGGATTTGGACGTCAAATAATTTGAAAAAAAATCGATCGGGCGGCTCACCCTCTTTCCTGTTACGAAAAAAAAAAGGAAAACAAGCGAAATAGAAATCGAAACAATCCGTAAAAATAGTGAGAATCATCTGACCATTGAATACGGTTTCAAAAAAAGTTCCCCTCTTATATCATTTAAGATTTGTAACAAAATGATGGCTTTAATTTAATTTAATTAATTTAATTTATTTTCTTTTTTAGTGCATTTATAAATAAAAGCTTTTCTCTAAAAAATATTTTTAATTTTATTTATTTTAAATATCAATCAGTCACTGTCATAAAATTAGCCCGAGTGACAGATTTCTCTTTCCGCTATCCATACTACGATTTGCCAAAAAGAATCTCCTCTCAATAAAGCAAGACGACTCTTCAGCATTTTTTCAATGATGATCGCCGCACCCCGTATGAAAGTGAAAAGAAAAAACCTGCGTCGCGCCAATGTCCTCATCAATCAGGACTAGAAGCGTGTTTGCCGTGTTTTATAGTGACTTACAAGCGGATCGAGTCAGTAATGAAACTGCTCGCACGATACTAAAACCAGTCCTCGATCATTGAGAAAGACACAAAAAGAAAGAACACAGACTCCCGGTCAGCAACGTTTGAGAACCCGACACAAAAAATACGCCGACTACAGCAGGTCTTCGCGGTGGTACCCAATAGTACCCATCGACGATGATAACGTAACTGATGGTCCGGTTAAAAATAGAGTCGATTGGAGTTATCGAGCGAAAAAAACCGCGTTTTTGTCGGTTTTTGTCGCGTAGGTAGTTGATACCTGTAGGTACCTTCCCGGAAAAAAATAGGGGTTTTTTGGCGCGTTTGTGAGTGGTGTTGCAGCGTCCCCGTGGTCTAGTTTGAATGAGGAAGGTGAGTCTGACGGTTGTGATTAATCTTATTCATATGTAATATAAATAGACCTAATATTTTGGCGGCTAAAAATGTTGGCATTCGATTACCTATCTCCTAAAGTAAGATAGCTAGCAAAAAATATAAAGATATATGAAGTTTTAGGGTTTTTTAAAAATCTATTACAATAAAGAAAAATTAAATTTACTGGATCATTCAAAAAGTCATGACGAAACAAAGTTGCGCTTTTTTTAATAGTATAAAGTGTATTATTCCATATTTAAATTCTCCTCAAAATTCCAAACAAAATTAATATAGCACATCATATTCAAAATTCAACCGATTTCGAAATATCCAGTTTAGAAAATAATTTTCTTATAAATTATACAAAAATATTTTAGTCCATTAAGTTTATAGTCGAATAACTCGAACAAGTTCGAATGTTTTGCCGGAGAATACAAATAAATGATAAGAATAAAATCGACAAAGTCGAAGTACCCTTCTCTCCAAATATTTCCACAAAGTGGAAAATATGAGGCAAAAATCTGACTGAAAACAACTACTTCCCTGGCTAATGCCATGACAAATATTAAACTACATCTGACAGATATTTGTGCAACGTGTTCTTCCAAGAAGACTCAGTTGCAAGTGCTTATTGTAAACAAACAAAAGATTATCCTCAATTTGGCTGGGGATGACCACCTGCAGACATGTTTCGAGGTTCTTGCCTCTCATCAGTGCAAGGGTAGGTCATCCGACAACTTTGAGTTGTCTTGTTCTTGCTGAATCATAATTTATTGTTTATCTCTAATAATTCCCTACGGATGAAGCAGCGACTTACAGTAAAGTCAGTGGCAGCGCCACCCAAGACAAGGCAACTCAAAGAATTTTAATAAATTGCATCCCGATCAGGAACCTATTTCTAAATCAAACAACTAAATGAAACATTTTCTGGTGAATAGATTGGACGCAGGGGGGCAACTGAATGGCCAGCTAGGTCTCCCGATATGACTCACTTGACTTTTTTATTCTAATTTACAACTATTGAAAATCATTGAAAATATTGAGACTTGTTGTCGGTTTCTTCAATTTTAAGCGGTTTAACTACCAATAAACCACCATTTTAAAGTAGACATTTCAATGATTTTGATGATCTACTATAGACCTTCGAAATACAAAAAATATCAAAACAATTGTTCGGGGAAGATAAGGGAAATTTTTTCTAAAAATGTACATAACTCAAAAAGTAGTCGTCTTCTAAGTTGCGAAAAAAATTATTCTATTTCGACATCAAAAAAGACATATTTCAACAAATTTTCATCTAAATTAAATTAGTCCAGGAGCCCGGTAAAAATTTGGTCGGTCATTTCCTCTCAAGCGATATTTAGTGGAATGCATCAGAGAGTCGTATTATAAAAATTCGTGAACGTCAGCTGCGATTCCATTGGTAGGGGAGGGGGGGATGATCAGCACAGTAGCTTCCTACGTACGAAGAACAAAAATATATTCAATTATGTCCTCCTTCCCGTAAACATGTTAAATTGAGGCAATCCGAATATAATTAAATAATATTTGAGAGGATATCATAGAAGGTACAATTTGTTTTGTGTTCGACCAACTAGCTGTCGTATAATACACCATGCTATAAGTCAGCTGATTTTTTCTTTCTTCAAGATATTGCTTTAGCGATAATTTAACGTGTTTTCAGGTAGGAAAACAAAATTGAATACATTTCTTTTTCTTTGTGCGTGGGAGGCTACCACCGCTCATCCCCCCCCACGGAACCGCAGCTGACGTTCACGAAGTTTTATAATATAACTCTCTGATGCATTCCACTAATTTTCGCTTGAGAGGAACTTGGTCATGGAAATCTGTCACTGGCTCCCGGACTAAATCATTTATACGCGAGAAAAATACTGAAAAATAGTTTTTTCGCAATTTTGACGGTTAATTTCAGTTTATGTTAAAAAGTGTTGAATACAAAAGTTTTAGATTTTTTTATTATCCACAACTTTTCTATCGAAAATTTTCCTCTAGGAGGTCACGTTTCACCGCAATTCGCATAAAATCAACCCCTAAACTGCATCCCCATTTCACTATTTTGAGTGTTTTCGTGTTAAAGTTTTTTTTTCTCAAAGTTGGAATCTCAACAACATTTTCCACCTGGTCCTTGCCTGTTTTTTTCTTTCTACAAAAATTATAGGCACCATCAGTCTAATATACAAAACTACAAACACGTCTATTATCTCAAGAACAGAAACTCTGTTGGAGTAGATTGCATCTCAACAAAAATAATGAAGAACATCAAAAATTCAATTTGAGAACCATTAGCATTTTTGATAAATCTTTCAATTGAATCAGGAGAATTTCCAGACAAACTAAAAATTGCCTTAGTAACACCGATTTTGAAAAAAGGCGATTCAACCCTTATCGAAAATTATCGGCCTGTAAATTTTCCAACTGTATTATGTAAAATAATTGAGAGATCCGTTTATGTCAAAATGCTCGCGTTCCTGGATCAATTTGATGTAATGTCCAAATTTCAGCATGGTTTTTGCACAGGTAGGTCAACAGAAAGTGCATTTTGCAGTTTTTTCCGGCGCGTCTATGACTCACTAGATAGAAGAAAGTATGTCGGTGAACTTTTTTTTGACTTATCGAAAGCATTCGACATCATTGACCCCCATATTATTAGCAAAAAACTTTATTCACTTGGCTTCAGGGGTAACTTTCTTTCATGGCTCAGATCATACCTGACTCTCATAAAGATACATGTCAAAGTTGACAATTGTCAGTCGCAGCAATATGACATTGATCTTGGGGTTCCTCAAGGTTCTATATTGGGCCTACTCATCTTTCTCCTGTTCATCAACGATATGCCAAATCATTTAAGCACAGACAACATAGTTCTGTGTGCAGATGATACAACCATCGCAGCAAATGCCGATAACCCAAAGCAGATTAAAAAAAAATTGAACAATTTCAGCCTAGAATTTACAAATTGGTGAGTGGTGAATGTGGAGAACACTGTTCTGCTGCAGTTCTATTACAGTAGAAATAGAAAAATACCTGATGATGTACTGTGGAGCTTTTTATTATCAAGACTGCTTTTCATGTGCTATCTTATGTTTGTTATTTATTGTGTATGTATTATTTATTGACTATGTTATATTTTACGGATGGGTATACACTATCTAATTATGACTATGCTACCAATTGTAACCTAACCTAACACTACGCTTTGCCAATGAGAATGTAATTCTTTGTGTAATAAAGTATATTTTGATTGATTGATTGATTGATTGATGATTTTCATGTTAGAGTGGGTGACGAAATAATTGAATCATCAGATAACACCAAATTTCTTGGTACTTATATCGATGGTAACATGACGTGGGAGTCAGGTATAAACCATGTACGCAAGAAAGTTAACAGTGGGTTAGGCTAGGTTAGGTCTCCCAGTATATCCAATCTCTTGACGAAATTGAGGAATGCATTGGGAGAACAATTTACCAGGTTTTCTGGCCTTACTGTCGTATCGCCAAATATTGAGAATCTGGTTCTGGCCGCTGCAGGGCATGTACACAGAATGTGTTCAGCCGTTTCATCATCTTCCATGCATAGCCGGCACTCTGCATCTTGTGCAAGTCCGATTTTATGCATGTGATGTTTGAGTTTGCAGTGGCCAGTAAAGGCCATCACAGACACACTTGCATAGCGCATAGCATAAAGACATAACGAAGTTCAGCCAATCAAAATGCGAATTTTCGACGCTACTGGCATTTTGATTGGCTAGACTCCGCTATGTATCCATGCTATGCGCTATGCAAGTGCGTCTGCGGAGGCCTTAAGCAAACCTACTATAACTCTGAGATGCGCTCTACTGAGTTCTAGCAGTTTGTCAGAGTCATGTTTTTTCCTTCTACAAGCAATAAATGCTTTGGAATAGGCTAGGCCCGATAGGTTAGGTTAGGTTTGAACGTGAGTGGGCCCGTATCAGGCCCTCCACTGCGGCCAATGGCCTATTGATTGTGTATGTCACGGAAAACTCCTGGAGAAGTTGGAATGGTATGGATTACGAGGTGTTTCTAGAAACATTATTGAATCATACCTCAAAAATAGAACGCAGAGGGTTTATAATAATAACAACATAAGCCACGAACGCCGAATCAAAAGGGGAGTACCACAAGGATCCATACTGGGCCCTTTCTTGTTTTTAATTTATGTAAATGATCTACCTTCACATATGTCAATCAAACGTAACTTAATGACGATTTTATATGCAGATGACACGTTCTTTTCTCTTCGTGGTTCGATGATAATGAACTATTTTTGAATGCGGCTAAAACGGAGATATGTTTCTTTTCAAATCATCATACTCATCCCAACACGAAGTCAGTTAAATTTCTAGGAATACATCTTGATCCATCCCTTTCTTGGAACACACATATCAGTCACGTCTGTGGAAAGTTGGCAAAATCTGTGTACGCCATTCGGCGCATAGCATTAACTGTTGGTCAAGAAGCAGCCTTAACATCATACTATGCGATATTCCACTCGGTAATGAGCTATGGATTACTGAGTTGGGGAAAGGCAAGTTTCACAAATTTACAGAGAGTTTTCATGTTACAAAAAGCTGCTGTACGTAGCATTGCAAGAGTTAACTATGGTGAACATTGCAAACCACTCTTTCAAAATTTCGGCATTATGACACTGTTTGCTCAAATCATCAGTGAAAATTTGATACATGTTAAGAAAAATATACTTACTTTTACAACACACTCTAATGTTCACAACTTCCATACTCGCAACAGACATAACATCGTGCCTCTTAGAAAGAGATTGGAAAAAAGTAAATCTATAGGTATTCCCCTTTTCAATTTGATCTCTCGTGAAATGAGGGAACTACCACTAGAATCTTTCAAAAAGAAAATTAAAGAAATTCTTATCAAAATGGTCCCATATAAAATTGACGAGTTCAGTGAATCACTTAGTGACTCACTCGCTGACAACTAGTGCTATTTTACCTCATATTCGTTGTTGTGTTTTATATACATGTATGTTTCATATATATACCTATATATTTATAATATTTGGAATTTATATCATATTGTAAGTGACTAATTTATGTAATTTTTCTGTTCTGTTTTGTGACGTTTTCTTTGTTACATGGCAATGTGTAATGTTCTTATGCTCTGTATATGTTAAACAAAGAAATAAATTATCTATCTATCTATCTATTGTGGCTCACCCTATGGTTATATTTCTCCCAGTATATCCAATCTCTTGACGAAATTGAGGAATGCATTGGGAGAACAATTTACCAGGTTTTCTGGCCTTACTGTCGTATCGTCAAATATTGAGAATCTGGTTCTGGCCGCTGCAGGGCATGTACACAGAATGTGTTCAGCCGTTTCATCATCCTCCATGCATAGTCGGCACTCTGCATCTTGTGCAAGTCCGATTTTATGCATGTGATGTTTGAGTTTGCAGTGGCCAGTAAGCAAACCTACTATAACTCTGAGATGCGCTCTACTGAGTTCTAGCAGTTTGTCAGAGTCCTGTTTTTTCCTTGTACAAGCAATAAATGCTTTGGAATGGGCTAGGCCCGGTAGACTACGCCAGTACTCGAGTCTTTTATTGTCTGCCCAAGCTGTTATGACATTCTTAGCAGTGCTATATGCTTAACCGATTACCGGTTCTGGTCCAGTGAACGTTGTTTCGGCCCCCCTTTGCTAGGGCGTCCGCTATTTCGTTTCCTTCTAGGCCTGTGTGACCTGGTATCCAGACTAGGGTAACGTTGTTGCGTTGCGCCAGTCGGTTTAAGGTGTCTCTGCAATTCCATACTGCCCTAGATTTAAAGCAGTTGCATTCAAGCGCTTTAAGTGCTGCTTGACTATCTGAAAATGTTTTTCGTGTGTTGTGCCGATTTTCCAGCTCCCTGGCACACATTTCAATGGCATATACCTCTGCCTGAAATATCGTAGCTAGTTTGCCCATACTGAACGAGCGTTTCACTACTGGGTTCATCCCATATATTCCGGCTCCGACGCCTTCCTGAGTTTTGGAACCGTCGGTGAACCAACGTTCATTTGCCCTACATAGGTTGGTTTCATTCCGGACCCAGTCTTCTCTTTCGGGAAAGACCACAGTGTAGGACTTGTGAAGGTTGATAGTTTTAGGCATGATGTCTGATGGCATTCATAGAATGTTGTGAGCTATTATGCCCTCCAGCATGCTGCTGCCTATCACGACACATGCCTGCGGTATACTAATGACCGCTTGGTAGAGTCTGTATGTTGCCCATCTTGCCTCTCTCTCCAGAACTATGTGGAGAGGTAGTAATCCAAGGAGGGCTTCCATTGCGTTGGCGTGGAGCGAATGCTTCCAGTAATCGCCAGGCACGCTTGTCTCTGTAGTCCGTTAAGTTTAGCAATAGCCATTTTTTTATGACCCTTGACTCCACCAGACTATAGAGCCATACGTTATCATTGGACGTATGACGGTCACGTACAACCAATATACGTGTTTTGGTGACATGCCCCATGTTTTGCCACATATTCTGCGGCATGTCCATAATGATAGGCTAGCCTTCCGGATAGTCTTTTCCAAGTGCGAGTTCCAATTAAGTTTTTTATCCAGGGTTATTCCCAGATATTTTGCTTCACTCGCGAAAGGAATTGTTACACCATTGATCGAAGGAGGTATTAAATGTTCCAGCTTCCTTTTCCTGGTGAATGGTACTATGGTCATTTTGTGGGGGTTAACAGTGGGTACTATGCAATCAGACAATTGAGATCCTATTTCAATAAAGCCCATATATTTCTTATAATATTGCAGTTTGGGGATGCTCCACAATATTTGTCTCCCAGAAAAAGGTGTTGCGACTAATCTATAAAATTGACTAAAAAAAATCTTGTAGGCAGTATTTTATAAGGAATAAAGTCAGGTGCGTACCTAGTATTTATATTTACAAAAAAAAAATATACCGAATTACAATAGAAATTCTGACTTTCATGCATATCCTACTAGGCACGGTGAATTGATACGGCTGCAGAAACATTCAACATGTTTGTTTGAAAATTCTCCATCTTATCAGGTAGCAAAATTTTATAATCACTTACCTGATGATTTGAAAAATCTAGACAGGGAAAATCTTTTTGGAACAAAGCTGAAAGAATTTTTGATTAATGGTTGTTTTTATAGTACTACTGAGTATTTCAATCAATGATGTGGTTATATATTGTATATATTTATATTTTTTTTGTGGAACTGTTATATTTTGTGGAGATGTTGTATTTTTATGTATATAAATGTATATTGTACGTTATATATTTGTTGTCTGACGTATCCTATATAATTTTTTATGATCGTAAAGGATTTAATAAAATATTATTATTATTATTATTTAGAACTCCTTTCACAACTCTGAAACATATTTCATAAAAAACACCACAAACTTGGCCTTATCCATATTTTTTATAAACACTCCACCATTAGACCGCGCCTATATGTGTAGCAGTGCTTCGGGGGTCAAATTCTCTTTCCAAGGCCACCTACTTCTTCGTAGTGGTTATTAGATGACGTTGGCCTTTTTTTGTTTTTGCGAGAAACAAAGGACAAGCACCTTCAGGCGAAACAACGAAAGTACCTTTCCTTCGCCCCTTCCACGATCTATTCGTGCCCTGCTTCACCTTCAGCCGCCTTTTTTGGGTCATGATTGGAGTTCGACTGTTACTTGCAGCGTTGCCATGTTCACAGTTTTTTCGCCAAATCTGCCCCCCAAAGATGCCGGTCCCCAGGTCTCCAAACTAATAATAATAATAATAAAAAAGAGCACATCATTATAGTACTTCTGATAGTGTGTAGTTTTATGTTTGATTATCTTTATTTCAATAGTTAAATCAAATGTGTTTATCAACATTGTCCAATTATTATTTCTACCAAGAACTGTATCCCTTCAAGGACCGGAACGGTGAGTAGAAACTCAGAAAGGTAAATTCAGTGATTTACACAATGGCATTTTCAGGAAAGGTGATAGGTAGGTACTGATTTCGCCGCGAAGAAAATGCTGTCCAGAGGATTGGAGTAGAATTATAGATTTTTCCATATTTCTGTATATTGTTTTTTTTCATGATTTAGACAGAGTTTGATAATTTTTTTTATTTGTGAAAAGTATATGCGGAATCTACCACGCATTTGTTTTCTAGCATTCCATTAGTAAGAATAATAATATTGAGGTATAATTTCTATTTATGTTGAAACATGGTGAGCTTTGTTTTATTCTTGACATACAGGAAAATCAGAAAGTGAAGCGCATTCAATTTCACATTGTTACATCGAAAGGGTCTCAATGTGCATTCGATTCCGAAGTATAAATGGAATGTCACATTGGGCTAATTTCGAGTCACATTTTGCATCACATTTTGATGTCTCGACATGACCAACGGGGCACCGAATAGACGTTTATGTTATGATAATGGAAGTCACTTTGCGATTCACTGGTATGATCTGAAACATGAATGTGAATCCCACTACCATCTCTGAGACCATTCTGTGTTGACTGGTAGTGCTCGTAATGATGGATTTTTAAACTCAACCAAACTAAGAATTAACAATTAGCGATGAAGAAGGTGTTAATAAATTGCAACTGAAATCAAATTGATTTAGATTCACTTTGAGATTTCATAGGCTTCATACCTTTCATTTACTTTTTCGGTTAAATCTTATATCTGAGCAAATACAAAGTTCTACCCCTTTTTTCAGTTGAATAATTTTTTGTTGCTAATTTAACCATTCTGAATCGATTGTGGTTCGCAGAATTGTTCTCTCTAACCGTTCTCGAATTGAAAAGTTCGAGTCCAGTTGAAAGTGGATTTTCCTTCAAAAATTTTTGGTTTTCAGATTTTTTGACGCAGTTTGTAAAATTCAATATTTTTATATGTATACACCGAATTTCAAATCGGTCTATATACATATAAAGATTTCATAGTTTTTTTTACTGAACCTCTGCAATTTCGAATTTTCGACCTTTTATTTAATTTTTCGGTTAAATTTTATATCTGAGCAAAAACAAATTATATTTTTTCAGAATCAGCATGAAATTTTATTTATATGATACGAATTTCAAGTGCTTCAGCCGATTATGTATATTTCGTGATTTTTACAACTTTTTTCGATTGAATTATTTTTTTTCGAATAACTTAAAACTTCCAGAATATACTAATTCAACCATTCTAAATCGATTGGCGTTAGCAGAATCGTTCTATCTCTAATCGCTCTCGAATTGAAGAGTTCTAGTTGAGTTGGAAGTGGCTTTTTCCCGCAAACACTTTTTGGTTTTCAGATTTTTGGACGCAGTTTCGTAAAATTCAATCTTTTTAATGTGTTCACCGAATTTCAAATCGATCTGGATTGAATTAAAGATTTCATAGTATTTTTTCTGAACCTCTGCAATTTAGAATTTTCGACATTTTATTTAATTTTTCGGTTAAATCTGATATCTGAGCATATACAAATTAAATATTTTCTGAATCGACATGAAATTTTATGTATATGGTGCGAATTTCAAGTAGATCTGCCGATTAAGTATTTTTCCGATTTAATTTTTTTTCTTCGAATAACTTGAAACTTCCAGGATATACTAATTCGACCATTTTGAAACGATACGGGAATATTTATGCCGGCTTGTTTACACTTTAGACAGTTATTGAATTCACGCAAACAATATGTAGAATTCCTTAGTTTTTGATAATGCTGAATGCAATTTCAGAAAAAATAGTATGTGTACCTCGTAGTAAAAGCACATTCCCAGACTTGTGCCCAATGCTTGTTGGCCAAGGGCTTGACGCCTCGGCCAACAATTTACTTTTTCGTCCGGGAATGTATTGCTTTTATTACTAGATACACAATATACTATTCCCGTACTGTTTAGGTCTGAAAACGGTCCGGGAAAGTTCGTTGCTTAGCAATGGACTAAAATACTAGATTAGCGTATTTTGAGGCCTGAAGTTGCTCCGAGAAAGTGGGCATTCTTGAACGATTTCAGAAAAAAGTTATTTTTCGGAAATTGAAGTACATTTTCATTCATCAAATTGAGAATAATTTTCGTTCAACTGTTGCCCCTTGTATACCGCATCGCGTCAACTACTAATCGAAATGTTAATTAATGCGATCACCTTTTGTTTTAGTTGAATTCATTGATGAAACGAACCGTGATCGTGATTGTGGAATGCTGTCCATCCAAGACGAGTAAAGGAAAAGTTTCGAGGAGCTGAGCTCCATCAGCATGGCGACGTAGTGGTCGGTAGCTTAGGGAGAATATTTCACGAAAAATAAGGTAAGACGAAAAAAGAACTTTTTCAAAGAGCGTGATTACCGTGTCTCACAGAAATTCCGGGAGTGTTTCTTACGGTTTGGAAGGCATCCATAATTCGTTCAGTAGGAACTTCCATAGGCCCTTTACATGCACCATTAAAAGAAGTCCAGCGGGTTGCAATCTGGAAACCGTGGGGGCCAAGAGATTGGACTTGCTCTAAATAATCTAAAATAATATCTATCTAAATAATAGCGGACGGTGTTAAAAATATACTATCATATATACGATGAGACATAGACCAACTTACAAATAATGTCAAAAATTGTTTTAAAACAAACCTAAACGTTAAAATGAAGATAGCAGCCAAAGCCCACTAATTCTTTTTCGTTTCTTTGAAAAAATGTTCGACAAATATCAATGTTTTCTATATCTGACACTTTTAATCTAGTCTAGTTGGTGCCTCAGGAGTCCATTTGCAATCCATTCAATGATTTTCAGATTGCATCACATTGGATCTTTTAGTGATAGCTTATTTGACGCTATATTCCACTCTGTGGGCTATTTCGAAATAGAAAGTGATCACAGGCGTGTATAATGTTGTATTATTGGTCGAATTTCACTATATCCTCTCGGAGAAGAAAAACGTGCTGTTCAGGATTTGATTTCTCACGATTTATTTCTCTACTACAATATGTGAAAATGCCTGACTGAAAAGGAATTATATTCAATTGAAGATATAATCGGGGGTAATACCACGAGTGCTCGGTTTTATACCGCGAGTGAGATTATCGTAGGTAATACCACAAGTGTGTCGGTGATTATCGAAATAGCAATTTCTTTGAATTTGATAATCAAATTATGTTGCATGGCAACCACACGAGCGCTTGCGCGAGTGTGGATGCATAAAGCAACATAATTTGATTCGAAACCGAGAAGGAATTAACGATAATCGCCGATAACACGAGTTGTATTTGTTAAGATTATTTCATGAATAAAATCGAAACCATTTTTATTTATTTACTATTCAATTTAACTAGGAACATTAATCCCGCATTTAGTTCTGAAATTATGCAACTAACAAAACACTTACTTGATATTTCAAACATCCCTCTATTTCAGTTACCAATGACAGAGCGCGTCATTCGTAGTTTCGTCATTGCATGTCTAGTCTACTGCTTCTCGCTCGAGGTTATGTTTTGATAACATTTTGATTTAGTGATTTGATTAATCAACGAGTATGCAAAATTTGTCGAAAATTGTGAGGGTTGATATGAATTAATAGTGAGTGCTTATTTAGTTTTGGTCAAAGTTTGGTGTTGTGTCATTATAGCAGCTTGCTAGTGGTAAGTTTGTGTTTTGATAATAACCAATCAGGAATCGAACTACAAAATCGAAAACACATCATATACATATCCAGTAGCCAATCAAGAGCCGAATTACAAAATCGAAAACATGATGTTTTCATTTATTAACACAAAAATTTCAACCGATCATAACACGCTATTTTAGCATAAGTGAAATAATCGCGATAATACAAGTTGTCTTTGATTTGTGATTGGCCAGATTACGTGAATATCTTAAGAAGAGTGGAATAGTAAGTAGTAATACCACAAGTGATTGAATTTTCGCGATAAGTCTGTCGATTCATTTCTGAACGAAACTGAATTGCTTCGAGAAAACACCACTCGTCCTGCGGACTCGTGGTGCTTTCTCGAAGCAATTCAGTTTCGTTCAGAAATAAAAGACAGACGTATGAGGTAGATTCAATCACGAGTGGAATTTTATTAGACTATTTCACGAAGCATTAAAAGTATTATTATAAACATGAACAATCAATTCATCATAACCATAATCAATCAACTATAGTCACAAAAAATGTATTATAACTATCAATAATTTTTTATATAAGTAGTTACGATGCGACTCATTTTGACGTTTTCGCCTACAATTATGATCTGTCAAAATGTCAAACTTTGCTTTGTCATCTATGATATGGGGACACTAGTAGAAAGAGATGAAAGAACATTTGTGACGAAATGTGACGTAGTTGGACGTGTCATGGCCGCCGTTCTCTATAGACAGTGACGGACTAGCTCTTGGTATATGAGAGTTAGGTTTGAACGTGAGTGGGCCCGTATCAGGCCCTCCACTGCGGCCAATGGCCTATTGAGGCTCTATGAGAGTTACTGCTGACAGTTTTGTTGCTTGGTTTAAGTTCGACTCTGTATTCATATCCAAGTACGTCACTATGACGCGTTGATGCTACAAGATTCTGATTGGCTAGAGCTTATTAAACCCTCCTTGTTAGTTTAGTCTCTTTGATCTATGGTTACATCGTTGAAAACACCAACGCTGACAGACCAATCAAAATTGAGAGACAGCTGGTATTTTCGCGATAATACAAGTTGTCTTTGATTTGTGATTGGTCAGATTACGTGAATATCTTGAGAAGAGTGGAATAGTCAGTAGTAATACCACAAGTGATTGAATTTTCGCGATAAGTCTGTCGATTCATTTCTGAACGAAACTGAATTGCTTCGAGAAAACACCACGAGTCCGCAGGACGAGTGGTGTTTTCTCGATACAATTCAGTTGAGTTCAGAAATAAAAGACATACTTATGAGATAAATTCAATCACGAGTGTAATTTTACTAGACTATTTCACGAAGCATTAAAAGTATTATTATAAACATGAACAATCAATTCATCATAGCCACTCCTTCGATTTCCTTGTATTTTTCGGTACTTTTCATCGATTTTTTCGTTGATTGATTCGATAGAATTCATCCCAAATCTACTCATTTTTGAATGCGTGCACAGCGTAATCACTTATATTTGACGTTTAACTGTCACATGCACTGTAAACAAATCTGAAAACACCGAACTTGATAGGCCAATCAGAGTCAAGAGTCAAGTTTGGTATTATCGGTAAGCCGAACTTGACTAGAGCTTCTGATTGGTTCATTTCGTAGGTGAGTGAAATAGTCGCTGAAACATATACCTAACTTTTGGAAGGTTGGCAACTAGAAGAGATCTTACTTTTTGGGGAGCTCAGAATAGTTGAAATTTCATCGAGCTGTACTGACTTGTCTAAATGTATTCCTAGATAACATGATTTATGTTTGTCTATATCGGGCTACCAAATAAGTCAATACAAAGTTTCAAAAACTAATGGGTAGGAATATTGTGCATTCAAACTTGTAATCTAGGAATAGATCAACTTACGTGACTCAACAGAAAGCAATAAATCAATGAACTGTGACCCTATTGTTGTTTTACGTGATTCTCTCATGTTCATTTATGTGAATAATTTAGCATAATCCCAAACTTTGTCTCAGAGTAGGATGTAGGTACACCTTGTGAAGAAAATAATGACAATTCAGCATGATACGAGGATGTATTGAAAAAGTATTAGCCTACTATAGAATCAAACAAAATTTCAATGTCAAAATATTTTATTACTCAACATATTCTCCTCTCAATTGGATACATTTATTACAGCGAACCTGCAACGTCTCTAGACTTTTCAAAAAAAAAATGTTTCTTCTTGCTCTGCAAGCCAGACCTCCATAGCTTTTATTACCTCATCGTTGGAAGATAATTTACGACCTTTCAAACTTTTTTTCAGTTGAGGAAAAAGATGATAGTCGGACGGAGCCAAATCTGGTGAATAAGGGGGGTGTTCTACACCTTTTTCATATGTAATTCAGAAAGTGTAACTTGTAATTCAGATTAGTAAAATGTAATTCAGAAAACGTAACTTGTAATTCAGAATTGTTAATTGTATTTCAGAAACCGTAACATGTAATTCAGATTAGTAAATTGTATTTCAGAAACCGTAACATGTAATTCAGATTAGCAAGTTGTAATTCAGAAAGTGTAACTTTAATTTCAGCTTAGTGAATTGTTATTCAGAAAGCGTCAATTGTAATTCAGAAACCATCACTTGTAATTCAGAAACCATCAAAGATCTGACCGGTGTGAAAAGAGCGGCCAAAGATAGCAGCCGAAATCTCCGGGACACCCCGGAGACACCAAAAGGGGGCTATTATGATAAATAATAACAAATATCTACAAAATAGAGTATGTGGACCTTTTGCATAACTTTACTGACGATAGGGTTGAAAGTGGGTGGGTGAATAATGCGGTTGTAGCGTAAAATGATTTCCGGCAAATTAAGGTATTGTAATAAAATAATTTCGCTTTTGGACTAGGGTTGGATATTTTGAATATGCAATTTTCTTAAAGTACTGAATAATGGGATTCAGGGTTGAAATTTTCAACTCTAAAATTTTAAATATTCATTTCAAATTGGTTCTAGCATACACAGATTTTGAATGTCCATTTTTTGTTGTAAAAGGACCATTCCGTTAGATAATTGTTGACCTCCGTTGGGATCCCGTGGTGGATTTTTCAACCCTACTATCGGGGGAGCCAGGTGGTGCATTTAGCACTTATCTTAAAAATTCGACTTATGAGTGAAGTCGTCGTCGGAGCACTAACAGATTTTGTCAAAATGTTTACTTCTCCTTTACTGTTTGATCAGAAAATTCAACTTCCCGTTTGAGGATTTTTCCACTTCGGAGGGTTGTTGAGGGTAGTTTCTGATTCACAAATTATTTCACCCGATAGAGCGTGTTCAGTAGCTGTAGAATAATTAATTTTTGTCAAAAAAAAAATCGAGCAACAGGTTTTTAAACTGATTCACAAATTATTTTACCCCATAGAACGTGTACAGTAGCTGTAGAATAATGCATTTCCGCCAAAAAACATCGAGCAACGAGTTTATAAACTGTTTCAGGATATTTCAACTTCAAAGGGTTGTTGAGGGGTAGTTTTTGATTCACAAATTATTTCACCCTACAGAGCGTGATCAGTAAATTTAGAGGGGTGTGGAGGGGTAGTTTTTTATTCACAAATTATTTAACCCCATGGAAAATATTCAGCAGGTTCACAATAGTTAATTTCCGTCGAAAAACCTGAAGCAACGGTTATACTTGAATCGAAAAATAAAAGAAAAAAAAATGGTTGCTGGAAAAACCGTTGCTGCTTCCACACCCGTGGTCTTCATTAGTTTTTCATAAATTCCATGAGAAAGGTTCAGGGTTTTGTTTGTTTGACTTGATTGATTTTTTGAAATATGCGTCAATATGCAATGAGGGTCTGTATAGATTTTGAGAAGGATCGGAAATTGCATAACGATTTCCCCGGAAATTTTCTGAAAAGAAAAAAACACGAATAAAAACCGTACCGACGACTGAAATGAAATGTTCAATAGTGCAATGGATAGTGCTGGAAAATGCAAACAAATCATGTCACTTGAAAATTTCCAAAAAATGATTGGAAAACTTAGGAAACTTGAAAATATGAATAAAAAAATTGAAATTTTCTAAAATTCGAAATTTCTCGGAAACGCTCAAAATTTTCCAAATTTATAAACAAATCTTTTTTGATTGCCTTCAGAAAATCTACAAAAAATTGTTTTTTGCAGCAAATACCTTTTGACAAAATCTACCTACTCTTCAAATTTCAGTTTTTCGAATTTGTTAACAGAGCGGGGAAAAAATAAAATCGAAAAAAAAAACGGGACTTGGAAACTTTTTTTATAAAAGCATCAAAATCTAAAAATTAAACGAGATATCGAAAAGTTTGTAAAAAATTTCACGACATTAACGCCTTCTGGCGGACCATTATCTTCCACCTAGTCTTCTGGCAATTTTTTCTCCCCTTATTTGCATAACATCCGATTATTCTGCCAATTTCCAGCCTTCCAGCCTTATGACTTATTTTACGTAAAAAATGCATATTTAACCCTCTACCCTCACGTTATTCTTCCGGGGTGCCTTCTGGCGGCCCGTCTCACGCTACGTTGGTGACACCCGAACCTATAAATGCTAAATTTCACTTTGCACCGAGTCACCCGTATTTCTCCGTAGTCAGCTCTCCGTCTAATACGGGTTGTTCTTGGTTTCTGAATTACAGTTGACACTTTCTGAATTACAACTCACGCTTTCTGAATTACATGTCACACTTTCTGATTAACAATTCACTAATCTGAATTACAAGTTACACAATCTGAAATACATCTTACTAATCTGAATTACATGTTACGGTTTCTGAAATACAATTTACTAATCTGAATTACATGTTACGGTTTCTGAATTACAATTTACTATTCTGAATTACAAATTATACTTTCTGAAATACATGTTATACTTTCTGAATTACAATTGAAAAAGGTGTAGTAATTCGAACCCTAAATCACGAATTTTTTGCATGGCAACATGAGATTTGTGTGCAGGGCGTTGTCCTGCAAAAACAAAACACCTTTGGATAGCTTTCCGCGTCTTTTCTCTTTAATTTTTTCCCGTAGAGTAGTCAGTAATATCGAATAGTAATCTCCAGTTATCGTTCTACCCTTATCCGAAAAATCAATCATGATTACTCCATGGCAATCGCAAAAAAGTGAAGCAAGAACTTTTCCAGCAGATTTTTGCACACGAAACTTCTTAGGTCTTGGAGAACCGGAGTGTTGCCATTCCATCAATTGTTGCTTTGTTTCTAGATCGTAGACATGTACCCAAGTCTCATCCATAGTAACAATTCGGTTTAAGAAGTCTACATCGTTTTCAAATCGAGCACAGATCGAACGCGGTGCTACCACCCTTGCACGCTTTTGGTCAACATTCAAACATTTGGGGATCCATTTTGCAGCAATTTTTCTCATGTCCAAATTGACGTGAACTTTATGATGAACGCGTTCGTATGAAATATTCAGTGCTTCAGATATCCGTTTTAGCCCAATTCGACGGTCTGTTAAAATCATGTCATGAACTGCATCGATATTTTTGGTGACTGAGACAGAAACTGGCCTTCCCGATCGGTCATCATCTTCAATGGAAAATTTACCTCTTTTGAAGCTTGCAGTCCAATTTTTCACGGTCGCATACGAAGGACATTGATCACCAAGGGTATTAAGGGTGTTAACCCTTTTAAATACAGGTACTTGATGATGGCTCCATACTCTAATTTTTCGATTTTCACAATTTCGGTGGACACATTTTTATTTTAATTTATTGCGTAACTCTGGTTTACTTTTTTGACGTCAAACTTTACACTGACACTTCTAATAAGTTATTGTTCGTTGCTATGTTAACGCAATATTTTGTTTATGTAGGGAACTGGTCTAGGCTAACTAGATATCAAAACATCCTCGTACGTATGTGTGCAAAAACAAGATGTTTTTATGTATTTTCAACGATAAACAACAAAATTGAATTGGGATTTATGGAAAACCTGTGTTTTTAAATGATAAAGTGCATGTCACAGTCCTTTTAATGCTATATGGAAAACCTGTTTTTTTTTGCAAAATTTTATAATCAATGTGATCACAGAAAATAAGTTTTTATACCTAAATATTTAATACTGGTCAAAATTTTCACTTGTGTAAGCCTTGGAGATGTCAGTGAAAGTAACGTTTCACTGGTGGGAAGGATTTTCTCAGAGGTTGTCCGTTTGTGTGGGTGTATTGTTTCCAGCCTCTCCTTGATCTTATCCACTTCTTTGTTAATCTTATTCACCTTTCCTGCCACTCGTTCGTCCATCTTGGACAGCACAATTTCGACAACTTGGACCCTTTTGCTGACTCCCTTGACTCCGTCTCTGACTTCTTGAACTTTACCTCCATCCTACTGGACTTCTCCTTTGACTTCATGCACTATTTCAATGATTTAATTCTGCAAATTTTCAGAAGAAGTTGGTTTAATTTTTCTATTACGTTATTAATATTCATACCCCTAATGTAGATTACTGTTTCATATGTGAATGTGCTTTGCAAATCTAATGTCATTTATAAAACTTATGAAAACATAGCGCCCAATATATTTCCTTGTGGTACTCCAGTTAAATATTTTTTTCCCGCTGCCGACACTGTAAATAGTCCATACATGCTTAGCAACAAAACAGGTAAATGGCCTATATCATTCGTTTACTAATTCATCTTGACAACGGAACTTAATAGTGTCATTTACATGCCTAGGGTAATAATGACTTTGACTTTGACAAGTAATACCTTCAGCTTCATTCATATCAATTTTTAGGTTATGAGACTTTTTGAATATTATTGTTGTCTGCTTATTCGGTAACTTAGTTACACGCACAAGCAACTTAGAATGAAATAGCGAACGAATAATCATGAAGGAAGGGTAAGAAAACAAACTTCAATTCAGGCAAATTTTGAGAAATGTCAACAAGCAGCGGGAAAAACGTAATAAGTAACACGGAATGTATCGACTGTTATCATCCTCGGCAAGCGACAAGCATCGGCTTTGCCTCGGCTCGTACTCGCTCACCTCGAATGTTAACACGTCTTTACATTCCTTGTTACTCAAATAACTATTATGTGATATTTTATAAGTAATTTAATTTTTTTGATACCTAATTTCTGAATATGACTTGAACCATTTGAATGCAGATACATTTACCCCAAAGTATTATTTAAGTTAATTTTACCCCAAAGTAATATTTAAGTTATTTTAATAAACATTTTTTATTTATAACTATTTCGACGAAAAAATGCACCCATCCACAAATTCGACATTTTATAAACGAACTAGCCGTCTAATTTGAAGAACAAGTACATTTTCGGATTCAGAAGGAAATTTTTCATAAGATGAAGTAATATTCCGCATTTTTGAAATATTCCCTGGCGATCGAAGTCAAAAAATGCAATATTCTTGAAGGAAATCGAATTTTGCGAAAAATTTTATTTTCCATTTTTCGAAAAACCGGTAAATTCCCTCAGAAGTATTTCGATGAGCTGATTCCGAATCTCACTTCAAGAATTAAATTTGACAAAGGAGTAACTGGAAAAAGCAATTTATTCCACGAAAAAATGCACCCATCCACAAAATCGACATTTTCAAAATGAACTAGCATTCTAATTCGAAAAACAAGTATCTACATTTTCGGATTCAAAAGGAAATTTTCTATAAGATGAAGTAAATCGCGGGATTCCGCATTTTTGAAATATTCTTATGCAATCAAAGTCGAAAAATGTAATATTCTATACCGGGTGTCCCAAATTTTATGTGACAGGCAATATCTGGTTTGTTGGAGGAGATATACAAAAATGTTTTTCACAAAAGTTTTATGAGTTCATGAGATCTATATTTTGATATAATTTTTAAATATACAGGGTGTTTGGTGTAGGTGCTACAGACCAAAATTCCATTTTTTAAATAGACGCCCTGTATATCATTACATATTCAGATGCTACGTTAAATTCTGATATCATTTCATGTTTGGTTTTTGAAATTCGGTTATGGCGTTGTTGAGTTATTGCACATTTCCTTAAATATGAGGTTTCAAAAAAACTTATTTACTCGTACACGAATCCAGTCTATATCTTTTATTAAATTGAACTAGACTACTACTGAATACAAACCATTATTCTCACCTCTACGATACGATATCAGTTGAATATTATATTGAAATTCTTGAGAATGTGACTAACTTGAGGGTGAATTGCTTTATATTGCACATTTCATCAAGTAGCTTATGCTTGTTGATGCCATAGTAACAAATGTTGTTGAATCGTATCTACTGTCCAGTTCGATTCAGTGATTCTTTGCAAAACAGTAACTGTGTTCTTTGTGCGAAAACTCCAGTATGCCTTTCGCGTTTAGTCCAAGTGATTGCATTGATATGTTATTAATATTTGGGGAATGTCAGAAAAACTGCCGTCAAGCACAACGTCTATACCAAGAACGTTTTCCAGACAGACCCATTCCGTCACGAATGACTTTTTCTAGAGTTGAGGAAAAATTGCGAACTGGGTCATTTCCTTCTACTATAAAGCATCGTCATCATACGAGATCTGTTAGAACTGAAGATTTAGAGATCAATGTGTTGGCTTATATCATTATTCATCCACATGTTTCTATCCGTACTCTTGCAGAAGAAGTCGGTGTGAGTAAATCTAATGTACAGAGAATTCTGAAAGAAAATAAATACCACCCATTCAAAATTCAGTTGGTACAAGGTTTGAAACCCACGGACTTTGAACGACGACTTGAATTCATTGCTTGTATTCAGGTAAATATTACATGAAAATCCTAACATATTCAGTCAAATTTTGTGGAGCGATAAATCGCGATTCCTTAATAATGGAGTTGTGAATCGACATAACAGTCACTATTGGTCTCAAGAAAATACCCATTGGGTCCACGAAAGTAATTTTCAAACTACTTGGGGTATTAATGTTTGGTGTGGATTGTTCAATGGCCACATCATAAGACCTTACTTTTTCAATGAAAATCTCAATGGATTGCGATATTTACATTTTCTAGAAAATGATTTGATCCAGTTGATGGAAGATATTCCCATAGCAGAACGACAAGGAATTTGGTGGCAACAAGATGGTGCTCCTCCTCACAATTCACAGGTTGTTACTGAATATCTGGATAGAACGTACCCAAATAGATGGATTGGTAATAAGGGTCCAATTCGGTGGCCGGCTCGTTCCCCAGATTTATCACCGCTTGATTTTTTCCTATGGGGTTATTTAAAAGATATTGTTTTCACTACTCCCCCTTTGAATGTGGATGATCTGAAAATGAAAATTCGACTAGCGTGCAGTGATATTACGCCTAATATTATAAGAGCGACTTGTACGAGAGAAGTGATTCGACGTTTCAAAGCCTGTATAATATCTAATGGGCGTCACTTTGAACAATTTTTATGACTTATATCTAGGTACCTACCATTCTTATGAAATGATTTATCAAGTTATATTATTTACATCGTTATTAACGATTTGTTTTCGAATACACCTCTTTCAATTTCGCAATTGCTTCATATTCAAAATGATTCCTGACTGAATTCCAATTTTGAATTGAAACCATTACTTCGAACACCCAAAATTTTTCATGTGATCTGATGCAGAGAAAATAATTGTATGAGATATTTTTAAAAATAATAGTCGTTCTCAAGACTTTACATTTTAAGCATTAACTCAACAACGACGTAACCGAATTCCAAAAACTAAACGTGAAATGATATCAGAATACAACGTAGAATCTGAATATGTGATAATATACAGGGCGTTATATTTAAAAAAAATACTATTTTGGTCTGTAGCACCTATACCAAACACCCTGTATATTTAAAATTTTTATCAAAATATAGCTCTCATGAACTCCTAAAACTTTTGTATAAAACATTTTTGTGTATCTCCTTCAACAAACCAGATATTGCCTGTCACATAAAATGTGGGACTAGAAGGAATTGGAATCTTGTGAAAATCTAAGAAAACCGATAGAATACATTTACCTTCGTCCATAGCATATTTAAAGCCATTCACTACTTTTTGCCGTGCTATTTCACATAACTGGTTTTGATTGAGCAATTTTTGAGTATCAAGATATGCTGTGAATTGTTTATAGATTGACAATATTTCCAGGACATTTTTTGTTCTTACCGTCAACCGACTGCACTCTTACGAGCAATCCTCAGAAATCTTCGAGAGATTTATGGGAGCTTGTGAAGACGAGGGCCACACCTGTTAACGTGCGACCCCGAACACAATCTGACAATGGAAAAAAATATTCAAAACAAATTCTCATTGATTTGAAAATTCAATAATAAAATCAATTTGGACCATCTCCCCTTTATTTCTTACCATTTTCTATAAAAAACAACACTTGAAGATAAAATGAGACATCAGGCAGAAATAATAAGCGATTCATTAGTTATTCATGCATTTGATATCTACGGAATGTCTTCTTAACAATTCTTATCTTTTCGTAAAAATAAACTGTTGCACACAATTTTATCTTTGCTTTCGTGTATTATCTAATCAATTCGAACATTTTTGTCCCTAATCATTCTCTTTTGAGAATATCCAACATAGTAGTAGAATAACTAATATTGCAATCTGGATGACGCTGATTTATGGTATGACGGATGATAGACATCTGCCAACGTTGTGTTTACAAAATTATACCTTACGCATTTGTCGAATATAGATAGTCGTCATTTATTCGGTGTTTGCCGAAAATAGTCAACATCATTATGAATTTGTTGGTATTCTGGCCGCCATGGAGTGCTCAAATACAGGGCCGGATTAAGCCCACTTGGCGCCCGGGGCACATTATATTTTCGCCCCCCACACATAAAAATGTTCACCAAAAATAAATCGCAGTATCTTGGTAAAGACGAGTTTTTATTCAAAATGTAACAGATAACAAAAATTATGAATAAAAATGAAATCCAGTTCAAACAGGGAAGACGTAGGTACTGATGAATTGAATGAATGTTTATTGATATCTCAACTACAAATACAATTAAATATACAGATATTACGTACATAGACAATAAACATTGAGGAAATCCACAAGGGTATAACCCGCGCGTGGATATAAATATAAACATAAAAGAAGTTATTACTTAAGTGTAAAGTTTACAAGGGGACTAAAAATTATTAAAAAGTATATAAACATAAAAGATCTAAAGTGCTACACAAGTTATTAAGTAAATGTAAAGTTAACAAGGGGACAGAAAAATTATAAACTAGTTTATAGACATGAGAGATGAGAGATAACAAGTGTTGCATAAGTTATTGAGTGCATGTAAAATTGAGAAGGGGACCAAAAAGTATAAACAAATATAAACTACTCAACACTAATTTCGTCGCACCCCAAAATTTTGACCATATTAAAATCTGAATAACTTTTTTCTGCATAGGACAATTTGAATGCTGTAAACACTGTTCGCTAGCCCAGTCTTCTAGCTATAATCTCGTACTTCTTCAAAACATAAGGTTTTCCGTATAGAATCACTACAGGGTATTATCTGAAACTGTGCAAAATTTCTGAATTTTCAAAAGGATCCCAAATGAAGAAAAATTTTTTTTTTTCAAATTTGACAGCAGTGGCATGAAGATGAACTCATTACCTCAAGATATTTTTCGAATTGTCTTATTATCTCTTTTGTTTACAGGGTGATCTCAAAAATTTAACTTTTTGGTTTTGCAGTCATAACTTTTTTCCTCTTCAACCGATTTTCAAAATCTCCGGCTCATTTTGAAGCTGAAACTTTAGATGAAGAGATATGAAGATCAGAATAGACTCAAAATGAAGATTGAAGATCAAGGGTTTCCTCAAAGGTGACCTAAATCTGAAACACCCTCAAAATCCGGTTGGTAGGAGAATTAAATGAAAATCAACTTGATTTCGGAATGATCATCCATTCTGAATACGTCCAGATCTTCCTTGCTGTCAGTAGTCAAGAATTGGGCATGAAAAAACCCAATTGTAACGGCAAGATTTTGAAAAAAATAAAATCAACCCATTGTTCGCCTGAAATGAATGGCCCGTAACCAAGGTAACAAGAATCACAATCAATGACTGACAAGCTAGGTTAGACGTCAATTTTGATTCGTTTGCAAAAAAAATTATCATATCGATGCCGCATCTAACGCCCGACCAGCTGGAATTGATTCCACGAATGACGGAACAAGGATTATCTACCCTCCAAATTGCCAATCTGCTTGGAACAACAGTTAGATCCGTCCAAAGGGCCCACGTCCGAGCTAACGCTGGGGATATTCAGTATCGACCTAGGGGGCCAAGAAGGGGTACAAGAAGAAGAACAACTCCCGCTCAAGACCGCCTTATTGGAAGATTGGTACGGCGGACTCGGACTTCAACCGCCCCCAAAATTCGTCGTGAATTGATCGATGCTACGGGAATTCAGGTTTCAAGTCAGACAATCCGACGCCGGATCCACGATCTTGGATTACACGCAAGGAGACGAGCTGCCTGCCCCTTACTGAAACCTGTACATCGAGCAGCAAGACGATTATGGGGGGAAGAACATCAAAACTGGGGAATAGCAGAGTGGAGTAGGTGTATGTTTACGGATGAGAGTAGGTTCAACTTGTTTCGAAAGGATGGTCGTGTGTTGGTTTGGAGAGGGAGGAATGAAAGGTTTTTGGAAGGAAATATGGAGGCGAGGGTGGCTTTTGGTGGTGGAGGAGTGACTGTGTGGGGTGGAATATCGATGAATGGGAGGAGTGAATTGGTGATTCTGAGAGGAGATAGTATGAACGGTGAGAGGTATAGAGATTTATGTATTAGAGAAATCGTGGTCCCTTACGCCGCAAATATCGGCAACAACTTTCTTCTCGTTGATAACAATGCGAGACCGCATAGGGCTCACATTGTCAACGAGTTTTTGAGGAATCACGGTATTGAGCGAATGAACTGGCCGCCTTTCTCTCCGGATAAGAATCCGATGGAACATGTCTGGAGTCGTATGAAATTGAAATTGAAAGAAAGGGAAGGGCGAATGGAAAATTTGGATGACTTGGTGAATGCGGTACAGCAAGAATGGACAGCTGTACCACAGGAGTTCATTGATAGTCTGATAGACAGCATGCCGGAAAGGGTCAATGAAGTAATTGCCAAAAGGGGAGGCCCCACTAAATACTGAATATCAAAAAGATTTTTTAGTTCTAAAGTTACTCAAGTTATTTTCTCTTTGTTGTTGTTCAATAAAAACTCAATAAAACTTGTTTTCTTGTTCTTGCTTACTAACACGATTAATGCTCCACGATTGAGAAAAAAACCGCTATTGTGAAATGAGCCTCAGTTGGTCAGGCTTGTCAGTCACTGTATGTGATTCTTGTTACCTTGGTTACGGACCATGCCTTTCAGGCGAACAATGGGTTATTTTTTTTTTTTTTCAAAATCCTGCCGTTACAATTGGGTTGTTTCATGCACAATTCTTGACTACTGACAGCGAGAAAGATCAGGACGTATTCAGAATGGATGATCATTCCGAAAACAAGTTGATTTTCTTTTGATTCTCCTACCAACCTGATTTTGAGGGTGTTTCAGATTTAGGTCACCTTTGAGGAAACCCTTGATCTTCAATCTTCATCTTGAGTCCATTCTGATCTCCATATCTCTTCATCTAAAGTTTCAGCTTCAAAATGAGCCGGAGATTTTGAAAATCGGTTGAAGAGGAAAAAAGTTATGACTGCAAAACCAAAAAGTTAAATTTTTGAGATCACCCTGTAAACAAAAGAGATAATAAGACAATTCGAAAAATATCTTGAGGTAATGAGTTCATCTTCATGCCACTGCTGTCAAATTTGAAAAAAAAAATTTTTTCTTCATTTGGGATCCTTTTGAAAATTCAGAAATTTTGCACAGTTTCAGATAATACCCTGTAGTGATTCTATACGGAAAACCTTATGTTTTGAAGAAGTACGAGATTATAGCTAGAAGACTGGGCTAGCGAACAGTGTTTACAGGATTCAAATTGTCCAATGCAGAAAAAAGTTATTCAGATTTTAATATGGTCAAAATTTTGGGGTGCGACGAAATTAGTGTTGAGTAGTTTATAAACAATAGATCAAAAGTATAAAGGAATATAAAACAGAATCAAGGGTAAGACCCACGCGTGGATACAAACTTATTACTATTCTATGCAAACAGAAGCTGGAGCTATAAAGGGATTTATATGTATACATTGTAAAATTAATGCGTATAAGAATGAGGAGGATGAGGAGAAGAGAAAAATTTTTGGGGTAACGAATATTCAGTTAGAGATAGATTAACAGTGCTATTGAGTTCAATTACCCATGTCGTGATTGGATTCATTAAGAGTGGTGAGTGAAGTTATAGCTGAGGATGTTTTTAATATCGACAAGTTCATGGATTTTTTTCCTAGTTTGTAGAAATATCCAAGATGTTAATTTGGTTTTGAAAAGCGAAAACGAATTTATATATTTGATTTGATCTGGAAAGGTGTTATATATTTTAGGGCCCAGATAAGTGTGACACATCTTTGTCCTATAGTTTTAAATGTTCTCGGTACATGAAGTGTATATGTCTTTCTCGTATTATACCGGTGTTCAGTGATGTGATATGTTTTATTCTTATGTTGATGCAGTAGTAGACGCTGACAGTGACATCAAGAATTTTGGCAAGGTCATATAACTGGTCACTTGGAAAAAGGTGATTTTTTCCATAAATAATCTTCAAAGTTCTATTTTGAACAATATAGAGGTATTTGTGTTCATTGCCCCGCCCCAAGCAATAATTCCGTAAATGATATGTGAATGTACAAGGGCATAATCAAATGTTTTGAGATGCGGAATATCAAAATATTTCTTGAGATTCATAAACTTATAAATTATTCGGCGAAGTTTTTTCACTACATAGTTAATATGTTCATCCCACTTGAGATGGCAATCGATTATGATGCCTAAGTATTTCATTGTTAACTGTGACGATATTTCTACAGTTTGGCCTTGATTTCTGATGTAAAGTTTTTCATAGGGGGGTAGCCCTGAAGTGTAACTTGTGTATGGGATATACTTCGTTTTTTGAAAATTAATTGTCAGGAGCTTTGAATTGAAGTACTGTGTGACTATTTCCATATCCCTTTCCGCTTTCAACTTCAGGTTCGTCCAATCATCATCCTCATATAAAATTGCAGTTTCATCTGCAAATGTAATTATTTCTCCAAGAAGTGGGAGTTTGAATAAATCATGCATTAACCACAATATTTGAAAACATACGGACATTTGTCAGTCAGTTGGATAGAAAAAGGTGAACAAACAACACCAGATCTATAAAATATTTAAAGAGATTATCATAACGCTTAATAATTTATTTGAAGAAAAACTAAATAAATTAAACCTAAACATGTCAGGAATAAATAAAAAATATATTTGGGAACGTTGAGATAATTTTTTCGGTTCGTATCATTTTGAAAATTGTATTCAAATTCAAATTTATATTTCCTGTTTAGGTTTCTCTCTACCCTGAATGTTGTTTTCGTCATGGACCACTTCTGGAACTTCCGATTCTTTCTAGATGCCCTGGATAAAATATCATATATGGTTATCACATGAAATTAGGTGTAGGAGATAAAACGTGTCAATATAAAAAAAAAACAAAATATAATAACACGAAAAAAAAATTGTAAAACTTGAAGTTAGATCTGAAATAATAAAAAAAGACTAGTTATTCACACACAATAAACAATGCTGGAGAATGAAACCCATATTAGCCTCACTGTTCCTATACTTGATTGAATCCTTTGATCGCGCCGAGAAAATACACAACCCATTGTTAGCATTGAAGTAGGGATGTTATCGAGGTAGTTTAGTATGTCCCTTTCTATCCTAATTGAGAGTTGTGACTATAAGTTACTGAAAATTAGAAATTTGTTTGGAAACCAAGATGTTAGGACATTCCAGGCTTCTCGAACCTACACGACTGTAAATACGTATTGTATATGATTGTTTCTTACTAGCCTATTCTACCAAAACTCCTCTTTGCAGATAGATAAATATCCTCCATGAGTTCCTAGAAAAATAACTTTTCACGTGTAGAACATATCAATATGGTGAATAATAGAAGAAGCAATAAAATGAAATCATGAATAATACAGAAAATATTGCGTTTGCATCAAAGGTCACAAATAACATGGTTATCACATGAAATTAGGTGTAGGAGATAAAACGTGTCAATATAAAAAAAGTACAAAATATAATCACACGAAAAAAAAATCTGTAATGTTCCGAAAGTTAGATCTGAAATAATTGATAAGAAAAAAAGTTGTTCACGCACAATAAACAAATGATGGAGAAAGAAACCCATATTAGCCTCACTGTTCCTATACTTGATTGAATCCTTTGATCACGCCGAGAAAATACACAACCCATTGTTAAAATTCAAATAGGGGTGTTATCGAGGTAGTTTAGTATGTAAGTTTGTTAGTGGGGCTATTTGAAATACGACAATGGGGTGATTCTTTTCAGTTATTCTCGATTAGATTGAAAGTATAGGAATAGAGTAGTTCACAAATATTGGGATGTACATCGAAAAATGTCTTAATCTACAATACATTGGTGCTCACTTGGCCGATAATAGTTCCTTCCTATCGTAATGAATCAATAAAACTTGTTTTTCTTAGGTTTGAACTGTTATCGCTCAACAGGGACCACGAGAAGGTGTGAGCGCCCCTGTCGGGAAGGTGGGATAAGGATGTTAGTGTAGAAGTGACATGTTATGTTCAGAAAATGTCATGAAATCGAATTCTACATATATCAAAGAATTCGAATTCAAGATAAAATAAAAATATTAATTTATTCACATACAATGCTGTAATTATAAAAAATTGTATACAAGTATATCAAGAACTCTATGGAAAATAAACTGAAGAACAAAAATAAAATGACATAATATACCATGATACTCGAATTCATGTCGTATAATGAAACGTTCATCACCTGTTGTGGGTTTTCACGTTCTGTCCAGGAAGCTAGTGGCGTAGTGGCTTGTGAGTGATAAGAAAATTATAGGCTTTTTGATCTCACCTGACCCGAAGCGGTGTCAATTCAGATTTCTAGGAACGAGAGCGAAAATTGGACTGGACCATACTGAATACGAAACGAAACAAGAATAGAATGGATGTACTGTTGGAAGTCGTAACCGGATTCCTGAATGAGTTTCTATTGGAGCAACTATTCCGTGTGATTAGTTCTGCTCCACGCGAAACCGTCATCGATGATCGGGCTCCCGTATATATAGGCCTCTACGGGCGAGCATGTCAGCCACTGTGCTCGAGGCAGGGTTCATCTTACCGTAACTGAGCTACAGCCCTTACCACCGATGTAGACGGTATAACGAATGAAGCGGAGTTTGCCACACGGATAATATGCCCCCGTCGATTCCCATTGAAGGATTTCGTTCCAAACAGTTTCCCCATTTCATTCTTCATCCGTTTGGTACCAGAATTCGCCAAACCAATTTTTTCTTTCGTCCCTTTCTATCCTAATTGAGAGTTGTGACTATAAGTAACTGAAAATTAGAAATATGTTTGGAAACCAAGATGTTAGGACATTCCAGGATTCTCGAACCCACATGACTGTAAATACGTATTGTATATGATTGTTTCTTACTAGCCTATTGTGCCAAAACTACTCTTTGCAGATATATAAATATCCTCCATGAGTTCCTAGAAAAATAACTTTTCACTTGTAGAACATATCAATATGGTGAATAATACAAGAAGCAATAAAATGAAATCATGAATAATACAGAAAATATTGCGTTTGCATCAAAGGTCACAAATAACATGGTTATCACATGAAATTAGGTGTAGGAGATAAAACGTGTCGATATAAAAAAAGTACAAAATATAATCACACGAAAAAAAAAATCTGTAATGTTCCCAAAGTCAGATCTGAAATAATTGATAAGAAAAAAGTTGTTCACACACAATAAACAACTGATGGAGAAAGAAACCCATGTTAGCCTCACTGTTCCTATACTTGATTGAATCCTTTGATGACGCCGAGAAAATACACAACCCATTGTTAGCATTCAAATAGGGGAGTTATCGAGGTAGTTTAGTATGTTAGTTTGTTAGTGGGGCTATTTGAAATACGACTATGGGGTGATTCTTTTCAGTTATTCTCGATAAGATTGAAAGTATAGGAATAGATTAGTTCACAAATATTGGGTTGTACATCGAAAAATGTCTTAATCTACAATACATTGGTGCTCACTTGGCCGATAATAGTTCCTTCCTATCGTAATGAATCAATAAATCTTGTTTTTCTCAGGTTTGAACTGTTATCGCTCAACAGGGACCACGAGAAGGTGTGAGCGCCCCTGTCGGGAAGGTGGGATAAGGATGTTAGTGTAGAAGTGACATGTTATGTTCAGAAAATGTCATGAAATCGAATTCTACACATATCAAAGAATTCGAATTCAAGATAAAATAAAAATATTAATTTATTCAAATACAAAGCTGTAATTATAAAAAAATTGTATACAAGTATATCAAGAACTCTATGAAAAATAAACTGAAGAACAAAAATAAAATGACATAATATACCATGATACTCGAATTCACGTCATATAATGAAACGTTCATCACCTGTTGTGGGTTTTCACGTTCTGTCCAGGAAGCTAGTGGCGTAGTGGCTTGTGTGTGATAAGAAAATTATAGGCTTTTTGATCTCACCTGACCCGAAGCGGTGTCAATTCAGATTTCTAGGAACGAGAGCAAAAATTGGACTGGACCATACTGAATACGAAACGAAACAAGTATAGAATGGATATACTGTTGGAAGTCGAAACCGGATTCCTGAATGAGTTTCTTTTGAAGCAACTATTCCTTGTGATTAGTTCTGCTCCACGCGAAACCGTCATCGATGATCGGGCTCCCGTATATATAGGCCTCTACGGGTGAGCATGTCGGCCACTGTGCTCGAGGCAGGGTTCATCTTACCGTAACTGAGCTACAGCCCTTACCACCGATGTAGACGGTATAACGAATGAAGCGGAGTTTGCCACACGGATAATATGCCCCCGTCGATTCCCATTGAGGGATTTCGTTCCAAACAGTTTCCCCATTTCATTCTTCATCCGTTTGGTACCAGAATTCGCCAAACCAATTTTTTCTCTCGTCCCTTTCTATCCTAATTGAGAGTTGTGACTATAAGTAACTGAAAATTAGAAATATGTTTGGAAATCAAGATGTTAGGACATTCCAGGCTTCTCGAACCCACATCACTGTAAATACGTATTGTATATGATTGTTTCTTACTAGCCTATTGTGCCAAAACTCCTCTTTGCAGATAGATAAATATCCTCCATGAGTTCCTAGAAAAATAACCTTTCACGTGTAGAACATATCAATATGGTGAATAATACAAGAAGCAATATAATGAAATCATGAATAATACAGAAAATATTGCGTTTGCGTCAAAGGTCACAAATAACATGGTTATCACATGAAATTAGGTGTAGGAGATAAAACGTGTCGATATAAAAAAAGTACAAAATATAATCACACGAAAAAAAAATCTGTAATGTTCCCAAAGTCAGATCTGAAATATTTGATAAGAAAAAAAGTTGTTCACACACAATAAACAAATGATGGAGAGAGAAACCCATGTTAGCCTCACTGTTCCTATACTTGATTGAATTCTTTGATGACGCCGAGAAAATACACATCCCATTGTTGGCATTCAAATAGGGGTGTTATCGAGGTAGTTCAGTATGTAAGTTTGTTAGTGGGGTTATTTGAAATACGACAATGGGGTGATTCTATTCAGTTATTCTCGATAAGATTGAAAGTATAGGAATAGAGTAGTTCACAAATATTGGGTTGTACATCGAAAAATGTCTTAATCTACAATACATTGTTGCTCACTTGGCCGATAATAGTTCCTTCCTATCGTAATGAATCAATAAATCTTGTTTTTCTCAGGTTTGAACTGTTATCGCTCAACAGGGACCACGAGAAGGTGTGAGCGCCCCTGTCGGGAAGGTGGGATAAGGATGTTAGTGTAGAAGTTACATGTTATGTTCAGAAAATGTCATGAAATCGAATTCTACACATATCAAAGAATTCGAATTCAAGATAAAATAAAAATATTAATTTATTCACATACAAAACTGTAATTATAAAAAATTGTATACAAGTATATCAAGAACTCTATGGAAAATAAACTGAAGAACAAAAATAAAATGACATAATATACCATGATACTCGAATTCACGTCATATAATGAAACGTTCATCACCTGTTGTGGCTTTTCACGTTCTGTCCAGGAAGCTAGTGGCATAGTGGCTTGTGAGTGATAAGAAAATTATAGGCTTTTTGATCTCACCTGACCCGAAGCGGTGTCAATTCAGATTTCTAGGAACGAGAGCAAAAATTGGACTGGACCATACTGAAAACGAAACGAAACAAGAATAGAATGGATATACTGTTGGAAGTCGAAACCGGATTCCTGAATGAGTTTCTATTGGAGCAACTATTCCGTGTCATTATTTCTGCTTCACGCGAAACCGTCATCGATGATCGGGCTCCCGTATATATAGGCCTCTACGGGTGAGCATGTCAGCCACTGTGCTCGAGGCAGGGTTCATCTTACCGTAGCTGAGCTACAGCCCTTACCACCGATGTAGACGGTATAACGAATGAAGCGGAGTTTGCCACACGGAGAATATGCCCCCGTCGATTCCCATTGAGGGATTTCGTTCCAAACAGTTTCCCCATTTCATTCTTCATCCGTTTGGTACCAGAATTCTCCAAACCAAATTTTTCTCTCGTCCCTTTCTATCCTAATTGAGAGTTGTGACTATAAGTTACTGAAAATTAGAAATATGTTTGGAAACCAAGATGTTAGGACATTCCAGGCTTCTCGAACCTACACGACTGTAAATACGTATTGTATATAATTGTTTCTTACTAGCCTATTCTGCCAAAACTCCTCTTTGCAGATATATAAATATCCTCCATGAGTTCCTAGAAAAATAACTTTTCACGTGTAGAACATATCAATATGGTGAATAATACGAGAAGCAATAAAATGAAATCATGAATAATACAGAAAATATTGCGTTTGCATCAAAGGTCACAAATAACATGGTTATCACATGAAATTAGGTGTAGGAGATAAAACGTGTCGATATAAAAAAAGTACAAAATATAATCACACGAAAAAAAAATTCTGTAATGTTCCCAAAGTCAGATCTGAAATAATTGATAAGAAAAAAAGTTGTTCACACACAATAAACAAATGATGGAGAAAGAAACCCATGTTAGCCTCACTGTTCCTATACTTGATTGAATCCTTTGATGACGCCGAGAAAATACACAACCCATTGTTAGCATTCGAATAGGGGTGTTATCGAGGTAGTTTAGTATGTAAGTTTGTTAGTGGGGCTATTTGAAATACGACAATGGGGTGATTCTTTTCAGTTATTCTCGATTAGATTGAAAGTATAGGAATAGAGTAGTTCACAAATATTGGGTTGTACATCGAAAAATGTCTTAATCTACAATACATTGGTGCTCACTTGGCCGATAATAGTTCTTTCCTATCGTAATGAATCAATAAATCTTGTTTTTCTCAGGTTTGAACTGTTATCGCTCAACAGGGACCACGAGAAGGTGTGAGCGCCCCTGTCGGGAAGGTGGGATAAGGATGTTAGTGTAGAAGTGACATGTTATGTTCAGAAAATGTCATGAAATCGAATTCTACACATATCAAAGAATTCGAATTCAAGATAAAATAAAAATATTAATTTATTCAAATACAAAGCTGTAATTATAAAAAATTGTATACAAGTATATCAAGAACTCTATGGAAAATAAACTGAAGAACAAAAATAAAATGACATAATATACCATGATACTCGAATTCACGTCATATAATGAAACGTTCATCACCTGTTGTGGGTTTTCACGTTCTGTCCAGGAAGCTAGTGGCGTAGTGGCTTGTGAGTGATAAGAAAATTATAGGCTTTTTGATCTCACCTGACCCGAAGCGGTGTCAATTCAGATTTCTAGGAACGAGAGCAAAAATTGGACTGGACCATACTGAATACGAAACGAAACAAGTATAGAATGGATATACTGTTGGAAGTCGAAACCGGATTCCTGAATGAGTTTCTATTGGAGCAACTATTCCGTGTGATTAGTTCTGCTCCACGCGAAACCGTCATCGATGATCGGGCTCCCGTATATATAGGCCTCTACGGGTGAGCATGTCAGCCACTGTGCTCGAGGCAGGGTTCATCTTACCGTAACTGAGCTACAGCCCTTACCACCGATGTAGACGGTATAACGAATGAAGCGGAGTTTGCCACACGGATAATATGCCCCTGTCGATTCCCATTGAGGGATTTCGTTCCAAACAGTTTCCCCATTTCATTCTTCATCCGTTTGGTACCAGAATTCGCCAAACCAATTTTTTCTCTCGTCCCTTTCTATCCTAATTGAGAGTTGTGACTATAAGTAACTGAAAATTAGAAATATGTTTGGAAACCAAGATGTTAGGACATTCCAGGCTTCTCGAACCCACATGACTGTAAATACGTATTGTATATGATTGTTTCTTACTAGCCTATTGTGCCAAAACTCCTCTTTGCAGATAGATAAATATCCTCCATGAGTTCCTAGAAAAATAACCTTTCACGTGTAGAACATATCAATATGGTGAATAATACAAGAAGCTATAAAATGAAATCATGAATAATACAGAAAATATTGCGTTTGCGTCAAAGGTCACAAATAACATGGTTATCACATGAAATTAGGTGTAGGAGATGAAACGTGTCGATATAAAAAAAGTACAGAATATAATCACACGAAAAAAAAAATCTGTAATGTTCCCAAAGTCAGATCTGAAATATTTGATAAGAACAAAAGTTGTTCACACACAATAAACAAATGATGGAGAGAGAAACCCATGTTAGCCTCACAGTTCCTATACTTGATTGAATTCTTTGATGACGCCGAGAAAATACACATCCCATTGTTGGCATTCAAATAGGGGTGTTATCGAGGTAGTTTAGTATGTAAGTTTGTTAGTGGGGTTATTTGAAATACGACAATGGGGTGATTCTTTTCAGTTATTCTCGATAAGATTGAAAGTATAGGAATAGAATAGTTCACAAATATTGGGTTGTACATCGAAAAATGTCTTAATCTACAATACATTGGTGCTCACTTGGCCGATAATAGTTCCTTCCTATCGTAATGAATCAATAAAACTTGTTTTTCTCAGGTTTGATCTGTTATCGCTCAACAGGGACCACGAGAAGGTGTGAGCGCCCCTGTCGGGAAGGTGGGATAAGGATGTTAGTGTAGAAGTGACATGTTATGTTCAGAAAATGTCATGAAATCGAATTCTACACATATCAAAGAATTCAAATTCAAGATAAAATAAAAATATTAATTTATTCACATACAAAACTGTAATTATAAAAAATTGTATACAAGTATATCAAGAACTCTATGGAAAATAAACTGAAGAACAAAAATAAAATGACATAATATACCATGATACTCGAATTCACGTCATATAATGAAACGTTCATCACCTGTTGTGGCTTTTCACGTTCTGTCCAGGAAGCTAGTGGCATAGTGGCTTGTGAGTGATAAGAAAATTATAGGCTTTTTGATCTCACCTGACCCGAAGCGGTGTCAATTCAGATTTCTAGGAACGAGAGCAAAAAGTGGACTGGACCATACTGAAAACGAAACGAAACAAGAATAGAATGGATATACTGTTGGAAGTCGAAACCGGATTCCTGAATGAGTTTCTATTGGAGCAACTATTCCGTGTGATTATTTCTGCTTCACGCGAAACCGTCATCGATGATCGGGCTCCCGTATATATAGGCCTCTACGGGTGAGCATGTCAGCCACTGTGCTCGAGGCAGGGTTCATCTTACCGTAACTGAGCTACAGCCCTTACCACCGATGTAGACGGTATAACGAATGAAGCGGAGTTTGCCACACGGAGAATATGCCCCCGTCGATTCCCATTGAGGGATTTCGTTCCAAACAGTTTCCCCATTTCATTCTTCATCCGTTTAGTACCAGAATTCTCCAAACCAAATTTTTCTCTCGTCCCCTTCTATCCTAATTGAGAGTTGTGACTATAAGTTACTGAAAATTAGAAATATGTTTGGAAACCAAAATGTTAGGACATTCCAGGCTTCTCGAACCTACACGACTGTAAATACGTATTGTATATGATTGTTTCTTACTAGCCTATTCTGCCAAAACTCCTCTTTGCAGATAGATAAATATCCTCCATGAGTTCCTAGAAAAATAACTTTTCACGTGTAGAACATATCAATATGGTGAATAACAGAAGAAGCAATTAAATGAAATCATGAATAATACAGAAAATATTGCGTTTGCATCAAAGGTCACAAGTAACATGGTTATCACATGAAATTAGGTGTAGGAGATAAAATGTGTCGATATAAAAAAAGTACAAAATATAATCACACGAAAAGAAAAAATCTGTAATGTTCCGAAAGTTAGATCTGAAATAATTGATAAGAAAAAAAGTTGTTCACGCACAATAAACAAATGATGGAGAAAGAAACCCATATTAGCCTCACTGTTCCTATACTTGATTGAATCCTTTGATCACGCCGAGAAAATACACAACCCATTGTTAAAATTCAAATAGGGGTGTTATCGAGGTAGTTTAGTATGTAAGTTTGTTAGTGGGGCTATTTGAAATACGACAATGGGGTGATTCTTTTCAGTTATTCTCAATTAGATTGAAAATATAGGAATAGAGTAGTTCACAAATATTGGGTTGTACATCGAAAAATGTCTTAATCTACAATACATTGGTGCTCACTTGGCCGATAATAGTTCCTTCCTATCGTAATGAATCAATAAAACTTGTTTTTCTTAGGTTTGAACTGTTATCGCTCAACAGGGACCACGAGAAGGTGTGAGCGCCCCTGTCGGGAAGGTGGGATAAGGATGTTAGTGTAGAAGTGACATGTTATGTTCAGAAAATGTCATGAAATCGAATTCTACACATATCAAAGAATTCGAATTCAAGATAAAATAAAAATATTAATTTATTCAAATACAAAGCTGTAATTATAAAAAATTGTATACAAGTATATCAAGAACTCTATGGAAAATAAACTGAAGAACAAAAATAAAATGACATAATATACCATGATACTCGAATTCACGTCATATAATGAAACGTTCATCACCTGTTGTGGGTTTTCACGTTCTGTCCAGGAAGCTAGTGGCGTAGTGGCTTGTGAGTGATAAGAAAATTATAGGCTTTTTGATCTCACCTGACCCGAAGCGGTGTCAATTCAGATTTCTAGGAACGAGAGCAAAAATTGGACTGGACCATACTGAATACGAAACGAAACAAGTATAGAATGGATATACTGTTGGAAGTCGAAACCGGATTCCTGAATGAGTTTCTATTGGAGCAACTATTCCGTGTGATTAGTTCTGCTCCACGCGAAACCGTCATCGATGATCGGGCTCCCGTATATATAGGCCTCTACGGGTGAGCATGTCAGCCACTGTGCTCGAGGCAGGGTTCATCTTACCGTAACTGAGCTACAGCCCTTACCACCGATGTAGACGGTATAACGAATGAAGCGGAGTTTGCCACACGGATAATATGCCCCCGTCGATTCCCATTGAGGGATTTCGTTCCAAACAGTTTCCCCATTTCATTCTTCATCCGTTTGGTACCAGAATTCGCCAAACCAATTTTTTCTCTCGTCCCTTTCTATCCTAATTGAGAGTTGTGACTATAAGTAACTGAAAATTAGAAATATATTTGGAAACCAAGATGTTAGGACATTCCAGGCTTCTCGAACCCACATGACTGTAAATACGTATTGTATATGATTGTTTCTTACTAGCCTATTGTGCCAAAACTCCTCTTTGCAGATAGATAAATATCCTCCATGAGTTCCTAGAAAAATAACTTTTCACGTGTAGAACATATCAATATGGTGAATAATACAAGAAGCAATAAAATGAAATCATGAATAATACAGAAAATATTGCGTTTGCATCAAAGGTCACAAATAACATGGTTATCACATGAAATTAGGTGTAGGAGATAAACGTGTCGATATAAAAAAAGTACAAAATATAATCACACGAAAAAAAAAATCTGTAATGTTCCCAAAGTCAGATCTGAAATAATTGATAAGAATAGAAGTTGTTCACACACAATAAACAAATGATGGAGAAAGAAACCCATTTTAGCCTCACTGTTCCTATACTTGATTGAAACGTTTGATCACGCCGAGAAAATACACAACCCATTGTTAGCATTCAAATAGGGGTGTTATCGAGGTAGTTTAGTATGTTAGTTTGTTAGTGGGGCTATTTGAAATACGACAATGGGGTGATTCTTTTCAGTTATTCACGATAAGATTGAAAGTATAGGAATAGAGTAGTTCACAAATATTGGATTGTACATCGAAAAATGTCTTAATCTACAATACATTGGTGCTCACTTGGCCGATAATAGTTCCTTCCTATCGTAATGAATCAATAAAACTTGTTTTTCTTAGGTTTGAACTGTTATCGCTCAACAGGGACCACGAGAAGGTGTGAGCGTCCCTGTCGGGAAGGTGGGATAAGGATGTTAGTGTAGAAGTGACATGTTATGTTCAGAAAATGGCCTGAAATTGAATTCTACACATATCAAAGAATTCGAATTCAAGATAAAATAAAATAATTAATTTATTCACATACAATGCTGTAATTATAAAAAATTGTATACAAGTATATCAAGAACTCTATGGAAAATAAACTGAAGAACAAAAATAAAATGACATAATATACCATGATACTTGAATTCACGTCATATATTGAAACGTTCATCACCTGTTGTGGTTTTTCACGTTCTGTCCAGGTAGCTAGTGGCATAGTGGCTTGTTAGTGATAAGAAAATTATAGGCTTTTTGATCTCACCTGACCCGAAGCGGTGTCAATTCAGATTTCTAGGAACGAGAGCAAAAATTGGACTGGACCATACTGAATATGAAACGAAACAAGAATAGAATGGATATACTGTTGGAAGTCGAAACCGGATTCCTGAATGAGTTTTTATTGGAGCAACTATTCCGTGTGATTAGTTCTGCTCCACGCGAAACCGTCATCGATGATCGGGCTCCCGTATATATAGGCCTCTACGGGTGAGCATGTCAGCCACTGTGCTCGAGGCAGGGTTCATCTTACCGTAACTGAGCTACAGCCCTTACCACCGATGTAGACGGTATAACGAATGAAGCGGAGTTTGCCACACGGATAATATGCCCCCGTCGATTCCCATTGAGGGATTTCGTTCCAAACAGTTTCCCCATTTCATTCTTCATCCGTTTGGTACCAGAATTCGCCAAACCAATTTTTTCTCTCGTCCCTTTCTATCCTAATTGAGAGTTGTGACTATAAGTAACTGAAAATTAGAAATATATTTGGAAACCAAGATGTTAGGACATTCCAGGCTTCTCGAACCCACATGACTGTAAATACGTATTGTATATGATTGTTTCTTACTAGCCTATTGTGCCAAAACTCCTCTTTGCAGATAGATAAATATCCTCCATGAGTTCCTAGAAAAATAACTTTTCACGTGTAGAACATATCAATATGGTGAATAATACAAGAAGCAATAAAATGAAATCATGAATAATACAGAAAATATTGCGTTTGCATCAAAGGTCACAAATAACATGGTTATCACATGAAATTAGGTGTAGGAGATAAAACGTGTCGATATAAAAAAAGTACAAAATATAATCACACGAAAAAAAAAATCTGTAATGTTCCCAAAGTCAGATCTGAAATAATTGATAAGAATAAAAGTTGTTCACACACAATAAACAAATGATGGAGAAAGAAACCCAATTTAGCCTCACTGTTCCTATACTTGATTGAAACCTTTGATCACGCCGAGAAAATACACAACCCATTGTTAGCATTCAAATAGGGGTGTTATCGAGGTAGTTTAGTATGTTAGTTTGTTAGTGGGGCTATTTGAAATACGACAATGGGGTGATTCTTTTCAGTTATTCACGATAAGATTGAAAGTATAGGAATAGAGTAGTTCACAAATATTGGATTGTACATCGAAAAATGTCTTAATCTACAATACATTGGTGCTCACTTGGCCGATAATAGTTCCTTCCTATCGTAATGAATCAATAAAACTTGTTTTTCTTAGGTTTGAACTGTTATCGCTCAACAGGGACCACGAGAAGGTGTGAGCGTCCCTGTCGGGAAGGTGGGATAAGGATGTTAGTGTAGAAGTGACATGTTATGTTCAGAAAATGGCCTGAAATTGAATTCTACACATATCAAAGAATTCGAATTCAAGATAAAATAAAATAATTAATTTATTCACATACAATGCTGTAATTATAAAAAATTGTATACAAGTATATCAAGAACTCTATGGAAAATAAACTGAAGAACAAAAATAAAATGACATAATATACCATGATACTTGAATTCACGTCATATATTGAAACGTTCATCACCTGTTGTGGTTTTTCACGTTCTGTCCAGGAAGCTAGTGGCATAGTGGCTTGTTAGTGATAAGAAAATTATAGGCTTTTTGATCTCACCTGACCCGAAGCGGTGTCAATTCAGATTTCTAGGAACGAGAGCAAAAATTGGACTGGACCATACTGAATATGAAACGAAACAAGAATAGAATGGATATACTGTTAGAAGTCGAAACCGGATTTCTGAATGAGTTTTTATTGGAGCAACTATTCCGTGTGATTAGTTCTGCTCCACGCGAAACCGTCATCGATGATCGGGCTCCCGTATATATAGGCCTCTACGGGTGAGCATGTCAGCCACTGTGCTCGAGGCAGGGTTCATCTTACCATAGCTGAGCTACAGCCCTTACCACCGATGTAGACGGTATAACGAATGAAGCGGAGTTTGCCACACGGAGAATATGCCCCCGTCGATTCCCATTGAGGGATTTCTTTCCAGTTTCTCCATTTCATTCTTCATCCGTTTGGTACCAGAATTCGCCAAACCAATTTTTTCTCTCGCCGCTTTCTATCCTAATTGAGAGTTGTGACTATAAGTAACTGAAAATTAGAAATATGTTTGGAAACCAAGATGTGTGGACATTCCAGGCTTCTCGAACCCACATGACTGTAAAAACGTATTGTATATAATTGTTTCTTACTAGCCTATTGTGCCAAAACTTTTCTTTGCAGATAGATACATATCATCCATGAGTTCCTAGAGAAATAACTTTTCACGTGTAGAACATATCAATATGGTGAATAATACAAGAAGCAATAAAATGAAATCATGAATAATACAGAAAACATTGCGTTTGCATCAAAGGTCACGAATAACATGGTTATCACATGAAATTAGGTGTAGGAGATAAACCGTGTAAATATAAGAAGTACAAAATATAATCACACGAAAAGAAAAAAATCTGTAATGATCCTAAAGTTAGATCTGAAATAATTGATAAGAAAGATAGTTGTTCGCACACAATAAACAAATGATGGAGAAAGAAACCCATATTAGCCTCACTGTTCCTATACTTGATTGAATCTTTTGATCACGCCGAGAAAATACACAACCCATTGTTAGCATTCAAATAGGGGTGTTATCGAGGTAGTTTAGTATGTTAGTTTGTTAGTGGGGCTATTTGAAATACGACAATGGGGTGATTCTTTTCAGTTATTCACGATAAGATTGAAAGTATAGGAATAGAGTAGTTCACAAATATTGGGTTGTACATCGAAAAATATCTTAATCTACAATACATTGGTGCTCACTTGGCCGATAATAGTTCCTTCCTATCGTAATGAATCAATAAAATTTGTTTTTCTTAGGATTGAACTGTTATCGCTCGACAGGGACCACGAGAAGGTGTGAGCGCCCCTGTCAGGATGGGATTTGGCAATGGGCTATTAGTTTAGGAGTGGAATGTTAGGTTTATCAATCATAGTTCAGATTTACAAAAATAAAATTACAATTAATATTCAACAACCTGAGCCAAAATCATTTGTTTGGTTTTGAGGAAATTCCAGGCTTCTTGATCACTCCTGAAATTATTCGATTATTCAAATGAAAAAGGTTGTACTACAATATTCTATGCAATAATAGGATCACCATATGTTAATAATGCTTATAAATATCACAAATGACTAAAACCGACCACAAAAAGCCATCAGCTGCGACCGCCATGTTGCGATGTTATTAGCAAAACTATTCGATTTTTCAAATAAAAATGGTGAATTACAATATATAATTAAATAGTAGAATCACTCAATATTTGTAAAGTTTATAAAAATCACAATTGAGGAGAACCAACCACAAGAAACAATCAGCTATTGACCGCCATGTTTTGACTTCAACTGAAATTATTAGCAGAATTATTCGATTTCTCAAATGAAAAAGGATTATTACAATATCTAATCAATTAATAGGGTCACTCAATGTCTGTAAAGTTTATAAAAATCACAATCAAGTAGTGAAAACCACCAAAAACAATCAGCTGATGTCCGCCATGTTGTGACGTCAGATGACAGTGCAGTGACTCATCGAGTACCGGAATAAAACTTCACGTCCGCTCTTTCTGCCAGCTAGCTGAAAACTGAATCGGAGAGTGTTATCAGCATGATTCAACCGCCCCCACCCCGTCGGCCCTCATCGGTAGTTTTCGATCCAGCGTTGCCACGTTTGCGAGATTTCTACCTTTCTATCAGATTTTGGATTTCTTAACAGAAATTTTGGTAAATGCTTTTTTAAAGGTGATTTTTGTAAAGTTTATAAAAAATCACATCCAACCAGAACCAACCACAAAAAAATAATCAGCTGATGACCGCCATGTTGTGACGTCAGCTGATGTCATTACCAAATTGTTCGATGTCTCAAATGAAAAAGGAATATTACAATACATAATCAAATAATAATATCACTAAATGCCTGGAAAATTTATTAAAATCACAAATAACCAGAACCAAACACAAAATACAATATTATCTGATGACCATCATGTTGTGACGTCAACTGAAATTAATTACAAAATTATTTAATTTCTCAAATGAATAAAAAGTATTACAATGTATGATTAATTAATAGGATCACTTAATGACTGTAAAGTTTATAAAAATCACAATAAACCAGTGAAAACCACTTAAAACAATCAGCTGATGACCGATAAGTTGTGACGTCAGATGACATTGCAGTGACTCATCGAGTACCGGAATAAAACTTCACGTCCGCTCTTTCTGCCAGCTAACTGAAAACTGAATCGGAGAGTGTTATCAGCATGATTCATCCGCCCCCACTCCATCGGCCCTTATCGGTAGTTTTCGATCCAGCGTTGCCACGTTTGGTAGACTTCTACTTTTCAATCAGATTTTGGATTTCGTAACAGAAATTTTAGTAGATGCTTTTTCAAAATTCATTTTTGTAAATTTTATAAAAATCACAATCAACCAGAACCAACCACAAAAATAATCAGCTGATGAGCGCCATGTTGTGACGTCAGCTGATGCCATTACCAAATTGTTCGATTTCTCTAGTGAAAAAGTAATATTACAATATATAATTAAATAATAAGATCACTAAATGCATGGAAAATTTATAAAAATCACAAATAACCAGGACAAAACACAAAATTATCTGGTGACCACCATGTTGTGACGTCAACTGAAATTAATTGCAGAATTATTCGATTTCTCAATTGAAAAAGAAGTATTACAATATATAATAAATTAATAGAATCACTTAATGTCTGTAAAGTTTATAAAAATCACAATCAACTAGTAAAAAACACAAAAAACAATCAGCTGATGACCGCCATGTTGTGACGTCAGATGACAGTGCAGTAACTCATCGAGTACCGGAATAAAACTTCACGTCCGCTCTCTCTGCCAATCAGCCGAGAACTGAATCGGAGATTGTTATCAGCATGATTCAACCACCCCTACTCCGTCGGCTCTTATCGGTAGGTACCGATCCAGCGTTGCCACGTTTGGTAGATTTCTAGTTTTCTATCAGAGTTTGGCTTTCTTGACAGAAATTTTGGTAGCTGCTTTTTTAAAATTCATCTTTGCAATGTTTATAAAAATCACAATCAAACAGAACCAACCACAAAAAATAATCAGCTGATGACTGCCATGTTGTGACATCAGCTGATGTCATTACCAAATTGTTCGATTTCTCAAGTGAAAAAGTAATATTACAACATATGATCAAATAATAAGATCAGTAAATGCCTGGAAAATTCATAAAAATCACAAATTTACCAGAACCAAACACAAAATCCAATATTATCTGGTGACCACCATGTTGTGAGTTCAACTGAAATTAATTGCAGAATTATTCGATTTCTCAAATGAAAAAGGAGTATTACAATATATAATAAATTAATAGGATCACTTAAAGTCTGTAAAGTTAATAAAAATCACAATCAACCAGTGAAAACTACTTAAAAAAATCAGCTGATGACCGCCATGTTGTGACGTCAGATGACAGTGCAGTGACTCATCGAGTACCGGAATAAAACTTCACGTCCGCTCTTTCTGCCAGCTAGCTGAAAACTGAATCGGAGAGTGTTATCAGCATGATTCAACCGCCCGCACTCCGACCGCCCTTATTGGTAGTTTCCGATCCAGCGTTGCCACGTTTGGTAGATTTCTACTTTTCTATCAGATTTTGGATTTCTTAACAGAAATTCTAGTAGATGCTTTTTTAAAATTCATTTTTGTAAAGTTTATAAAAATCACAATCAACCAGAATCAACCTCAAAAAATAATCAGCTGATGACCACCATGTTGTGATGTCATTACCAAATTGTTCGATTTCTCTAGTGAAAAAGTAATATTACAATATATAATCAAATAATAAGATCACTAAATGCCTGGAAAATTTTTAAAAATCACAAATAACCAGAACCAAACACAAAATACAATATTATCTGGTGACCACCATGTTGTGACGTCAACTGAAATTAATTACAGAATTATTCGATTTCTCAAATAAAAAAGAAGTATTACAATGTATGATAAATTAATAGGATCACTTAATGACTGTAAAGTTTATAAAAATCACAATCAACCAATAAAAAACACAAAAAACAATCAGCTGATGAACGCCATGTTGTGACGTCAGATGAAAGTGCAGTGACTCATCGAGTACCGGAATAAAACTTCACGTCCGCTCTTTCTGCCAGCTAGCTGAAAACTGAATCGGAGAGTGTTATCAGCATGATTCAACCGCCCCCACTCCGTCGGCCCTCATCGGTAGTTTTCGATCCAGCGTTGCCGCGTTTGGTAGATTTCAACTTTTCCATTAGATTTTGGATTTCTTAACAGAAATTTTAGTAGATGCTTTTTCAAAATTAATTTTTGTAAAGTTTATAAAAATCACAATCAACCAGAACCAACCACAAAAAATAATCAGCTGATGACCGCCATGTTGTTACGTCAGCTGATGTCATTACCAAATTGTCCGATTTCTCTAGTGAAAAAGTAATATTACAATATATAATCAAATAATAAGATCACTAAATTCCTGGAAAATTTATAAAAATCACAAATAACCAGGACAAAACACAAAATTATCTGGTGACCACCATGTTGTGACGTCAACTGAAATTAATTGCAGAATTATTCGATTTCTCAATTGAAAAAGAAGTATTACAATATATAATAAATTAATAGGATCACTTAATGTCTGTAAAGTTTATAAAAATCACAATCAACCAGTAAAAAACACAAAAAAACAATCAGCTGATGAATGCCATGTTGTGACGTAAGATGACAGTGCTGTGATTCATCGAGTACCGGAATAAAACTTCACGTCCGCTCTCTCTGCCAATCAGCCGAGAACTGAATCGGAGAGTGTTATCAGCATGATTCAACCGCCCCCACTCCGTCGGCCCTCGTCGGTAGTTTTCGATCCAGCGTTGCCACGTTTGGTAGATTTAAACTTTTCCATCAGATTTTGGATTTCTTAACAGAAATTCTAGTAGATGCGTTTTAAAAATTCATTTTCATAAAGTTTATAATATTCACAATCAACCAGAATCAACCTCAAAAAATAATCAGCTGATGACCGCCATGTTGTGACGTCAGCTGATGTCATTACCAAATTGTTCGAATTCTCTAGTGAAAAAGTAATATTACAATATATAATCAAATAATAAGACAAACACAAAATACAATATTATCTGGTGACCATCATGTTGTGACGTCAACTGAAATTAATTACAGAATTATTCGATTTCTCAAATGAAAAAGAAGTATTACAATGTATGATAAATTAATAGGATCACTTAATGACTGTTGAGTTTATAAAAATCAGAATTTAGCTGAAAACTGAATCGGAGAGTGTTATCAGCATGATTCAACCGCCCCCACTCCGTCGGCCCTCGTCGGTAGTTTTCGATCCAGCGTTGCCACGTTTGGTAGATTTCTACTTTTCCATTAGATTTTGGCTTTCTTAACAGAAATTTTAGTAAATGCTTTTTCAAAATTCATTTTTGTAAAGTTTATAAAAATCTCAATCACTCAGAACCAACCACAAAAAATAATCAGCTTATGACCGCCATGTTGTGACGTCAGCTGATGTCATTACCAAATTGTTCGATTTCTCAAGTGAAAAAGTAATATTACAATATATAATCAATTAATAAGATTACTAAATGCCTGGAAAATTTATAAAAATCACAAATAACTAGAACCAAACACAAAATACAATATTATCTGATGACCGCCATGCTGTGACGTCAGATGACAGTGCAGTGACTCATCGAGTACCGGAATAAAACTTCAAGTCCGCTCTTTCTGCCGGCCAGCCGAAAACTGAATCGGAGAGTGTTATCAGCATGATTCAACCGCCCCCACTCCGTCAGCCCTCATTAGTAGTTTTCGATTCGGCGTTGCCACGTTTGGTAGATTTCTACTTTTCTATCAGATTTTGGATTTTTTTACAGACATTTTAGTGGATGGTTTTTTAAAATTCATTTTTGTAAATTTTTTGAAAATCTCAATTAACCAGAACCAACCACAAAAAATAATCAGCTGATGACCGCCATATGTTGTGACGTCAGCTGATTTTATTACCAAATTGTTCGATTTCTCAAATGAAAAAGGAATATTACCAATACATAGTCAAATTAATAAGATCACTAAATGCCTGGGAAATTTTTAAAAATCACAAATAACCAGAACCAGACACAAAATACAATATCATCTGGTGACCACCATGTTGTGACGTCAACTGAAATTATTAGCAGAATTATTCGATTTCTCAAATCAACAAGGAGTATTACAATACATAATGAATTGATAGGATCACTCAATGTCTGTAAAGTTTATAAAAATCACAATCAACCAGTAATAAGCACAAAAAACAATCAGCTGATGACCGCCATGTTGTGACGTCAGATGACAGTGCGGTGATTCATCGACTTCCGGAAAAAAACTCCACGTCCACTCTCCCTCCCAGCCAGCCGAGAAGTGAATCGGAGAGTGTTATCAGCATGATTCAACCGCCCCCACTTCGTCGGCCCTCATCGGTAGTTTTCGATCCAGCGTTGCCGCGTTTGGTAGATTTCAACTTTTCCATTAGATTTTGGATTTCTTAACAGAAATTTTAGTAGATGCTTTTTCAAAATTCATTTTTGTAAAGTTTATAAAAATCACAATCAACCAGAACCAACCACAAAAAACAATCAGCTGATGACCGCTATGATGTGAAGTCAGCTGATGTCATTACCAAATTGTTCGATTTCTCAAGTGAAAAAATAATATTACAATATATTATCAAATAATAAGATCACTAAATGCCTGGAAAATTTATAAAAATCACAAATAACCAGGACAAAACACAAAATTATCTGGTGACCACCATGTTGTGACGTCAACTGAAATTAATTGCAGTATTATTCGATTTCTCAATTGAGAAAGAAGTATTAAAATGTATAATAAATTAATAGGACCACTTAAAGTCTGTAAAGTTTATAAAAATCACAATCAACCAGTAATAAGCACAAAAAACAATCAGCTGATGACCGCCATGTTGTGACGTCAGATGACAGTGCAGTGACTCATCGAGTACCGTAATGAAACTTCACGTCCACTCTCCCTGCCAGCCAGCCGAGAAGTGAATCGGAGAGTGTTATCAGCATGATTCTACCGCCCCCACTCCGTCTGCCCTTCTCGGTAGTTTCCGATCCAGCGTTGCCACGTTTGGTATATTTCTACTTTTCTATCAGATTTTGGATTTCTTAACAGAAATTCTAGTAGATGTTTTTTTTAAATTAATTTGTGTAAAGTTTATAAAATCACAATCAACCAGAATCAACCTCAAAAAATAATCAGCTGATTACCGCCATGTTGTGACGTCAGCTGATGTCATTACCAAATTGTTCGATTTCTCGAGTGAAAAAGTAATAGTACAATATATTATCAAATAATAAGATCACTAAATGCCTGTAAAATTTATAAAAATCACAAATAACCAGGACAAAACACAAAATTATCTGGTGACCATCATGTTGTGACGTCAACTGAAATCAATTGCAGTATTATTCGATTTCTCAATTGAGAAAGAAGTATTACAATGTATAATAAATTAATAGGGCCACTTAATGTCTTTGAAGTTTATAAAAATCACAATCAACCAGTAAAAATCACAATTAACCAGTAAAAACCACTAAAAACAATCAGCTGATGACCGCCATGTTGTGACGTCAGATGACAGTGCAGTAACTCATCGAGTACCGGAATAAAACTTCACGTCCGCTCTTTCTGCCAGCTAGCTGAAAACTGAATCGGAGAATGTTATCAGCATGATTCAACTGCCCCCACTCCGTCGTCTCTTATCGTTAGTTTCCGATCCAGCGTTGCCACGTTTGGTAGATTTCTACTTTTCTATCAGATTTTGGATTTCTAAACAGAAATTCTAGTAGATGCGTTTTTAAATTCATTTGTGTAAAGTTTATAAAATCACAATCAACCAGAACCAACCACATAAAATAATCAGCTGATGACTGCCATGTTGTGACGTCAGCTGATGTCATTACCAAATTGTTCGATTTCTTAAGTGAAAAAGTAATATTACAACATATAATCAAATAATAAGATCACTAAATGCCTGGAAAATTCATAAAAATCACAAATAACCAAAACCAAACACAAACTCCAATATTATCTGGTGACCACCATGTTGTGACTTCAACTGAAATTAATTGCAGAATTATTCGATTTCTCAAATGAAAAAGGAGTATTACAATTTATAATAAATTAACAGGATCACTTAATGTCTGTAAAGTTAATAAAAATCACAATCAACCAGTGAAAACTACTTAAAACAATCAGCTGATGACCGCCAAGTTGTGACGTCAGATGACAGTGCAGTGACTCATCGAGTACTGGAATAAAACTTCACGTCCGCTCTTTCTGCCGGCTAGCTGAAAACTGAATCGGAGAGTGTTATTAGCATGATTCAACCGCCCCCACTCCGTCGGCTCTTATCTGTAGTTTCCGATCCAGCGTTGCCACAATTGGTAGATTTCTACTTTTCTATCAGATTTTGGATTTCTTAACAGAAATTCTAGTAGATGCTTTTTTAAAATTCATTTTTGTAAAGTTTATAAAAATCACAATCAACAAGAATCCACCTCAAAAAATAGTCAGCTGATGACCGCCATGTTGTGAAGTGAGCTGATGTCATTACCAAATTGTTCGATTTCTCTAGTGAAAAAGTAATATTACAATATATAATCAAATAATAAGATCACTAAATGCATGGAAAAGTTATAAAAATCACAAATAACCAGAACCAAACACAAAATACAATATTATCTGGTGACCATCGTGTTGTGACGTCAACTGAAATTGATTATAGAATTATTCGATTTCTCAAATGAAAAAGAAGTATTACAATGTATGATAAATTAATAGGATCACTTAATGACTGTTAAGTTTATAAAAATCACAATCAACCAGTAAATACCACTAAAAACAATCAGCTGATGACCGCGATGTTGTGACGTCAGATGACAGTGCAGTGACTCATCGAGTACCGGAATAAAACTTCACGTCCGCCCTTTCTGCCAGCTAGCTGAAAACTGAATCGGAGAGTGTTATCAGCATGATTCTACCGCCCCCACTCCTTCGACCCTTCTCGGTAGTTTCCGATCCAGCGTTGCCACGTTTGGTATATTTCTACTTTTCTATCAGATTTTGGATTTCTTAACAGAAATTCTAGTAGATGATTTTTTTAAATTCATTTTTGTAAAGTTTATAAAAATCACAATCAACCAGAATCAACCTCAAAAAATAATCAGCTGATGACCGCCATGTTGTTATGTCAGCTGATGTCATTACCAAATTGTTCGATTTCTCTAGTGAAAAAGTAATATTACAATATATAATCAAATAATAAAATCACTAAATGCCTGGAAAATTTATAAAAATCACAAATAACCAGAACCAAACACAAAATACAATATTATCTGGTGACCATCGTGTTGTGACGTCAACTGAAATTAATTACAGAATTATTCGATTTCTCAAATGAAAAAGAAGTATTACAATGTATGATAAATTCATAGGATCACTTAATGACTGTTAAGTTTATAAAAATCACAATCAACCAGTAAAAACCACTAAAAACAATCAGCTGATGACCGCCATGTTGTGACGTCAGATGACAGTGCAGTGACTCATCGAGTACCGGAATAAAACTTCACGTCCGCTCCTTCTGCCAGCTAGTTGAAAACTGAATCGGAGAGTGTTATCAGCATGATTCAACCGCCCCCACTCCGTCGTCTCTTATCGGTAGTTTCCGATCCAGCGTTGCCACGTTTGGTAGATTTCTACTTTTCTATCAGATTTTGGATTTCTTAACAGAAATTCTAGTAGATGCTTTTTTTAAATTTATTTTTGTAAAGTTTATAAAAATCACAATCAACCAGAACCAACCACAAAAAATAATCAGCTGATCACCGCCATGTTGTGACTTCAGCTGATATCATTACCAAATTGTTCGATTTCTCTAGTGAAAAAGTAATATTACAATATATAATCAAATAATAAGATGACTTAATGCCTGGAAAAATCACAAATAACCAGAACCAAACACAAAATACAATATTATCTGGTGACCGCCATGTTGTGACGTCAACTGAAATTATTAGCAGAATTATTCGATTTATTAAATGAAAAAGGAGTATTACAATATACGATAAATTAAAGGATTAGTCAATGTCTGTAAAGTTTTTAAAATTCACAATCAACCAGTGAAAACCACAAAAAACAATCAACTGATGACCTCCATGTTGTGACGTCAGATGATAGTGCAGTGACTCATCGAGTACCGGAATAAATCTTTGCATCAGCTCTGTCTGCCGGCCAGCCGAAAAGTGAATCGGAGAGTGTTATCAGCATGATTCAACCGCCCCCACTCCGTCGGCCCTCACTGGTAGTGTTCGATCCAGCGTTGCCACGTTTGGTAGATTTCTACTTTTCTATTAGATTTTGGCTCTTTTAACAGAAATTTTGTCAACTGCTTTTTTGAATAGATTTTTTTATAAGTTTGTATAAATCATAACTAACCAGAACCAATCACAAAAAACAATCATCTGGTGACCGCCATGTTGTGACGTCAGCGGATGTCAGTAGCATAATTGTTCAATTTCTCAAATGAGAAAGGAATATTACAATATCTAATCAAATAATAGAATCACTCAATGTCTGTGAAGTTCATAAAAATCACAATCATCCAGTGAAAACCACAAAAAATCAATCAGCTGAACCGTCATGTTGTGACGTCAGATGATGTCATTAGCAAAAGTACGTTCCTATTAGATTTTGGCTATCTTAACAGAAATTTTGGTAGCTGCTTTTTTTGAATAGATTTTTGATGAGTTTGTATAAATCATAACTAACCAGAACCAACCACAGAAAACAATCATCTGGTGCCGCCATTTTGTGACGTCAGCGGATGTCATTAACATAATTGTTCGATTTCTCAAATGAAAAAGGAATATTACAATATATAATCAAATAATAAGATCACTAAATGTCTGGAAAATTTATAAAAAATACCATTAACCAGAACCGAACACAATATTATCTGGTGACCACTATGTTGTGACGTCAACTGAAATTATTAGCAGAGTTATTCGATTTCTCAAATGAAAAATAAGTATTACAATATATAATAAATTAATAGGATCACTCAATGTCTGTAAAGTTTATAAAAACCACAATCAACTAGTAATACATCAAAAATTAATCAGCTGATGACAGCCATGTTGTGACGTCAGATGACAGTGCGGTGATTCATCGAGTACTTGAATAAAACTTCACGTCCGCTCTCTCTGCCGGCCAGCCGAAAAGTGAATCGGAGAGTGTTATCAGCATGATTCAACCGCCCCCATTCTGTCGGCCCTCATCGGTAATTTTCGATCCAGCGTTGCCACGTTAGCGAGATTTCCACCTTTCTATCATATTTTGGATATTTTGACAAAAATTTCGTTAGGTGATTCTTTAAAATTGATTTTTGTAAAGTTTATAAAAGTCACAATCAACCAGAATTTTAAAAGAGACATTTTGATCAAGAACAGTAAAGTTCTATTATTCTCAAAATATTAGAATAAAAAATAAATTTCAAAATAAAAATTAATTTCGGTTACAAAAAGTGACAAGTAACACATGGACATTGTTTGAATAGAACATAGTTGGTCAATTCCTGTGGAAAAGGTATTGGACACAAACGCGAGTGTCATCTAGCGTGATTAGTCACAAACATGAATATTTGACGTCATTTTAATGCAGATTTCTTCAAAAAACCCTGATTTTAATGCTTTTCCATTGTTTTAATCAAGTTACGACATGACTTGGAGGCCAGATCACTGAAGTTACGACATGACTTGGATGCGAGCTCACTATCGCCATCTACATGTCGCATCCATTTTGATCCAATTATAATCCCATAAGGTTGACTAACTATCTTCTATATAAACAATGACATGGATGTATTCAGTATGTCATATCGAGACAAGAAAATTTACTGGGTTTCTCATTTGAAAATCGAAAGTTTATGTCACTTCTGATGAAACCGGAAGTTGCATGAAGTTGAGTTACTTGTCAAAAGATGCAGTTTTATGTCATTTACAGATATTCCATTATCTTCAAAACTAAAATGTTATAGGGGCGAGCCACTTTCCGCGGACACCCGGTATAATTATTATTAGTGGTATTACTACAAAGTATAAAACTGAAAAGAATAAATGTAGAAATAGAAATTGTGTCTATTATACAGGGTGTTTCTTAAGTACGTGAAGAAACTTCAAGAGCATGTTGCTGACGTCGAAATAGGAAAAAAGTTCCCATAATTACATGTCCGCAAGTTATTCGTTTCTAAGATACAGAGTGTCAAAATTTCATTATTATATTTGTTTTTTTGTGAATAAATGCCAAAATTTTTGTGATATTCGAGTAAAGTTTGGTATCTGGGATGATTTTTCAATGACAAAATCAAATTTTGTGTTAATTGTGAAGGAACTAATTTCTAATTGAATTTATTTTGAATTAAAAAATCTTGTCATTCAAAATCACTCGCATCGATTATTTCAAATCTCAATAACTCGAAAACAGTGACCTATACCAAGAATATATTTTTTACACAAACTAAATAATAAATATTCCCAGATACCAAACTTTACCCACATATCAAAATTATTTTGAAATTATTCACAAAAAATAAAAATAAGAATTCAACTTTGACACTCTGTATCTCAGAAACGAATAACTTGTGGACATTTGTTTATAGGAACTTTTCTTCTTATTTTGATGTCAGGAATATGCTCATAAATTTTCTACACGTACTTAAGAAACACCCTGTATAAATTGGGATTTTGGAGGATAGAATTCAAATAACATAGAAAACAAAATAGCGTATCAGAAATTATTCACACGCCTTTCTACGTAATTTCCGAAAGGATTTCATCACGAACTGCTTCGTGGTTATTTGAGTTCTAAAAAATGCGTTCAAACATTGCTGATAACATTTCGATTGCGCAAATTCAAAAATCCTCGATGTTAAGTAAATTATTCAATGCTGATTTGTTTACAAAATATTGCCATCAATTTGTAACGATTGAAATGTGTGCCAATTAATCGAAGTAAACAGCTGTTCATTATGGTTCAGGGAGTGGGAATCTAGAGAAGCCGAGGGTTTTGAGATTTCTAGGAAAATCAGTCTGATTAATTTTTAGGAAAATACAATAATTTATAAACAAGAGAACGTATAATTAGAACGATAATAATTATCACTATGTCTTGTTTGCGGAGAATTGACACCGAAGTGGGAAAACACGCATTTTTCATTAAAGCATATGCAAGACAGGAAAATACTAACCTTTAGGTCATTCAAAGCGCTTAATAATATTTCTGGTCATAATTATTCAAGGGTATTACTTCTGAGATACAGGGGGTAATTGGTAATTTTATTTTCGATTTAACCAAAGATACATTATTCGCACAAAATTTGGAGACAGGTTTTTTTTAAAAGGTGGATTGTTGAAAAATCATAATTTCAATTTGGAAAATTATAATAAAAATAAAATTTAAAGAAACTTTCTTATTGACTCATTAAAATAAGCTATTAACTTAATAAAATAAGCTATTTGTGTACTTGTAATTATTATTGTAAAGAACTTGAAATTCAAGAAATCTCCAGGTCATGACCTGAAGAAAGAACTCTAGCGACAGTGGATCGAATGGCTGCCAGGAACAAAGTAAAGCATTCCTGCCGTATGTTCCTAGGGTCACAGATCGGATGGGCCGTATACTACGAAAGTATGGTATCAAAACCGTATATAAACCTTCAAAGAAACTGAAGGATCACTTGAGATCGGCGAAGGATAAACTTGATGCACTAAGCTCATCTGAGGTGTACCGCATTCCATGCACCTGTGGCAACGTTTATATCGGAACCACGAAGCGATCTACAAATACCAGAATAAAGGAACACAAGACTAATTGCCGGTTAGGACACTCAGAAAAATCCGCTGTCGCAGAACACGCGCTTAACAATAACAATCACAGAGTGAAGTTCGAAGAAACCCAAGTAATTGCCACAACACATGCATATTATCCAAGACTCTTCCGAGAAGCAATCGAAATCAAAAAACATCCCAACAACTTCAACAGAACTGAAAAAGGGTTACAATTGAACAAAGCATGGCTACCTGTTCTCAAGAAAACGGTAATAACACCATACCGGGTAATTAATGAATCCGAAGGGGTACCCGACGCAGGGACGATGGCACCGGACACAGGTACGAGTACGTCGACCCATAAATACTGGCTGAGACAACGCTTACCAAACAAGTAGTGTTCAGTGATCGAAGCTGTAAACATTTCTCTTGAAAATGCCAACCACTCGTGTTGGCGAAACGTCGAGATTTTCTCTAAATAAACGTCGGCCTAAAAACCCGAAAAACCATCATTCATTCATATTCGATCTGTCTTGAAACAAGTAGGTCATGAAATTGCACCAGTTTTAGCTCACATTGCCAACTTCTGGTTTCTGTCAGGTTTTTTCCAAACCTTTTAAAACATGCCGATTTCAAACCCTTATTTAAAACAGGCGATGAAATGAAAATTGCAGACCTATATCATTGATTTCAAACATTTCAAATATAATAGAACATCTAATAAAAGAGCGCCTCACCCATTTCCTCAAAAAATTTGAATTTGACATTTTGTGAAAATCAGTTGGCTTTCGACAGAAAAAGTCTAAAGAAGACGCAATTTATAGGCTAACTTCAACCACCTACGATTCCTTGGATAAGTCAGTACCCACCATCAGTGTATTTTTAGATCTTTCAAAATGCGTATGATATTATAGACAACTCAAGGCCTATTCTAAGTCAAGTTGTGCAGATTGATGAATTATATAGCAATCCTAAAACTGTAACTTATGGGGTACCACAAGGGTCAGTACTGGGGCCGATACTTTTCAATTTGTATTTGCTTACTCATTATGGATAGCACTAGTGAAATCACCAGTTTTGCGGATGACACCGTAAGTGTATCTAAATAGAATACGTGGAATGAAGTAGTAAACAAAATTGATTTTGCTAGGAATTGATTTTCCTAGAATTTCTAAATGGCCAGTTTAACAAACTCACGTTGAATTTAAAGAAAACGAGCCATCTATCGTTTTCGTCATATCCTACTAGCCTATCAAATCTAGTCAATTTTGGTTGTAATTCAACTTAAATCATGATTAAAATCAACTGATTGTTTCAATTTTAATCGTGATTAAATCAAATTATAAATTGCTTTAAAAACAAGTTACCGAAGCAGATAATTCATCAGGAAATTCAATAGAAGATAGTTTATTTAAAACTAAGAGTTTACGTACATTATGTAAGTGTAAAAACCTAACTAATCGTCATCAGTCCAACATAAATATTCATGAGTTAAACTTAAGAAAACACAAACTGGTTACAACAACCAAAACATTTTATAGTTCATAATATTACCTATAATAACAAATAAAAATTATTTGGTTAGAGCGTCCGACTCTGAGTCGAAAGGTCTGGAGTTCGAGCCCCAGTTGCGGCTGGGATTTTTTAATTTAATTTGACCTATTAATTTATTGACATCTCGTGGCTCGAGTGGGGTAACTCCTGCACCATTCACTGTTGCGTTCCAATTAACAGTGCTGCTCCTAAGGTGGCGTATGGGGTTAGTAACAAGGCCTACCCATAACACATGGCTAATGACCATAGCAGTCGATGCCAAAACACCAAAGAAAAAATATTATTAACAAATATATAAATGGTATTATAATATGTATAGAGAACAAAAACGTTTCAGGCTAACCTACAAAAAATATGTGTTTAGGAAGTCAATTGTAATAGTTTTTTTCTTCGTTGTTTTGGCATCGACTGCTATGGTCCTTAGCCAAATAGAAAAACTAATTCAGCGGCTTTTTCGGTTTTCAAGCGATTTCGAAAACACTCTTTCGACAGATGGTGAAGAAGCTGTAGCATATAACAGCAATATTTTGTTAGGATTTTCACCAATTTAAAGAAGCTTTTGAGGTTTTGAGGATTCCTTCAGCAAACATTATGTCGGTAAAAGGATGTGATTCTGCCAGAAATTGAATTATTAGTGGCAAGAACGGAAAGTAGTTCTTTTGCTGCTTTCAAAGCACAACTATTTTCGTCGTCTATTTATAGCTAATGCTAACAGATGCTGTGGTTTTGCCGGAAATTTTCATGGCAACTGGCAACCCAAGTTTTTTTGTATATCGCCGAGGATATTTTCTAACTGTAAATCTAGACAACAAATATTTTTGGGCGAATAGACAAAAATATTAAAGGAAAAAAATCAGTATAGGTCAAAAACATCACGATTTAATCGAAAAATCAGATTTGTTTTGTTTTTTCAAAAAAATTGTGATTTTTTTAAACTCTGCAGTGAAAACTAGATCAATTTAACTGCTGCATATAATAGATATTGGTCAACTAAGAAAACGTCAGATTATATAAAAATTGAACTAGCAGTCATTTTGCTGTAGGAAATGCCCCCGTCCTTCAACACGTTTGTAGACTAGTGCCTATAGTTTTTGTGAAAGAGAAAAGAGTAACGGTAAGGAACAGGTGAAGAATGTCGTTCTAGGAAATAGTTATTTATGCAATAAGTGCAAAAAGTGAATGTTTATTGCACTCGACGAGGCCGTTAGGCCGAGTTGGACAACACGTCGAGTGCAATAAACAATTTTTGCACGAGTTGCATACAACATTTTTTCTACGTTCATGCAAAAAGCAAAAAATGATTTATTGAGGTGCGGCACTAGGTGTATGAAAATGAAAAGCGCAACTTGAATACTTTATTATTAATATCGATTTGCATTGAAACAGGAACTAATAAGTTACGAACAATTAAACTCAAACTTTATTTTTACCCTCAATGTTGAAAGTGAATGAACAATTGGTGCAATTTTCAATATGAATATTTCGTAGTGAAGTACCTATTGCCATTCTCACAGAATATCTGCTAAATATGTAGTAGGTTTAAACGTTTATGTTTGTCATGATGACAGCACGTTGAAGTAGAATGACAGATGAGTGCAATAAAAACTTTAATGCACTAGTGCAATAAAGAACTTCTTTTTCCACTGAATATAGTTCAATAAAGTTTTGCTTTTTGCATGAATGTAGAAAAAAATATTTAAACACGAACACACTCAAAGAGGTGAAATGGGGATGCAGTTTAGGGGTTGAAAATGTTTTTTTTTTGCGATTTGCGGTGAAACGTCTCATCCATAGTAACAATTCGGTTTAAGAAGTCTACATCGTTTTCAAATTGAGCAGAGGATCGAACGCGATGCTACTACCCTTGCACGCTTTTGGTCAACATTCAAACATTTGGGGATCCATTTTGCAGCAATTTTTCTCACGTCCAAATTGACGTGAACTATATGATGAACGCGTTCGTATGAAATATTCAGTGCTTCAGATATCCGTTTTAGCCCAATTCGACGGTCTGTTAAAATCATGTAATGAACTGCATCGATATTTTCGGGGACTGACACAGAAACTGGCCTTCCCGATCGGTCATCATCTTCAATGGAAAATTTACCTCTTTTGAAGCTTGCAGTCCAATTTTTCACGGTCGCATACGAAGGACATTGATCACCAAGGGTATTAGCATATCTTCGTAAATCTGCTTACCTCTTAACCCTTTTAAATACAGGTACTTGATGATGGCTCGATACTCCAATTTTTCGATTTTCACAATTTCGGTGGACATCTTTTTTCTTTCAATTAATTGCGTAACTCTGGTTTACTTTTTTGACGTCAAACTTTACACTGACACTTCTAATAAGTTATTGTTCGTTGCTATGGTAACGCAATATTTTGTTTATGCAGGGAACTGGTCTAGGATAACTAGATATCAATACATCCTTGTAGACCATTTGAAAGTTGACATTTCAACAATTAGAATGATCACTTATAGAACTTCGAAATACAAAAAAACACAGGAACAATTGTTCCTGGAAAATAAGAGTATTTTTTTCGAAAAATATGCATAACTCGAAAACTGGTCTTCTTCTGAATTTTGAAAAAATCATGCTCATTTTCAACCAAAAAAGACATTCCTACAAATTTTAATGTAAATTGAATAATTTATTCGAGAGAAAAAAATTAAATACTGTAAAATCGGGTTTTCACCATTTTGACGGATAATTTGAGGTTATGTCGAAATGTGATGCATACAAAAGTTTTAGATAATTTTAATATCTACAACTTTTCCGCTAAGAGGTCACGTTTCATCGCAAATCCCATGAAACCGTTTTCAACCCCAAACTGCATCTCCATTTCACCATTTTGAGTGTTTTCGTGTTTAATTTTTTTTTTTTTAATTTGGAACCTCTACAACATTTTCCACCTGGTCCTTGCCTGTTACCTTTTTTCTTACTTTAAGCGTTTAGAATTCGTTTTAGCACCAGCCTAATGGTAATATTTTCTCTCCAATTTTACGATCACTTCCGATTATAAGTACACACCTTTTGCCTGAATAATCCAATCTCAAAATCTCAGACCATCAAAAAATCGCCGATCAGCATTCATTCGCTGCACGAGGAAAAGAAAGTCAATATCAGCACTATATAATTATCTCGGGAGTATTTCTGCAAGCATGCATTTCATTAGACACCCAGAAGAATAATTATTATTAAGGCGAGAGCGTTCTTATTGGAAATACCACGTAGGTAGTTCGATTGCTCATGCAAATGTGGTTTTCTGACAGATGGTGGAAAACCTGAAAGTTCCTCGAAAATATGGAATAATGTGACACTGTGGCTTTGGATTTTCTCGATGTGTTAAGTTGGTTCTAGTGCTGGTAGTGGCATGATTTAGTGCGCTGGCCTGCTGTAAGTAGTGTCAAATTACATATCACTTTTCATTATTTATTTATACATCAAAAAACCAATAATTTTCATTAACAATCTTTCATAAAATATCTAACAACATCGTACCAATGAATTAAGTGATACCCATAGAATACGTACTGGTTATAATGATAATACATTTGAATAACAAACTTGCACAATTCAAGTAAACACCAGATATATACTTCTAGCGACAAGCTTTTATATCATTTAAAATGTTATAATGTGACAAAATAATGGGTTTAATTCACTTTAAAATTTATTTTCTCCTTTTTAGTGCATTTAAATGAAAGCTTTTCTCTAAAAAGTTTTTTTTAAGTTTAATATTTATTTCTTTTTTAGTTTTGTTTGGATACGTTTCTTAGTCTGTTCATTTCAATTAACGCGTCATTGTTGCAGATAGGGGGGTTAAATTTTTCAAAACTGTGTTATTCCTATTTTCCTATTTTATTTCCGCAACTTTTTCGAAAAGAGGGGAGGGAGCGAGCCCATCGACAGACACATTTTTTGTCATGATTTTCCATGTATGAAACCGTTGGAAATTTTTCCGAATTTCTACGCGTTCTCTATCTAGCTTTCGAGGGGGGTAGAGGGGTGAGTTTTTTTGAACTGTATTATTCAATGGTCAGATAATTTTCAATATTTTAACGGAGTTTTTCGATTTCTATTTCGCGAGTTTTCTTAATTTTCTTCATGACAGGAAAGGGGGCCCCTCAATCGTTTTTTTTTTTCATTATTATTTTCCATGTTCGAAACTGTAGAAACATTTTCTGAACTTCTTTGCGCTCTCTATCTAGCGAAATTTTTCCGAATTTCTACGCGTTCTCTATCTAGCTTTCGAGGGGGGTAGAGGGGTGAGTTTTTTTGAACTGTATTATTCAATGGTCAGATAATTTTCAATATTTTAACGGAATTTTTCGATTTCTATTTCGCGAGTTTTCTTATTTTTTTTTCATGACTGGAAAGGGGGCCCCTCAATCGATTTTTTTTCATTATTATTTTCCATGTTAGAATCTGTAGAAACATTTTCTGAACTCCTTTGCGCTCTCTATCTAGCTTTTGAGGGGGGACAGGGTTGGTGATTTTTTTAAAACCATAATATTCGACGGTTTTTCACTATTTTTAAGGATTTTTCCGATTTTAATTTCGTGAGTTTTCCAACTTTTTTTGCGAGAAATCAGGGGGTAATTTTTTTACTGCTATTTTTGACGTCCAAATCCGGAAAGAAAACTTCCGAAACTCTACGCGTTCTCTATCTAGCTCTCGGGGGGTGAGGAGGGACAATTTCTTCGACATTAATGTATTGTCATCGGAACTGAACCAACATGTAAAATTTCAATTCCATATGATAAGAGACACACACACAGAGCAAGTTAAATAAAAGCTTTTAATTTAATAACAGTTTTAAAAAGGAAGACATTCTCAATTAAAAATTGAAAAAAACATGACTCCTCTGGAAACGAAAAAACCAACTACTTTCCCTGCCAAGGCCATCATGCCACGACTATATCTGATAGATAATGTGAAAAGAACCTAACTTGAAAGAAAAAATCCGAAATTAAAAATTTGCATTTTCATTGGCAGAAAGATGATTTTTTGGTTATCCAGTTTCCTTTGGTTTTTGGTTTTTCAGTTGCAGATGATTCCACATCTGATATTATGAACATTCTGTTCATATTTTCAAAGAAATCAACATGCTATTTCCAAGACAGGTTTATAAAAAAAAACATTTTTGAAATTGTCACCGCACAAGAAATAGTCCAACCTTGGCATTATTACAGAGTGAAATTGCTTCTGAAGAGTATAATTCAAGAAAAAAGGAAACTACCCAAACACCAAAACTACGTCACAATCACATTACGTCACAATCACACTCGTTTTGGGTTCCAAAATATTCATCTATTTGATCTGAAGAGTATGTTTTCCAATTCTTCTATCTCCCCAATGATCTCCGAAGACTGGAATAGATTTTCGTCTACCAATATTCATCATGGAAGTAAGGCAATGAACATATTTCAACATTTTTCTCTGAAATAGGGTTCCGTTAGGGATGCCTCAGGGGTCCGTATTGGGGCCTATTTCATTTTTGATATACATAAACAATTTCGAATCTGAAATAATGCATTCTAAATTTATCGCATATGCAGATGATATATCGGCAAAAAAAACACTGAATCTCTAAAAAACGAATGTGAAATTGCCTTAACTAATGCCTCTTGTAGTGTCAAAACATTGTTTTTACTCTATAGACGATTTTTTACCATTCAGGTCTGTACAAGTGACTGGATAGATTTTATTTTAAATGACTCATTACTTTGTAATGTATATTTCTTCTAGATTGACTATTCCCTTACAAAATGTGTTTTTTTTGAAAAATGTATCTATTTGCGAATTACAAAAGAAAAAAATACAATCTCCTCTATCTCATTCATCTATATGTATCTCCAAAGGAAACTGGACTATTCAAAAATCAACTATCTGAATGAAAATGCAAATTTTCACTTTCATATTTTTTCTTTCAAGTTAGGATTGTGGTTCAGCACGGCCTTAGATTATTAATATTATTACATTTATCTAGTGAACAAATTCAACAAGAGGAGTTATTAAGTTCTGGTCTTCAATGAAGTTCTGAGAATTATTTCCTTTACTAATTTCTAAACTTGCTTACAGATTTAATTTCATACCTTTGTTTTCCAGAGGACGTATTTCAAACATTTATTTGAATATAGTTATTCGAATAATAAAACAATAGATTCAATACAGTTTTTGATGGTTTATTTTTTTAGAGCCTCTCAGTGATGTACTTATGATATCGAAGGGGTTGCCATTAAACTTTTTGTGGGGAGTTACCTAAGCTACTTCTGGCGGTAAAGTCGATTGTACCTCTTCAACTTTTCCCCCTATATAATGCTCGACTGACAATCATGATGTCAATCTTTCGTGTGAATCGTGTCATATTAATTTTCCATTTCATATTGAAGCAGGCATTCCTGGCATATATTAAGTAATAATGATAATGATAGTGAATAAAAACATTATTGGAAGAGTTGGCTCTTGAGAATAACTCAATAATATCAATTATTGTTGATGTAAGAGATCCTGCTGCATTTAAATTAATCACAACTGAAGGTTGAGTTCATACAAGGTTTGCCAACGGAACAGAGAAAAAACAAAGTGAAGATGTACATGGAGACAATTTGAAATTGTATAATCGGATTTCGAGGGTGAACCCAAACTAATCTAAATATCGAGTCACCTTCTACCCTAGAAATTCCTGCATCCCCCAATAGACAAACGTCATGCAACTTGTTGATACTCCCGTTTTTTTTTTAATGTGTATAGAATTCGTTAAAAGGAACAGCTTTTTCCAATAATTTTTTTAAGAAAACTGAAAAATAAGCGAATATGTGTATTGGTCGAAATGAACCAGTTGCGTGGCCACCAAGGTCGCCAGACCTAAATCCGTGTGATTTTTTTCTGGGGGTTTATGGAAAGTTTAGTTTGTGACAATTTTGAATACTTTATTTAAGTTAGACAGAACCGTATTGGACACGATTTGTAATAATGTAACTGTTTTATTTTTCATGTTTTTGGAAAAAGTTGTTCATTTTAACGAGTTCTTTACACAGTTAAAAAGAAAAGTATCAACTTATGAATCACCGTATATAACTGGAGAGCTTGTAGAAAAAGGTTTTCACGTCAACGATAATATCAAAATTAGTTTTCATCGTTTCATCTAAAATACGAAGCATTATTCTTCACGAACATTTCAAACTATCCCGAGTTATTCCCCTTTTGGAAAATGGTGTTATTTAACTTGTCGGCAATTACCGTCCAAGTTCTTTAATATCTATATTGGATAAAATAGTTGAAAAAATCCTTAAACTTTTTAACGATTCTCAATTTGGTTTTCGTAGTGACCGCTCTACAGCAGTTACACTCTGGGATCTATCCAAGGCCTTCGACTGCGTATCTTTGAAATCCTACTGAAGAAACTTGTTTACTATGGCGTCAGGGGAGTGTCTCTTTGTCTTTGATGAGGTCATATTTAGAGGGTCGATATCAAGCTGTTACTATCAATAGTACTCGAATTTCAAACTTGTTAAGCATGGTGTTTCTCAAGGATCAATTTTGGTGCCTCTCTTGTTTATCATTTATGTGAATGATATCAGTCGTTTTATGAACCCACATATACCTGTTCTGTTTCCCGACGATACTACTTTCACTTATTCCGAAAAGGACTCATTAGAACTTGCGAGAATATCGGAAGAGGTCAATAGTAAGGCAGAAACTTTGTTTTTGAAAACAAAATCAAATTTAATTCTGACATAACTCAATTTTGCAGCTAGAACCACTAAGTCGATATGAACAGTGTAAAATTACTTGGAGTTATTGTGGACAGCAATCTCCCTTGGAATGATCACATCATATAATTAAACACAAGATTATGTAGCACACTTTTTCCTTTACGTCAACTGAAGGATATCACAAGCTATGATACAATGAAAACTCCCTGAAAAAATGAGAAATAAAAATTCCTGTTTTTATACCACTTTATATCTGTAACACTTGCGTTACTGCAGTTTCGTCCTATTTGGACATTATCAATCTATATTTCACATCAGTTATAAGAGTTATGTACTGGGTACCTAAGTATGAACATATCAATAAAAACAATTATTATTTTTATCATTATATTTATTATTATATTTATCATCACTGCGATGTACAGAAGCAAATACATCTTTGAGATGTCGTAATCAAGTAACTTTGCGACATTTCTGAGATGTCGCAATGGGGTAACTAACATTGTATTATCTCTGGGATGTTGCAATGAGGTAACGTTGAGACATCTCAGATTCGTCACAATGTTACCAAATTGCGACATATCAGTGATGCCACAGAGGTAATATTATGACATCTCAGAGATATCACATACATATCCGAGTGGTAAAAGCGCCAATGTTTCAATCAATTTGGCTACCAGTCGAAGGTTTAAACCCTAGCGACTGCAGACATTTTTCTGATGGCCTGTGAAAGTGCTAGGAATCGCACGTAAAAAGGTAAGACCTCGTTGATCCTTGGCTCGCACAAGTTTCGACTTCTGAGGGCTGCCGTTCGTTAGAGGACGACAGCTGGTTTCCGGAAAAAACAATTTTAATTTACCACTTTCAAACGACTGTGATTTTGTTCATTGGGTAGATATGACACTTTTTCATACATATTTGTGTCGCAGGTCACAAACCAGCAAACACAACTGTAACATGTCATCGGTATGGGAGGCAATAGAGTCCACAAAAACACTGATAATTTCAACAGAAAAGAAGAAGCTGTTAACCTCAACCGAATATGGAATCCCATTCTCAGAAATTCCAAAATAACAAATGAAAACTACGACGTTAAGACAGCAGGCAAAAAGGTGTCAATTAATGTTATCGAAAATATGCTTAACCCAGTTACGGCAGGTAGAAAGGGGTCACTCCAGATACGGAAATTAACGCACAAGAGTACCTAAATCAGAATAAATACAATCTTCGCAGACGGAATCTCCAGTCATCTGAGATTATTCATGATGTATAAGCCTCTGAAGAAGCTAGCCACTCGTGCTAGCGAAACGTTAGGAAGAAATTCCAAGAAACGACGGCCTTCAAAACTCGAGTGAAAATTGTGACACTGAAAACTCCGGCCGCGAAAGCCTTAACCATTTTGTAACATGTCATCTTTGAGATGTCGCAATGAGGTTCAGTGATGCCACAGAGGTAATATTGTGACATCTCAGAGATATCACATTTGTAGCCGAGTGGTAAAAACGTCGATGTTTCAATCAATTTGGCTACCAGTCGAAGGTTTAAACCCTAGCGACTGCAGACATTTTTCTGATGGCCTGTGAAAGTGCTAGGAATCGCACGTAAGAAGGTGAGACCTCGTTGATCCTCGGCTCGCACAAGTTTTGACTTCTGAGGGCTGCCGTTCGTTAGAGGACGACAGCTTGTTACCGGAAAAAACAATTTTAATTTACCACTTTCAAACGACTGTGATTTTGTTCGTTGGGTAGATATGACACTTTTTCATACAGATTTGTGTCGCAGGACACAACCCAGCAAACACAAATGTAACATGACATATTTGAGATGTCGCAATGAGGTTACACTGCGATATCACATACGTTGCATCGTTGCGATGTACAAAAGCAATTATATCTGTGACTGGTAATCTCTAAGATGTCGCGATTTCACAAATTTCACACCGTTGCTATGATGTTATCGTAATATATGTAATTTTTGCGATTTAACAATGAACGCCATTGCAAATACGCTTAAGATTCATAATATTGTATTTATTAATTGAATTTGGCTGTGGCAAATTTTGTAATGCATATTTGAAAATAAAATATCGATGTTGAGATGAGGAAGCCTCTTTCTGAAGTCGAGCAGGTTATAACTGAACTATTCAGAAAATGTAGAAAATATTGAATTTAATACCTACCATAATCCTCATTGCTTACAACGTAATTATATAAATTTTGTCATCCACAAAATCATTGATTCGTGAATTTCTGTCTCCGTTCATCATAAACATTCAAAATAACCAAAAACGGCTTGTGGTACCAAGTCCCACTAACTAAATAAGAACGCGTCACTGTCTTTGTTTTGTCCTGTGGAGTAGTTCCGGTGTTATCGGCACATGGCCAAATGCGAACATTTTTCAACCATTTCCTGTGACAAAGCTGTGAAAATAACTTTTTCTACTCCCGTATGTGAATTACTAACGTCACACATCGATAAAAATGTGTAAAGCTTCATTTCACGAATCGGTGTGTGAAGTGCCATGCTTTTCTTATGGGATTTATTTCACGTACCGGTGCCATAAGAGTCAATACAAATTCACAGACCGGTCGCTGGTCTAGGTAGCGGTGGCGAGAGAAATTGACAAATGTGACAGTTCACGCAGAGTGAAGTTCAGAGTTATATCAGTTAATAGACCGTAAATAGTAATTAATTACCCTCTGAATTAATAAATAGTACGACGAAATTTTGATTTAAACCGATTAGCCGTGTATTTCACGCAAATTCCTGATGGACAGCATTGAAGTACTCCCATCAACTCCTCCAAATATAACGTTAGCAGCCAGTGAAGCAAGTTCATCGTTATTGCCACAAAAATCGTTGGGAATTTACGAAAACACTTTGGAAAAGATTATGCAATGGCGCAATACAAACAACGTCCAATCATTCTCCGAAAGGGTAATATTAGCCTACCTATCTGAATTATCAACAAAGGTTAAATCTTCTACCTTAGTGTTAAGTACAACGTACAAATTGGTGATTATCCGAAAGTTCGCGCTTTCTTGAAACGGAAAAACGAGGGATACATTCCTAAAAAATCACGCGTTTTGGAAAAGTAACACGTATTAAAATTTCTCAAAGAGGCACCCGATGAAAATTTCCTTTAATTCAATCTCTAAGTAAAAGGTCGTAGAAAAAGGATAGTGTGCACCACGTGCGTGAAGACTTTTTACGCTCGTGCGGATTATGAAACTCGCCTGCGGCTCGTTCCACAAACTTCCACACTCGCGTAAAAAAGTATACTTCACGCACTAGATACGCAATATACTATTTTCTAGGAATAGCTCTGAGGATGAAAGTGAGTACCAATAAACTTGAACTATGACAAACTCATTTTCATCTTTCTCTTATCTTCATAAAAGATGATTAATGCTTCATTGTTTTTGGCATCTATTATATTTGACTGTTGAAAAATGCTTCGAATAGAACAATGTCGAACTCCTCGACGACAGGCGACGACCACCAAATTACCCGGCCGTCAACAGAATCGCGATAAACACAATTAAAACACAAAACAGAATCGTCGATAAGCCGGATCGGGCAAAGTATATAAAGCTGCACAGACGCCCAGCCTCGTCTAATAGTGTTACAATGCGCATGGTATTCCAAAAGAAAATCCGAAAATCCGCTCTCGCAGACATCCAGTTGCGGTGGACGATTTTTCTGACGTTGCGCGAACGAAAAGGCGAGAAAAAGTGGCGAGAGTGAGTGACCGAAGAGTGGAGTGGTTGGTGATATCTCTAAAAACTGTGATTTAGTTCGATAATTTTAAAAGTAGGTACCTATTTGCAATTTTCGTCGTTTTGCAGTTATTGATTTGAAACGGTCGATGTTTGATAATAAAATTAACGAAAACTTTTTCTAAACAAGATTTTATATTTATTTATTCATAAACTGGTGAACCGAAACGTTAACAATAATAAGTATTGCATGAAATAAACATTTAAAAAAACTATTTAGAGAAATGCACTGAAAAGAAAATAAATTTTAAAGTGAATTAAAGTCATCATTTACCTTTCTCCATATTTTTGTCTGGCATTGAGCATTTTTTAGTAATAATGATACAAAGGGCACAAATATAGATAACAAAAAAGATACTATGATGCTGTCTTATGCTGATGACGTCGCAGTTATTGCCGACACGGAGGTTGATCTCAAAAGAAAACTAAAATGTTTAGAAGACTGCAGTAATAAAATAAACTCATCGTAAATACGAACAAAAAAAATTGTCGCTTTTGCTAGGAGC